>VTFQ01000003.1:60432431-60689931 GCA_036281575.1 Ancherythroculter nigrocauda
ATCCCCCATAGAAGCAATGTAATTACCGCCTTTCAAGGTCCAGAAAAATAGTAGTAAAAACATTGTTAAAATAGTCAACATGACTACAGTGGTTCAACCTTAATGTTACGCAGCAACATTTCTGTGCACAAAAACAAAACAATAATATAGACTTTATTAAAAAAATTCTTCTTTACCCTCAGATTCGCAGTTCAACGCTTCCGTGTTTATTATTGGCTGGCTTCTGCATCAGTATCACATGCATGCGTTGTGCTGATCACATGATCACACAGCCAATACTAAGTCGGCATTCTGACGTAGAACCTGGAAGAGCTGGATGTAAACAGCGTAGGAGAATGACAGGGAAAAGATGAATTTGTTGAATAAAGTTGTTATTTTTGTTTTGTTTTTGCGCACAAAAATATTCTCATCGCTTCATGATATTAAGGTTGAACCACTGCAGTCACATGACTGTTTTAACAATGTCTTTAGTACCTTTCTGGACCTTGAATGTGGTAATTTCATCACTTTCTATTGAGGATTTTTAAAAAAAATCATCAAAAATATCTTAATTTGTGTTGCAAAGATGAATGAAGGTCTTACAGGTGTGGAACAACATGAGGGTACATTTCATAAAAAAGCAACATTTTAAACAAAAAGCTCATGTTTTTTGCATAAACCCTCAATCACTGTTCCCTATTCTGAATTCAGACAGCCATTGACTGTACATCAGTTGTACACTCGTTATTGCAGTGCATTGTGGGATTGAATGAGTGCACTTGATAACGTCCACTATGGCTACAAATGGCTGTTCTCTCAGAAAATCACATCAATGGAGGGGAAAGAGTTCATTAATTTAATGCATCCTTGCTGAATAAAAGTTTTTTTTTTTCCCCAAAACTTTTATACAAACCTTTGAATGTTAGTGTCAATTTTTAGGATATAAATAAAAAATATATGACTCAATGGTGAAAAAAAAAGGTAAATTTACAAATATGCATTCAAGTTCCAGTTCAGTTCCTGAATTTGAATTGAAACATGAAGAATCATATTTCAAATTTGATTTTAAGGAAGAATTAAAATTGAATGAAATGTAAAGAAATGTATTTTTATTCTAACCTAAAACTGAAAGTTTTACTCTGCCCGACTGTCATTTAAGAGTCAGAGAAACTAAAACAAAAATAAAGAAAAGCACAAAAACACATCAATCCAAGAAGCCCATAAAGCTGTTCATTTTTCCACTTCCTCTTTCATAAAGAAAGCTCATGTCAGGCAAAAAACAAACTCTCCATGTCGAAGCTCATATTCTATAATCCAGAATCACAAACAGCAAAAGTGGGAAACGCTGCTGACAAAACATATTTATCAAACGCACAGGTATTGTTTATTTTATGAGGCGCGTTTGATTGGCAGTTTGGGGACAGCGAGGAGCGCCTGATAACACACACAAACAAACGATGAAAAACAACGCTTCCCTTCATCACGAGCAGGATTGTGAACGTGTGCGTTGTGATGTCAGTGACCGCCGCGTCTGAAGCGTCATTCAAGCAACACTCTGCTTTGAATATGAATGCAGGTTAATTTTTAATAATGCAGCCTGTAATTATCACATAAAACAGGTTGAGTGTTTATATACAAACCTCATGTTTTGCATATTACAGCTCAGTTTGGAGAGCTTTATTTTTACAAACACATACAGTAAGAAAGGAGAAAATAAAGTGATTTTTGGGTTACTACATTGAGAATTTCCTTTCATAACATCCATAAATTATTATAAAATTGTTATTGGGAGTGAGCCACTGAGAATTATTACAAACCTGATCACCATAAAATCTAGTTTACACAAGTAGGGGATCCCATTTACATCCTGGTAATTCAGTTACACTGACACCAAGCTTTCATATTTTATGCTGCTTCATAAAAGTATATATTGCACAAATATATGATAGCTTTGTGTGATTAATAGAAATGTAAGTCCTTCCTCTGCTTTAGCTCTCAGATGGAAGCCCATTTATACCAAATAAGGACAAAAAATCATGCTCTGGTACATCATTATTATGACAGAAAAGAAATTATAAGGCAAAAAGTCAAAGTTCTGACATATAAAGTCAAAATTATTAGACAAAACTTATGACATAAAAGTCTACTTTATAAAATGATAAAATGTCAACTTTTATCAATTTCGACAATTAGCCATTTAAATTATTCCCATACTTTTGACTTTTTGTCATAATTTTAGCTTTCTCCCATAAATATGATGGTTTTGACTTTTTATCTCATAATTATGAATTAATATGATGCAATTTTAGGTTTGATGAGTTTTTATGTCATAATTTTTTTCTTTTTATGTCATGATTTACCAAAGCATGATTTTTCATATGTGGCAGAAATGGGCTTCCATATATAATAAAGTAATTTGATTACATAATGCACATTACTTGTTAGATCAAAAAGTAATCTGATTACAAAAAGTTACTTTTAATGCATTATTTTACTCGTAACATCAAAAAATGATCTGATTGCGTAATGCACATTACTTGTAATTCATTACTTTACTCATAACATCAAAAAGTAATCTGATTACGTAATGCCATTACTTGTAATGCGTCACTTTACTCGTAACATCAAAAAGTAATCTGATTACGTAATGCCATTACTTGTAATGCGTCACTTTACTCGTAACATTAAAAAAGTAATCTGATTACGTAATGCATGTTACTTGTAATTCGGTACTTTACTCGTAACATCAAAAAGTAATCTGATTACGTAATGCAATTACTTGTAATGCGTTACTTTACTCGTAACATCAAAAAGTAATCTGATTATGTAATGCCATTACTTGTAATTCATTACTTTACTCGTAACATCAAAAGTAACCTGATTATGTAATGCACATTCCTTGTGCTTGTAATGTGTTACTTTACTCGTAACATCAAAAAGTAATCTGATTACGTAATGCATGTTACTTGTAATGTGTTACTTTACTTCTTGTATCAAAAAGTAATCTGATTGTGAAGTTCAACTTGTATGAAGTTCAAATGCATTTGAAATATTTCACATTTATATTTTTGTATAGATTTTATAGATTTCACATGATTTTATATAATTTTATTAATTTGTTTGTTAAATACACAATATTGCTTTGTTATTACTGTATTATTTTTAATACAGTATCTCTTCAGTTTAAACCATAAACACATGCTGTCCACTCAAGTGGACATCTGGAAATCTCTTTGAAAAATAGTTGTAAAAAATACATTTCAAATCTTTTTTTTTTCATGCCCTTAGAGCAATAAAAACACACAGGAAAAAATCCTGACTGAGGTTATTAAATTAATGCATGAAAGGGTTAATGCTTAATGTGCAACCTCATATTACAGCAAATATAAGGCTCAAAGTGGTTCTATTTTTTTGTCTTTAGCAAGGTTTTGTTCTTCATAATGACCTTCTTAACGTAAAGGAACGCTCCAGTGAATAAGTGTGCGTTAGTGTCTTACTTTCTTAGCTCACGTCTGAACAGTCACCATCAGTCCGGTCTATCGTTCCCCCTCAGGGATCATTACACACGTCAGGATTCCCTGCTAATAAGTACTTTAAGCATTATCATTTAGGACAAGCTCAATTGTGACCTACATGCTTTTCTCTTGCGTTCATTTACATTTAAATGATTCTCGACTCGGAGGTCGACTGCGTCTGCGTTTCAATCTTCCCTCATCTGTCCAACCTTTCTTAACAGCATCGAGAGCATACGCAATGAGGACGACTGCTCTGTCGTGTAATAATAGACTGTATATGGACACATTTTATAAATCTCTGAGCTACTTTTCACACTGAAATATGTCTATAACAAATACAATGATTATTCTGTATGCTTTTGTCACTCAACTTGTGATTATTGATCTGTTTTTTTTTTTTTTTTACAAACCAACTGTAATATGCTGGAAAATGCTGATAAACACTGTGTCTGAAAACAGGATTCATTTGGTGCATGTAATGATGACATCAGTGGATGAGGATAAGTGTACATGATCTTGGCATCGGCTTCAAGCTAAAACAGACACAATTCCCATAAATGCATTTTGTTCCAGTTAGTGAGGAAATAACATTTGGATCTGTCTGAAAGGAGCGTGACGTGCAGAAAGAGGTTTAATGTGAAACACACTGTGCAACTATCTGAATGGAGACAGAAGATGGAATTACTTGTTATCTTCAGTATAAGAACACACAGAATGTTAAAGCTAAAGCCACATTTAGTCTGGGAGGATTTACAGAGTTTTCACTGAAAACGTTCTAAAAAAATCAAGGTTTATTACTGGCATCTTTTGATTCTATTTAGAACCTTCAACATTAATAGAACCTTTCCATTGCACAAAAGGTTCTTAAAAGTGGAAAAAAATGATTCTTTAAAGAGCTTTTCATCAAAAGTTTCTTTGATGATCCTTGAAGATCCTTGATTACATTCAAGAAAGACAAAGTTTTCAAGACTCAGTGGATGTAAATACCAGTGTGTCAATATTACCGTTTCATGAAACTTTAAATAACATACTACAATAATTGATTATTTTCATGGCCCGAATGTTGCATGCAATAGTTTTCAAAAATTATTTTGACTGTCTTTAAAAAGACGTGTTTGAAATAATTAGTAGGTCTTAAAGAATTATTCTTATCGGAAAAATTCCGATTGTCATTTACTCACACTTGTGTTCTTTTTGTGCAACACAAAGGAAGATGTTTATCAGAAATTTTGTTGATTTTTGCATAAAATGAAATCCAATCCGGCTTCAAAAACATGAAAAAAGCACCATAAAAGTATCATAAAATGTCTATTCATCTATCCCATCTATCCCATCTATCCCATCTATCTATCTATCTATCTATCTATCTATCTATCTATCTATCTATCTATATATATACATATATATATATATATATATATATATATACATATATATATATATATATATATATATATATATATATATATATACATACATATATATATATATATATATATATATATATACACATACATATACTGTACATATACACATACATACACACACCATAGTTTTAGTTATATATATATATACAGTGTGTGTGTGTGTATATATACATATATATTATATATATAGACACATTATACACACACACACACACACACACACACACACACATATACATATAAAAAGTCACTATGAAAAGTCATTTTGATCATTACCTGAAATATAATAACTGAAATATGTTTCATCTGAAGTGTTACAATTACTCCAACTGAAATAAAATAAATAAAAGCAAAATAGAAATATTTTAAAAAATAATAACATTTAAAAAGCACATTAAATGACTAAAACTAAAATTAAAATGCGCTGAAACCAAACATCAAAGCTAAATTAAAAATATTAATAAATTCTATTATACTAATAATAAAATAACCCACATACATTCATACATAAAGGAATAGTTCAGCCAAAAGAAATGTAAATCGTCATTTATTCACCCTTGTGTTCTTTTTGTGCAACAAAAAAGGAGACATTTGGCTGAATATTCATAGTCATATTCTTCCTAAAATAAAAAGTATCATAAAAGTGGTACAAAAATTCTTGCACTATATTGTAAGTCTTGTGTGAGTAACAGACCCAAATTTAAGTTATTTGCACAAATGTTTCCCCCTGCAGTAGCTCTCAAATCCCGTTTATGTCAAAAATGGCAAGTCTTGATGCACCACATCAGTTCACAGTCTTCCTTTAATGCTAAAGGACAGACATAAAGTACATACTGTAAATAGAAGGTATTTTGCCCTTAAACAACACGGTGCTGGAGACTTGCGGCTTTGAGCCCCACGAGGATTAAAGTATCTGCAGGTTTTCACATATTTTTGCCAGATGCGAATCAAAGTTTGGAGCTGACAGGCAGAATATGGTCCTCCCACCTCTCTTTGTTTCATACATTTTATTTTGGGTTTATGCCACCATACCGAACTCTGAAGTCTCACGGGGGCCGATTAGATGTGTTGCAGTTCAGGAACTGTAGGCGGGAGCGGGCCGTCTGAGAATAGATGTTATTTTGTTATATTTAATAATGCATTTGTGAAACACAGATGAGCAACAAAGAACTCATGTGACTTTGGTACAGCAGAGGAAGTGACTGGATAACTGGACTAGATTATCGCAGCATCTCAAATGGTGGTTCTGAAGTCAAAGTCTGTAATCAGAATGATTTGTTTTTTTGATTGCATTGCATTGCATTTATATTACAGATATTTTGTGTTTTGTGCAATATTCAATTTTTTCACGCAAGTTAAATTCACAGCTTTGGATGGAAACAGCCTACATCAAAGAGGCCTTTATGCTAATCAATTTTTTTTTCCCTTTTATTTATGACATTATTGAAAAGAAAAAACAGCTTTGTGACAAGCAGAAATGTGACACAAATTGCATGAAAAGAAAATTAACATGAATCATAAGTGGGTGAACGTTTAAAATTCTGTCGGAGTGTCAATGAAAACTTCTACCCTGAAGAGCCAGAGTAGATGTTGGACATTCAGACGAAGTTTTTGGCCCTTTCTGACCACGAGCGTCATCTGGGAGAGAGTGATTTGCTTTAGCCATTAACCTCTGGATGGTCCTAATTACAGAGCGCGGATACCGGGACATCACATGGCCTCACAGGGTAATTACAGACGCCAGGAATCATAAACGAGGACGTAGAAACACGTCGATTCTGCCCCGTACATGAAGATCTTTCTAGGTCCCGTCTTCAAAGACTCAATGCCGTTCTAATTCCCGAGTTACACTTTGAAGAGCCCGACAGGCCAAAGGTTTGAGTCTTTCTCCGCAGAGCGATAAGTCACAGGGATTTGCTGTGATTTTATGGGATGGAGCCGCTCGGGCTTTGATGTCTCCGGTTACCTAAAATTAGATGTTGAATGGAACGGCGTGCAGGTAGAAAAAGGTGCCTTTGAGAAACGATCTGGGGCCAGAGGTTAAAGTGGACTAATTTACTTTACTGTCACGGGCCTGTCAAAAGAGAGAGAGAAACAGGAGAAAAATAGATCTGCAGGAACAAGAACTTTAATAATACGACTGCTTTAAATATCTGTCGCCTTTTTCATTTTCAAGGGCGAAACCGCTCGAGGGACCCGACGCTTTCACAGAGCGACTCCATGTGCGACGAACGGGTCAGTAAAGTTGGGTTTTAAAAGTTTCTGCCAAATTATCCTCTTTCTACTGGCCTGTATTTTCACCTGAAGAACAAATAATGAGGTTTTTATGTCTCTGCTGGAGAGGGGGAAAATACAATTCTATATATACAGTCAAACCAAAATGTATTCAGACACCTTGAACATTTCATTCATTAATTCAATTTATTCACTATAGTTTAAAAAAAAAAATGGTAATAAAATATGACAAGATCTCAGAGTTTAATCTTAATTATGTCAGATAACACTTCAGCAAAACATGGTCAGGTCAAAGTGTCTGAATCACTTTTGGTTTCAAATTTTTATCAGTTTTACTGGTAGTCCACTGTATGAAGAAATTTTGGGTATAATATGTCACAGTTTATTTTATTTTCCTGTCCTCACTTATATAAATGAACTATAGTGTATATATATATATATATAGTGCTGTCAAACGATTAATCGCATCCAAAATAAAAGTTTGTTTACATAATATGTGTGCGTACTGTGTATATTTATAATGTATATAAATACACACACATACATGTATTTATTTATGAAATATTTATATTTATGTATATTTATATATAATTTATGATCTATATATAATTTTTATTAATTATATATTTTATATATAAATATATATTTTTATTAAAAATATATCATGAAAGTAAATAAAATAGAAATATTAGATGAAGAGAATATGAAGAGAAATATTTAGATGAAAAAATAAGTTTCATCTGAAGTACTAAAACCGCTAAAACTGAAATAAATAAAAGCTAAATACGAATATAAAAAATAAAAGCACATTAAAATGACAAAAATACTAAAATTAAAATTTTAGAATTAAAATTAAAATAAACTGAAAACAAAAATCAAAGCCAATTCAAAATAATAGTACATAAATAATACTTAAATAACAAACATATAACTATATATTATATTATATTACTATTTTATTATAATAATTATACACACAAACATGCATTTAAATATAACACTTTACAAAAAGGTTTTGTTGGTTAACATTAATTAACTATATTAGTTAACATGAACTAACAATGAACTCTTGAATTTTTATTTACATTAACAAAACACATTATCAAAGATAAATAAATATAATAATAAATAATAATAAATACGATGCATTAAGAGCCGAGGGGTGAAAACTTTTGAATTCAAATTTCAAGGTAAATTGTACTTAATTTTTCTGCCAGGAAACATGCAAGTATCTTCTGTTGCTTCTGAAGGGCAGCACTAAATGAAAAACAATGATATTTAAACAAAATAAGAAAAATTGTGACATCTTCATCCTGTTCAAAAGTCCCCCCCCCCCCCCCCCCGGCTCTTAATGCATCGTGTTTCCTTCTGGAGCATCAGTGAATGTTTGAACCTTTTTTAATAGTTGAGTTTGAGTCCCTCAGTTGTCCTCAGTGTGAAAAGATGAATCTCAAAATCATTCAGTCACTGCTGGAAAGGGTTCAAATATGCAAAAATGCTTGAAAACTGAAGAATCTGCAGGAGCTGGAGGATTTTTCTGAAGAACAGAGCTCAGTTTAACTGCTCAGGACAAACAAGAGACTCATGAACAACCATCACAAAACACAAAAACAGTCGTGGATCATCAGGTAACCACACACAGTATTGAGAATCAATGCTTCACAAACTTATGAATGGGGTTATTTTAATAATTGTTTTGTCTTGTGAACTAAATGCAAACATCTTTTATGTAAAATATCTTACTCAGGACAGTACTAAACAAAAAATAACATGCATTTTTTATTATGCCTCTTATTTTATTAAAATAATTCTCATTTTCACAGATTCTGCAAGGGGTTCACATACTTTTTCATGCCACTGTATATATTCAGTAGCTGATGATTAATTTCAAGATGCAATTTCCATAATGTGAATGACTTACTTTAGAATGATGTAAGGTTCATTAAAGTCAACATGAAATTATTTACTCCCTTAACTCATCAGTGACGTCTTTGTAATCTTTCATCAAAATATAAGAATTTGCTTCAAACCCATGATTCACTGATGATCAAATCCTCGTTAAAGATCCTGAGAAATACATCACAATAAAGCAGCAAAATGATTGATTCATATTGACTTGATGAACATAATGCATTAAGAGCATAATGGCTTCTGCGTTCAGTCATTCTTTACTGATATTTTCTCATTTTAATGTTTAACGTCTGAAGGTCTCATGCATCTCTCCACATCATGTGATCTCAAACAGATGTGATGTTATGAATTGGTGGGAAAATGAGAAGCTGCTCGCTGATCCACATGCTGAAGATCGCAGCCAGTAATGAGACGCGGTCGTCTGTAATCTCAGACTTTAAGCCTCTAGATAGCTATTTCTGAGGAGTGACAATGTTCATTAAAGAACAATAAAGGCCTCAGATGTTCCTGGTTGAAAAGCTGGAATAAAATATGATATTGTTGAACTGATGCTGTGCTGAACATTGATGAAGATGAATCAATGCACATTCACGTCTGGAGCACAAACAAGTTTAATTCTTATTTAACAGTAATAGTAATGCTTAGTTTCAGTTGCATTATTTGTGAGTTATTTCAGGATATAATATTGATTTGCTGGTGTAGTTGTCCACACTTGGATCTAACCCGACATGCGATCATATCCTATTCCGACAGACTGATCAAGAGAGCAGAAGCTCGGCGGAAAGAGTTTGGGAAAATAATGAAAATAATACTTTACATGACTGATCAAATATCTGATTTATATTCAGAGCGCTGTTGTCTTAACTGCTCAATGTATTCACCCGCCCACGATGCAACAGGACGAGCGCGTTACGGCTAACCTCACGACCCCACCGCTCTTTGTTTCCACCAGAATATACACCGTGTGTGTTCAGGTTCATGATTACAGCATGCATGAATATACAATGTCTGTTTCTCGTTTCCCAGATGAATGTTTTATTGCTCAGATGTTGAGTTGATATTGAGATTTTTGGCTTTTGATCGCAGTGTCTTGACAAATCTAAAACAGTTAAAGCAATAATGCAGACAAAAATGATTATTTACTCACAGTCGTGTTGTTTCAAACCCATGTGCTGTTGTTTTAAAAGAAAGATTTTGAGCAGCTGTACATTCAGTTCCATCCAACATAACACTACTTTTTACTATATTGCACTATTAAAGTCAGTACTTTGTGCTCTACTAGAACAGTTTTTCATGCTTGAATGTTGGAGCTGTCAATCAAACAGCACGAGTTTATCAGTGACTGAGTTCTGATGTTTTATTCAACGAATCTCTTAGTTATATCAAGTGTGCACTGTTAGTTATGATGAAAGCATTCGTTAGTGTGCAGAAATTGAGTTGCGATGGCGAGATCACTGCTTTCATGAACTCAACAACATGTCTGTGATCGACTACAATAGACCTTTTTCACATTTCCGGGTTTCTCAGAAGCGGAAGTCGTCATAGTTGGGTAAAATTCTATAGCGGTGAATGAGAGAAAACATTAAATATATTTTATTTCTGTAAATTTTGAACACAAAAAAAGTTACGGACAGCAGCTTTAAATAGCAAAAGAAAAACTCCACAAATAGTGTTTTCACAACTTTCAAAAAAATTGTAATAAAAATAGAGAGCGATTGATAACGGCAGTCAGAAGAGAGAAAGATGTCATTTTTACTGTCACTCCCATAGCCGCTATATTAGAAATACCCTCACAGCAGCATTAAAGGTGCTAAAGAGGATGTTTTGTTTTATACATTTTTGCAATATTACTTGAAATTGTCTTTGCTAACTGATAAAAGACTATTTATTAGGTGCACTGAAAGGAATAATATTAATATACATCATCTGTGCACGAGGTAGGGCCTTAAAAACATCAGCGATCATCGCGTAAATGATTGGCCCTCTGGCTTGTCAATCACTGCCGTGACGTTCCTTGTGAGAGACGAGCGCGGCTGCACGCTCCAGTAACTTTCCACACTCCACAGGCGCCGAATGCAATGTTTTTGTCAGGAGACAGGAGTAACAACTGCAGATTATGAGTTACCTGCGGTGAGTCCGACATAATGAATCCACTAACACGATACAGCGAATGCTGGTGGTAAACACTCGTGTTCCAATACTCGTACTCGAGTTTTGGGAGGCGTTCACTTGAAATGAGCTGTGAAGGAGGGGGGTTGTTCTTACGCATGCGCTCATTTCAAAAACTCACTAACAGTCTTTGGTTTCTCAGTTGACGAAAAGATCCTCTGTAGCACCTTTAACTAGTTTATTGTAATTTGGTGCAAAGATAATGTATAGTGTTATAAATGTACATAAGTTTTTTTAAAAATTAAAATATAAAAAACTTGAGGATTTACGATATGGATGACCGTTCACAGTCTGTGAAAAGGTTCATCACTGCAGCCTTTCATGCCACAATCTAAATATAATGGTATAGATCTAAATGTAATCAACAAGTTTTCAGGATTAGTGAACCTTGAGAGCTGTAATAGCAAAAATGAGCTAAAAGTTTTCAAGAGAGTAATACTTAGCTATTTCATTGTAAACCCTAATGCTCAAAATACTTAACTTAAGTTTAACTGAAACTGGGCTGGAATTTCTATTTCCCAGCATGCTTTGCCCATGGCACTCGAAATGGAGACAATTAAGGTTATATAATGATCAGTAGTGATTAATGTTTTGTTATGCTAATTTAGAAGAGTTTCTGTTAATGTGGGTTTTTAGAGAGTTACCATTATGGTGACAAGTGGCGCATGTGGCTTGGTTTGAGAGCAGGTATATTACATGTTTTAAGTTGCTGTATTCATTCACCATGCTTTTGTTAACATGTTAGCAAATTAGCAAGTAGGCATTTTCTGAATTTTCTTATCCTGGTTTACAGGTCAGGCAGGTCACCTTTATTTATATAGCGCTTTTTACAATGCAGATTGTGTCAAAGCAGCTTTACAGTGATAACTGGTATATAATTTTGGCTGCACAGCAGCTCTTAAAGAATAGTGTCAATGCAGGCAGATCAAAAGCGCTGTTGAATAAATGTCAGGAATACTGTTGAATATCGAATGTCAAGTCAAATGTCAAGTGTCCCCAACTAAGCAAGCCAAAGGCGACAGCGGCAAGGAACCCAAACTACAGTGACGTAAATAACTCATTTAATTTGGAAGATCTCAAAATAAAAAAGTTAATTAACTAAATATTTTATGTTAATTGCTATCAAAGTGTATGAGTTAGTTAACTCAGTACTTATCATGCTTGAGTACTACAAACTCAAAACTTGATAGTTTTGCTTACTTAACTCTCTGGAGTCCGTTAACGCGCCGGCGCGTTTTGCAGGATTTTTTTCACATTGCAGCAAAACAGACTTAAAATACTCTGTCATTTCTTGTAATAGAGACACAAGTAATATATCAATTGAAACTATAGAATATCTTCTTTTATTTGTGTACACTCAGAGTAAAAACACAATGTTGTGCTTTTTGTAAAATAAAGAAAACTAACATGAAGCGTAATCTCTCCTCTCCCTCTGAACGAAGTCCAATCTGATAGTTCTCAGAAAATGAACTGTAACTTATGAATACTAATGACAAAAAATGACACTTATGTCTAAAGAAACGTTGAAATGTCAGGTTTTAAATCGTGTAAGTCAAATCAAAAACAAACATTCTGTGTTTATGTAATCTGTATGAAAAGAGAGCAATGTCAGAAGTCCGTGTTTCAGCTCATTTCCCGCTAATGCGGCCACGCCCACGGAGCCAGCGCTATTCAGAGGCAAATTCAGAGGCAATACTTGTATGCATTGTCTCAATCGTGCATTTATTGTCCTGAAAAGTGTTTATCTGGATGTTAAAGCCATGGTTAGCGATCTCTAGAAGACATGCCGTTAGTTCCTGGTTCTTCTTCTTCTTTATATGAATTTGTGGCCTGAAGGTGTACAGAGAGCGCCCTCTGGCTGCAAGTATGAATTGAAAACACCATTCCTGAAATGTCCTCTTCTTCTTTAGAATAATTTGTGGACTAAAGGTGTACAGAGCGCCCTCCGGCTGCAAGTATGAATTGAAAACACAGAATCCAGCACTCATAGTGATGACAATACTGAATAAATATTACTCCTCTGTATAGAAAATTGACATAAACATATAAGAATCCATCAATATTTCTCCAAATGTGCATGCTTTTAAGCTAAAAGGCTATATGAAATGCCATAGAGGTAGCATAATTGTTCAGATACTTTGCATCACAGAAATACATGATATTTTAAATAATATAATAGAATACCATTATTTTAAATTGAGCTGAGACATGATTACAGAGGGGGGTTTTTTTCACAGCCTACCTGACTGAAAGGCCTCATTACAGTTTTTTACAGACGCTAGGACACATTTCTCAATACTTAGGTCACTTTTGCAAAACTCTTCACACAGTTCTCCTAACCAACTTTCATCTTGGCAAAGCAGTTCATTTCACATTCAAAATGCACTACAACTACCAAAACACTGTATTCAGGTCTCAAATCAACTTATTCTTTCAGAACACTAGCAAAGGTTGACAGCCGACAAACACACTTTGTCACCCACAAAACAATGACCTAAAAAACACTAACAACATGTAGCATTATACAATGTTTTCTTGTGTAAAACAAGGACACATCTCTGTTTATAATTCACTGCAATATATGTTACTGGAATGAATCAGACATGATGCAGAATTTGTCAATATTTTATGTCTTTTATTTATTTTTATAATTTTTTTATAATTCCAAAATACAAGAATTTGTATACACACCATCCACTGATACAGATACAATTCAATTGTTTTTATAGCATTTAATTTTAAGATTTAAAATATGTTTTATTAAAATATTACTGTAGGAATGTAGCAAATTGCTGTCTTTTTCAGTTTTGTATTATGTTATTGTTTTGAACATAAGTTTAACAGTTTTGAAAACAGTATGTAAGCATGTGCAAATTGGCCTGTACGTACAAAGAGTTTTGGCAGTTGTTGTGTCTGAGTGAGAAAAGAATTCATGAAATTTGAGAGATGTAGTCATTGAATGCATTTTGTGACAAAGCAATGATAATTGATCCTCAGTTTAGCCCACATAGACTTCTGTTGTGCTCACTGTGTGAAGAGTTTTGCAAAAGTGACCTAAGTATTTAGAAATGTGTCCTAGCATCTGTAAAAAACTGTAATATGCAAGTCATTTCAGGTCATTATTATGTGATTCTTTTGTCTTCTCAGGTGTAAACGACCCATTATTCATGATGATTCACGCCTCCACGCATACTGTGTTTCTTGACAAAAAGTGTCTTACAAAAACTAAATCAATATATTGTTTTATATGAAGGAGTAGGCAGCATAATTTTTACATAATTCTGAAGCAAAAACTCTAGTCTACAACCTCCAATACCCAGAAGTCTTGTCAATACAGATTTAATATACTTTTTTTGGCCTTATTTCAGTGACTTAAGTTTTTTGTTTTTTCAATAACCACGCATAAACATTATTCCTTCAAAAACACAAACGTGTACATACATGTTCCTCACATATTATGGTAGCCTAGTTTGTGCTGAATACAGTGTAATGACACTTGTGTCATTAATATGTTTATGAACAACTGAAAAAAACACAAATGTCAGGGCATGTCAAAACTTCTCCAGGCCCCAAATCAGCCTCAGACTCCAGAGGGTTAAAATTGGGAACATCATAACTTTTTTGAGTTAGCCCAACTTATTCGGATTTACAGTGTTGCAAAGATGTTAGCCAATCACAGCAGTGAAGTCTCACAGCAGACACACCCCTTAAAACAGAGCGTTCAAACCAGAGGGCTAAAATCTGGGTAGGAAAAATGCCTTTTATTTCTAAATTCTGATAATTTTTAATGTAAAAAATCATACTAACATTATAAGTGCACAGCAGGAAACATTATAAAACAATAAGACAATGCTGTTTATGACCCCTTTTAAATGAGGAATATTGTGACGTGTTCGTTCCCGGAAGAAAACTTAAGACTACAATGGAGGCGTTTCAGGGAGTTCAGGACCAGTGTCACTGATATAGAGAATAACTCCTGCTGGAGGGACTTTTTCATGCTCAAACAGCAACATCACACACTAAAGAAAGATGTAAATGTAAAAAAAGAGCATAATAGAACGCCTTCAATTCTTTAGTAAATTTTTTATCACATCACATTATTACAGATGCAGGAATTTCACCAAATTATCTACTTGTTTTAAAATGCATACAGCATATGACACCATCTAACACACCGCAGAAGTGTTTTGACAGATGGCAGCGAGGGGTTAATCGCATCATCTCCATTCACCACCGGAGAGAGCCGGATCAATACGCCCCCGTGTTTCTCTCCCGCTCACATTGTACAAACCTGATCCGGTCTGACCCAGCCGACCCGAAACCTGCCAGGCAGAATAATCCTGACAGTGTTCCTGGGACTGGCACATTTCACCCTGAGGAAATCTATTCTGCCTTTAAGTGACTATTTAACTCACTGATACATTTATATGACTTTTGCTTACTTCGGGTTACATCTTCGAACACCTCACTTGATCTCCTACCTCTACACTCATTTGGAAGTCTATCCTGAAACAAATCATTTCTCTGGTATTCTCTTTCTCCTCTCAATTCAAACTTTTTGGCTGAACCAGATGATGATATACTGCTCTTGCTTTTGCTGTTACAGACCAGCATGCTCATATCGACCCATGTTTCAGCGCTGTCAAAAATTCTACTTTTTTTATTTGATGCTTTTTGAATTATAGATGTCACAAAACAGTATCTGCGTCCCAGGCGTAGAACCTCTTTTTAAAGCCAATGGAGACAAGCATGGAAAAATGCTGAGTAAGACTCTACTTTCCAAGATGTAAAGCATTCTCGCCCATGCAAAACTCATCATTCACTCTCTGCATCTGTAAAAAAAAATAACACATTACGGCAGAACACAGCAATGACAACAATTCAAAAGCAGTTGTGTATTCTGACAAAATAGTTTTTGTTGGCAAGCAATATATTATAGATGTTATAAAAGTTATGAACACCTTCTGAAGGGCCTCAAATGTAAAGTCATTTGGTTGAGTAAATGATGACAGAATTACATTTTTTGGCTTAACTCTTCCTTTAAGCATTTTTTTTTTAGCAAGGGAGCAAGAACCATAGAGGAAGACAGATTAAATAAAGCAGACGGCCTTGAGGGGTTTATGGGGTTTGTTTTAAGATGTTCAATTATAGCTGACTTGATAAGTTTGCACTGAAGTGTCTGCGTTGTTATTAATCATGCACAGATGTCAAAAACTATGGAAGGTATGGAAGGGTTAAAGTGTGGATTTTCTGCATGGGTTCAAGTGATTGCAGGTCTGTAGCAAGCACTCAAACTCAAGAAAAATCATTAAAAAAAATAAATAAAGAGGAAGTTGAGGTGTTGAGTAAGAGTTATTGAACAGTTTGAATGTGAGCTTGGCACCAAGAGCTTGGGAAGGGGTCAAATGGTTTCCGTTTAAACCCAACTTTGGTCTTTGTTAATCAAATGCTATTCAGAAGAAGTGGTCTTTGGTTCAAGTCTTAGCCCTCATGAACGCACCTCTTCAGATGTGAAGTGGCTTCCGCTGGGACGCTTGCAGTCAGTATTTTAATTAGCGCTATTGGCGATACACTGAGCATCATGTGGTTCCTTCTCTTCATTCTGAATGCAAACTGATTTGGATTGAGGAGCCTGGAAGCTTCAAGACTCAATTGGAAAAGACGTACAGCGGATCTAATCTCTTATAATTTCATGTTGTATTTAAGGACAAAAAAGTTATGAAGTTATGAAGAGTGAGGTGATTTTATGTAAACATTTTATGTGGACTAAAATAATGCCATCTGTGTACAAATTTTATATATACAATTTATATTTGTTCACATACCGTGTGTGTATTATATTTAACTTTAATGGGGGCTCGTCCGGGATAATTTTCTTATGATTGGCCCATCCAGAGACAATTTACCTCGGGTCTTTAGTGACCCGGGACGTCATTCACTACCCTCCTCCTTGTTAATTTTTTAAAGTTAATCATCAACCTTTTTGGTATTCCTCAATCAATTCATTACAAAGAATATAACAAGAAAAAAATCATAAAATTATAAAATAATGCCTATTTTTGTATTCATTTTTTGTAAAAATTGTATAGGGTCGCTATCGACCCGAGGCGTGTATGAGTGTACGTATATTTTTTCTGCACAACAATAATTGAATCTTAGATGATGGAATAAGTGAAATTCACCTTTATTCCACAAGGTGGCAATGTCTGATACACAATGCTGAAGTGACGACTCATTTAGACAGAAAACGAAATAATAAGAAAAACATGAAATGGCCCAGCAATTTACTGCAGAGCAAGTACTGAACGCAATCAAATATGACTGTATCTGTCATCTGGTGAAGCTGTTAGCGACCTAAATATTGATTTTGAAGATGTTGAAAATTATATAGTTTTGAGAATATGTTTTAGATCGCGAATGGGCTCATATTTGTGACCTCAAACATAAAACTAGCCTTTTATTTGCTGAATTTACTGGGAAATGAGCTCTGAGGAGGACAGTGATGATGGCATAAAACATCTGCTCAAACGGAACCCTTTCAAGCTCCAAAAGGTAATGAAATATGCTTTATTTTATTCTTCTGTAATTGTTACTCTAATATCAGGTAGAGCTCCTTCCGTGTTAGATATCTGTGTCGATAAAGACCCGAATATGTAAGAATGATTGGCGAAAATGATTGGGGTTAATATTGTCCTTGTACAGGCGGCATAGCAATGATACAGGGTAGGGAAATTTATACATTGGATTGAGGTTTTTCCAGATATATATAGGGGTTTTATTCAACAAGAGCACAATAAATTGAGCAAAAGTGAAAGTAAAGACATTCATAATGTTACAAAAGATTTCTATTTATAACTTTCTATTCATCAAAGAATCCTGAAAAGTTAAAATATATCATGGATCAACTGTTTTCAACATTGATAATAATCAGAAATGTTTCTTAAGCAGCAAATCATCATATTAGAATGATTTCTGAAGGATCATGTGACACTGAAGACTGAAAATTCAGCTTTGATCACAGGATATAAATTACAGTTTACTATATATTCATATAGAATACAGTTATTTTAAATTGTAATAATATTTCACAATTTTTTATGTATTTTTGATCAAATAAATGCAGCCTCTGTGATCAGAAGAGACTATTTTCAGAAACATCTTACCAACGCCAAACTTTTGAACAGCACTGAAGGTACAGTTAATCCAGTAATTATAGTACTTTAGCAGAAACAATGGTTACATTTTTGTAGGTGTTTAGCTTGTGTCCTTTTCTCCATGTTTTAATAATCAACACTTTTTGTCATTCACTCACAGTGAAACTGAAGGCCGCTGGCTTCCATCTGCAATTATCTGATACGATAAACACATTAAAATGGCCCCTAGGGAGACAAACTATTATTTATCCTGCTTGCATTGACAACAAACTGACTCGAGTGATGCTCTGGACTTTTCTGTGCCAAACATAATCTGTCTGTTATCAGGTTTTGACATGGTGCTCACCTGCGAATGTTTACATCTGCAATCCAAAGGGACTAACGGGCTCTTGCTTTGAGAAACCGGTCCATATATATTGCCTCAGATTCCAAAAGAATCCAATAACTGGGAAAAAGATCCCAGTCTTGCTTCCTCTTTGCTAATTCCACAAACGTTGTGCGTCCAATATCAGCAACCCCGAGCGCAGGTCTCTGTGGAGGAATAGAAATGCAATCTAAATCCATTTTGTGTTTACTGAGACCCTCAGACACACAAAGTGAAGGTAATAACCTTCAGCCTTTGCTTATCTTTCTGTTTCCAAAGCAAGTTAGTGAATATATAAGAAATTAAATAAATAATGGTTAGATTCTTTATCCTTCCACAGACTCGCGTGATGCTTACGTGAACTTCCCGACTGAAGTAAAAGGTTAAAAACCAAAAAAGTAGTCCATATTCTCTTATCTATCTTAAAAGGACGAGCTTCAGGGAGAAATTTCAGACCAAGTTTTCCCCAAATATCTCTCGAATGATAATCTCAAAATTGGATTAAACTTCAAGTGTGTTTAATTCTTGAGGTACATGTGTCGTGTTTGGACTTTAACTGTGAAGCTTAGATTCTGAACATCTTCAAAGCCTCCAGAGACATCGTGGCCTTTTCTTCTGCATTTCTCTTTGGTGATTTCCATTATTTTAAAAATGCCAGCTTGTGGAGTCTTTCTGTTTCCAGGTACACTAAACGTGACCAGCATCTGTATCTCTGGCTTTATTTTGTGCACTTAATTTGAACAACTCCACTCATAATAGATTGGAGGAAAATACTCTGCTTATTTGGCTCCTCTCATCAAAATTTAACTAGTGATTAAAAAAATCACTTTGTATCCAACAGGTATTGACCTTCAATTAATTGTACTAATTTATCTTTTAATTATTAGCCCACTTTATTTAATCAAAAGCATAATGTTTGGCAACCCTGACACAACTGGCTTTTTATGCTGCCTCTTGGCCAGGTCGTCATTGTAAATGAGAACTGGTTCTCAATTGACTCACCTGGTTAAATAAAGGTTAAATAAATAAATAAATAAATAAATGTGACTATTATATACACACACACACACACACACACACATACCAATTTTGAACAAATAAACCAATATGAATCAATGATATAAAAACAAATTGTATATTACCCATTCATAAGGTTGCACAGATGACAAAAATCATCAGTGTAAAACAAATAATAATCTTGGCTTGACAAAGGCCAGTATGAAAGTTCGAAAGTTTTACAAGCTTTAAAGGGGTGGTTCAATGCGATTTCACTTTTTTAACTTTAGTCAGTGTGTAATGTTGCTGTTTGAGCATAAACAGTATCTGCAAAGTTACAGCGCTGAAAGTTCAATGCAGACGGAGATATTGTCTTTTAAAGTTATGGCAGTTTAATGCCTACAAAAATGACCAGTTTGGACTACAACAAGCTTCTTCCCAGGTTGGTGACATCATAAACCCTGCAAAACGCCTTCGGGATCATGCAACAAAGTGGGCGAGGCCATGCGGCGCGGCATAATGGAAGCGGAAGAGTTGTGTAGCCGTTCGAATGACAATGGAAACAGAGGTGTAGAATAAAGTTAAAATATATGAAAAATACGGCTTTTTAAAAAAAAAAAAAAAAAACGAAGCATTAAGACATTAAGTTAAACTGTGCCCCAAAAACACAATCAAGCCTAGAAAAAAAACACTGAACCACCCCTTTAAATTTAGTGAAGTGGAAAGAGAAAGACACTGCTAACCTGAATTGGCATTGCTGGCATGATTTAACACATTGCTAACATGAATTAGCATGTTGCTAGCATGTTTTAACACATTTTTAACATGAATTATGTTGCTAGCATGTTTTAGTACATGAATTAGCATTTTGTTAGCATGTTTTAGCTCATTTCTAACATGAATTAACATGTTAGCATTTTTAACACATGAATTAGCATTTTGCTAGCATGATTTAACACATTTGTTAATATGAATTAGCATGTTACTAGCCTGTTTTAACACATTTTTAACATGAATTGTTGCTAGCATGATTTAACACGTTGCTAACATGAATTAGCTTGTTGCTAGCATGATTTAACACAATGTTAACATGAATTAACATGTTACTATCATGATGTAACACACTGCTAACATGAATTAGCATGTTGCTACCATGTTTTAACACATTTTTAACATGAATTGTTGCTAGCATGATTTAACACATTGCTAACATGAATTAGCTTGTTGCTAGCATGATTTAACACAATGTTAACATGAATTAACATGTTTTAACAATTTTTTAACATGAATTAACATGTTACTAACATGATTTAACACATTGCTAACATGAATTAACATTTTGATAGCATATTTTAACACATTTTAACATGAATTGTTGCTAGCATGATTTAACACATTGCTAACATGAATTAGCTTGTTAACATGATTTAACACAATGTTAGCATGAATTAACATGTTACTATCATGATTTAACACATTGCTAACATGAATTAGCTTGTTGTTAGCATGATTTAACACAATGTTAGCATGAATTAACATGTTTTAACAAATTTTTAACATGAATTAACGTTACTAACATGATTTAACACATTGCTAACATGAATTAGCATGTTGCTAGCATGTTGTAACACATTGCTAACATGAATTAACATGTTGTTAGCATGTTTTAACACATTTTTAACATTCGAGTTTTTGCTAGCATTATTTAACACATTGCTAACATAAATTAGCTTGTTGCTAGCATGATTTAACACAATGTTAACATGAGTTAACATGTTTTAACACATTGTTAACATGAATTAACATGTTACTAACACGATTCAACATGTTACTAACATGATTTAACACATTGCTAACATGAATTAGCATGTTGATAGCATGTTGTAACACATTGCTAACATGAATTAACATGTTACTAGCATGTTTAACACAATGTTAACATGAATTAACATGTTGCTAGCATGATTTAACACATTGCTAACATGAATTAGCTTGTTGTAAGCATGATTTAACACAATGTTAGCATGAATTAACATGTTTTAACAAATTTTTAACATGAATTAACATGTTACTAACATGATTTAACACATTGCTAACATGAATTAGCATGCTGCTAGCATTTGTTGTAACACATTGCTAACATGAATTAGCATGTTGCTAGCATGTTTTAACACATTTTTAACATGAATTGTTGCTAACATGATTTAACACGTTGCTAACATGAATTAGCTTGTTGCTAACATGATTTAACACAATGTTAACATGAGTTAACATGTTTTAACACATTGTTAACATGAATTAACATGTTACTAACACGATTCAACATGTTACTAACATGATTTAACACATTGCTAACATGAATTAGCATGTTGATAGCATGTTGTAACACATTGCTAACATGAATTAACATGTTACTAGCATGTTTAACACAATGTTAACATGAATTAACATGTTACTATCATGATTTAACACATTGCTAACATGAATTAACATGTTGCTAGCATATTTTAACACATTTTAACATGAATTGTTGCTAGCATGATTTAACACATTGCTAACATGAATTAGCTTGTTGTTAACATGATTTAATACAATGTTAGCATTAATTAACATGTTTTAACAATTTTTTAACATGAATTAACATGTTACTAACATGATTTAACACATTGCTAACATGAATTAGCATGTTGCTAGCATGTTGTAACACATTGCTAACATGAATTAGCATGTTGCTAGCATGTTTTAACACATTTTTAACATGAATTTTTGCTAGCATTATTTAACACATTGCTAACATGAATTAGCTTGTTGCTAGCATGATTTAACACAATGTTAACATGGATTAACATGTTACTAACACGATTCAACATGTTACTAACATGATTTAACACATTGCTAACATGAATTAGCATGTTGCTAGCATGTTGTAACACATTGCTAACATGAATTAACATGTTGCTAGCATGTTTTAACACGTGAATTAGCATTTTGTTAGCATGCTTTAACACAGCATGTCCTAAGCTGGTTGCTTGGCTTTGTTAATGATAGTGGATGAAGCTTAAATACTCTTATTAGAGTTATTCTATAAAAGTTTTGACCCTCTCAATGAAAGTCCATGGGACTTTTTCATAGATTTGATTGTTCCTTTGATGAAAATCAGTCGAATCAGTTGGAAAAGACACAGCATATCGAGTCAGAACAGTCTGAAGGTCTGAGCCCAGTTTAGTGGTTGTAGTTTGAAAGCTCTAAGAAGGGATACTACTTAAAATTTAGTCTCAGAAGTAGAAGCAGCATTGTCAATAAACCTGCTCAAATACTATTTAGTTGGACCTCCTTAGTGGACAATAAAGCTTTTATGAAGGTTAAGCATCTCCTTTTCACAACATTCGCTATATCTTATTCCCTGATTGTCTGTAGAACAACATGCACTGAAGACGTTCCTACATCTCCAGAATTAAACATTCCACTCTGATCAACCTAACCAAGACTTGCTTTCCTCACTCGAAGCATTTCCACTCTTTGACTCCTCTCTGACCTAGCAGCGGCCTAGATTAAATGACTCGTTAGGGAGCTCGTTTAGCTTTTAAGCGCTCCTGTAATTGAGAACATCAATATTGATTTCCTATTGAGAGTCTGACTCGGACCGATCTCTACAGCCGGAGAGCTGCAGCCTCTTGATTCACACTCTGTTCTCATGAGAATCCCACTGATCTTATTGGTTCATTAAGTCCCACGCTACATTAGCTGACATATTGACATTTTGAAACCATATTGACATTGATATCAGTCCACTATCCCACCACAACCAAAGCAATCGATAAATAAAGTTTACTTTACAGCTAAATGATTGACATCCATGCAGACTTATAAAAATATAAATTCCTACCACATTTACTCACTCTCATGTGGTTCCTGTATGACTTCTGCGCGACACGAGAATTTTCATTTTCAGTTTTCATCATTCTGTGACCTCTCCAAAAGGAGTGAAACTGAACTCCTCCACAACTCCATTAGAGAGTACGTCTCCCAAAATGAAAAGATCTCAATGGGTCCTTGTGCTTTTTGAGACGGGTTTAGAGATGAGACGAACTCGTCTGGCATGTGATGCTGCTACTGACACAATGAAAAACAGCTACATTCAATTTTCTTTTGGGGCCAGTAAACATTAATATAGGCTGGTAATGATCTCTATATAGGTGTGGCAAAAACTATCATGAGATTATTCTTGCAATGTTTCAAAAGTGTCATCAATAGTAATATTAGTAAGATACAAATGTTGAAAAAATATGTTAGATGCAAACAAAGTCAATTCTGTCTTCAAGTACAGTCGAGTCGGGGATTTGTTATCATCTAGAGTTATAATTACAACTTTGCTTGGTCATTCATAATTGTAACGCAATGCAACTCGTAATTACAATAGTTCCGAGTCCACTTGAAGGGCACAAAGGCATTGTAAACAAACAGGATAACACATCTGATATTTCAAATTAAAAGTCCTGGCACCATCTATGATGTTATTACTAATGAGCAAACAGCATTAATGTGGAGTAAAACAGAAACTGAGCTCAGCATGTCTGACGAACTTTGGCAGCTTAATTGCTTGTAATGTTTCTTTGTTCTTCACTTTTAAAGCTATTTAGTTGAAGAATAAAATTTATAAAGAATTTAAACTACAACTGAAACCATATACACACACTTAAACGTATTTTATTTCAGCTAGTTTCTCATTTTCATGTAGTTTAACTTGATGTACTAAAATAACAAACTAAAACTAACATCATTCTAAAAG
Source organism: Ancherythroculter nigrocauda (assembly GCA_036281575.1). Lineage (NCBI taxonomy): Eukaryota > Metazoa > Chordata > Actinopteri > Cypriniformes > Xenocyprididae > Ancherythroculter > Ancherythroculter nigrocauda. The sequence continues at coordinate 60,456,971 of VTFQ01000003.1, forward strand.
AAAAGGAATAAAAAAGTGTCAAAAATATGAAATTACTAAAACTTTCAAAAATAAATGAAAATATAAAAATAAAAACTAATTCAAAATATCTCAATGATACTAAAATAGCACTGATTATTAGTGTTTTCAAATTATTTTAAACTCTTTCAATTACATTTTTATAAGTAAATAGTTAAAGTAGTTAAAAAGAAATTAAATTAACATCCTGGAAGAAAAACAAACACACACACACACACACACACACACACACACACACACTCACACAAACATAAACGTACATGCAAACACACACACACACACTCTCTCTCACACACACACATACACTTTCACTCTCTCTCACACACACACACACACACACACACACACACACACACACACACACACACACTCTCTCTCTTACACACACACACCCTCACTCACATAAACATACATGCACACACACACTCACACAAACATAAAGGTACATGCAAACACACACATGCGCACACACACACACACACACACACACACACACACACACACAAACACTCACACACACACATACACGCGCACACACACACACTCACACAAACACACACACGCACACACACACTCTCTCTCTCACATTCACACACACACACACACACACACACACACACACACACACACACACACACACACACAAACATACACGCACACACACACTCACACAAACATAAAGGTACATGCAAACACACACATGCACACACACACTCTCTCACACTCACACACACACAAACATAAATGTAACAAAATAATAAAAAAAATCGATATAGAATATCATACCTTTTAATCTACATGTTGTTCATTTAAAAGGTATGATATGAGGCATAAAGCTTCTTTCAGATTCTCTCCATCTATGATCTCACAGGTGCTCCACACCTTCACATTGATTTTATGTCTCGTTTAGAAAACACTCTTTTTAGATCTTCACTTAATCAATTATAGCGTCAAAATCACAATGCCAGCGTTTCCTCCCGTTACGGCTGGCAGCTTAATTCATGAAGACACGGACTGAGATATGAACATTGGTTTTCTGGATTATTATATTGATAGAGACCCTGACCTGCTGTTATTAGAGCCAAACTCCAGGCTCTGTGCAAATATCAGCAGATGTGGAGGGCGTTTGAGATGGTTAACCGTGTTACAGAGTCTGAGGTGATCGATCACGAACACACGGCACCGGGCTTCAGATCTCATCAGCGCATTAGCTTCACTCAGCTTTACTGATATGCGTAAATCACAGCGAGACACTTTCACTGAAATGACTGAATGAGAGCTCAATATAGTACATATACTGAAAGGTCAAACTCGTCCCCTCACAGATCTCATTTGTCGAGATATTGCTTCCTTTGCTCTTGTTGACTCGAGCGCATATGACAAGATTGTTTCAAACACCGGAGGGATATTGAAATGAATGCTGCTATATTTCCATGCAATTTAAAGTCACAAATATGTTTTTCAGCTCTCAGGGTTTCCGGGAAGAATTTAAATTTCTCTTTATCGCATTCTTGTAAATGTGATGAATCTATTTATTTATGTAGTAGAGCGAGACTGTGATGTCTGCAGAGCTAAACTAATTAGATGAGCTAACAATGAAACTTAATTCTAACGCATTTATTAACCTTAGTTTGCGTTCTTTTCCATATTTAATAATACATTATGGAAATTATTATTTAATGGACCTGAGCTGACATGAACTAACAATAAACAGTTAACAAAGATTAATAAATACATTAATAAACTGATAGCTCATTGTTAGTTAATTTTAGTTAATGTAAAGCAATACTGCCTGATTTACGATGCTGTGGAAAAAGAATGACGTTAATGAGAACTTTTGGTTCTGTTTTAGAACCATTTAAAAAGTAGAACACTTTCAAATTCAAACTGTCATGGAAAGATTCAATTAGAATTTTTTATTATTATTATATCGATGGATAGCTATAAACATTAAAGAGGACCTATAACGGCCCTTTTACAAGATGTAATATCAGTCTCTGGTGTCTCCAGAATGTGTCTTTCTGGGTTGGTAGATGCACCGGGGACCTGATTATAGCACTTCAACATGAAAGTCAGATTTTTTTTTTATATGTCCCCTTTAAACATACATGCAAATAATAATAATAATAGTTTAGCTTTACCAAAAATCAATGTACAATGATTTGATTGGCGTAAGTAGCAATGTCCTATATAAGGCAAACTCATATAAATACACACACACATACACACTTAATTTCTTTTAGATGCAATGCAATGCAATGCAAAAAAAAAAGACGAGAAAAATGACTTTATTTAAAACTTGACTTTATGACCTGTTACATCTGCACTGATTGTTAACTCGTTTGTAGATTTGTTCTTAATAAATGTTCTTCGAACATGAATTTCAATCCATCACAGTTGGTGAGTTTGCCTTATTTGACCCACTCAACAAACTTCACATTTCACATAAGAAGCACTTTTAAGACATTAAAATGTCCATTTTACTGAGTCGACGTGCCCCAAGTCAAACCCACTTTTCAACAATTACTTACTGCCCCTTCAACCTGAATCCCGCAGCCATCATAAATTAAGAGCTCATTCCTTGAACAAGAGTCAAAGCAATTATGACAGGGTGATTCATTTACAAAGTGCTCGAAGCTCTACATGAGCAAAGTCAGATCCGCTGCTTCAGTCATTATTCATTGTTAGAAATAACCGATGGAAGTTTTGAGGGGGAGGGGACAATTCAAGGCCCCCGAGTGGAAGAAAAACCTCAGATGTCCTTTTTAGAAGAGTAGACTTTTTAGTAGCTATGTTTCCATTCAAAATTGTGAATTTAACTTTGGAATATCACACAAAACATTTGCAAATAAAGCAGCGTTTCCATCCCATGTGTTCAAGAAAATCAAATCGTCACTTTTGTCACAGTGGCTCTTTTTTCCTCCATGATAAATGAGTTTCGTCTCAGAGCGTCAGACGAAACACAATAAACGCTGTCATGTTCTCTTGCATTGGTGTTTGGGAACACAATCGTGTGAGATGCTTCTGGAGGGAATTAAACTAAATCATTCTGATGATGACAGACTTTGACTCAGGCGTTTCAGAACCTCCAAACCAACGTTTGAGATGCTGCGATACGATTGGTCCGCTGGTTAGTCCAGTTATCCAATCACAACCTCTGAGGTGTTTGTTGTGCATTGAGGGATTTAATAATAAATGTGTTTCCATCGTCTTCTTGTAGGATAAAAAAAAAAAAAAAATTATCCTCCTCCACATCTTGCTGTTTCCATCCAGCGTTTCTTTTTTTTTCTTAATGCAATATGCGCATACAAATAGCAGGATTGGAAGTGTGCATCTCAGAAAAGCTCTTTACTGGAAAATACTTTACTGATATTGTTTTCAAAAAAGTCTATTTCATATCAAACATGTGATCAAGCAAAAAAAAAAAAAGTATCAGAAATGAAATGTGACCAAGTGGTACCTGACCACCACTTTGCCTTTAACACTTGTTGCAATGATATCATCGATATTTAATGATTTATTGCAATATCTCTAGCATTACAGATGTGAACAAGCTGGAAAATATCAGCAGGGTAAGACTATGAAGTTATGAATAATATATGATGCTGAGAAGACCATTTTACCTGCTTTCTGTAATTACACAGTCAACTTTGACCCACATGATACTGGATCGGACAAGATGAAAGGAGAATTTCCCCATATACTTCACTTTACAGGAAGTACAAGGATACATTAATAATTTCTTACTGTGAATAGTGTGTTTCAATGGTATTGTAATTTAAATTTTTTTATTTTTAATTAAAGTTTCTTATAGAAATATCTTCACTAAAATAATTTTCTAGAATTTACTCACACATATGACATTCTCCAGCCTAGTATTAGTATTATAGTTGTCACAGTTATGTTCTGTTTCATTGTCTTGTTCAGTTTTCAGTCTTAGTTTTCATTGTCACCTTTTGCCTGAGTTCTAGTTGTCATAGTTTCTAATTAGTCCACACCTGTTCCCTGTTCTGTTGATTACCTTCCTCTGTGTTTTTGACTTAAGGTCCGTTCACACCAAGATATAGTTCTAAAAATCATTCTAAATATAAAAGAATAGCACTGTACACACCACAACTATAACAATAACGATATAGAGAAACAATATTCACTGTTAGATTAGATCGATTACACTAGCTATTCACTCGAAACATAGCATGCTGAGGACATCTGCTGGTTAAAGCCATGTAAATGCAACAAAAACAGCAAAAACATGATGTACATGAGCTTACAATAAACAGATCGTTATCATTCGTTGATGTGAATGCAAATATAGTTACTGTTATCTTTATAGTTATCATTCTTGGTGTGAACGGGCCTTAAAAACTGAAAACTTTGAATGCATTTTGACCATTCATTTACACGACAATGGCGTTTTGTGGGCTGGACACAAACTTTTGAAAACAGGTTTCAAAGTGCAAGTTTTTGAAAACATTACCAGTATCGTCTCTGTGTGTAACTACAAAAACATGAATTTGTGAAAACGGTGACGCCATACACATGCATATTTCGTGTGAAACATAGTGTTTCTTTACAAAGTGAAATAAAGCGTTTTTAGTCGTTTTCACGGATACATGTGAATAGGGATCGTTTTGACAACGTTGTCATCTGTACGTGAAAAACGCAAAGGAAAAGCTTTTTCTATTTTTAGTACGTCTTTGTCATGTAAACATACCCTAAGGGCCAGATTTACTAACAGCTTGTGCCAGTGCAAACCCTCTTTTGGCGTTTAAAACTTGTCAGGATTTACTAAAGACATGCAGTGAAAAATTAGCGCTGAAAAGGCGTGGACAGGTTTATTTTTGTGGCTGACCTTATTGCATATGCATTTGTAAGAGTTTCCCTTTCAGACACTAAATTTATGGGTAGAGAGTATTTAAATGAATCATGCAAGATGATTTACTAAGGTTTGCGCTAGTCAATTTACTGGTATTTGCGCCATTATTTACTGCCCAAAAAAAGCATGTCTTAAACCAGACGCTAACTGGTGCATTACGTTGGTCATTATAGAAATTATCAGCTGCATCTGTGTTTTTTAATTTGCGCATCGTCAGTAGATCACGTGCAGAACTTTCCGCTCCCATTGGCGCTATGTTTGGAATTACGCTCTCGTGCTAATTTGCCCTGTTTAGTAAATCTGGCCCCAAGTCTTCAGTCTTCCTCAGTTCATGGTCTTGTGTTAACATTGCATGGTATGTGTAATAATAGATATAGCTCTTTTCTATTTAATAAAGTCATTGTTCATCCTTCATTTTGCATCATGCATCTCTCTTGGATATTTATATACAGCAACTCATGACAATAGTATATGATAATTAGTATTATATATTTTTAGATCTTAGCCATTACGAACTATTCATAAAATTGTGAATAGAGTAGCAAAATAAACAATTAAAAGGGCTTTTGTTTTGTGCATCCAATTAACTGTTATTTTGACACAAATTTGGTAATTTGGCTAATACCAGTACAATATTTAGCCCAGTGTTTGTTCCATTGGCTGGAAAACACACTGCTGTTGTTTACGCTTACAAAATTGCCAGAATATGTCATGTTAATAATTTAGCATTTTTTTCAGCCAATAGAGTTCATGCAAATATTAATTCATGTCAATGTTCTACGGATATGTTTTGCTGTCTTCTCATTGAAGTGCATTACTTAAACAGTAAATAATCACTGATGTGCGCTGAAGGCCAAACATGATCGTCCTCATTGGAAACGGTTGCGCTGCGAAGGCCAGAGCCTCAATCCAAACTGAGAGTCTATTAGTTGAGCTCCATTCTAGAAAGACCAATTAGATGCGGTTTAAGAGAAGCTTTTCTGCACCACTGGAACAATTTAAGGTTGAGTGCCCTTCTCAGGAGCGCCATACAGGCATTATCCATTAGGAGATTGGATCCTCAACCCCAGTTACTGTTTAATTTATTTTCCAGTGCTATGGAAAGACACAGCCTAACCTCGCCATCCTGAAATTACGAGAACCGGCATCTAATGAGGTCAAGGACAGAAAAAAAATTGATATTAAAACAATTGGTTTAACTATCAGCAGGTGTTTATATGCACAAGCACGAAGGTCTCCATAAAAGACCTTAAAGTCTGCAATTACGCGCGATTGTTTATGCATGCTGCAGATATCCCCAACACGAAAAGCCTTGAAGTTGCTCTGCACCAATTACAAGGCTGTGTTACATTAAACAAATGAATTAACATAACTTACCTCAAACACTTTACCTTGTCAAAAAACAACACAGTTACTTAAAACTCCGTAAGGAACAGCCTTGCTAATGAGCCGGAAGCCTACTTGATCTTTATCACCGGCACTGGCCAGGTGAAATTGGACCGGCTCATTACACCATTTAGAAAACAATTGGATTTTAATAACTAATTCCCCTCTGTGATTAAACTCCTCTCCTTAGATGCCCTTCATGGTAATTGTTTTAATTAAAAATGGTGTACGGGTGTGTACTACAAGGACAGATGCCACCAGATTCCCGCAAAGATAAATGCCACCTGGGAGGAAGATAATGAAAACCAATTAACCATAATACCTGCGTCATTATGTTGTGTCGCGTCTTAGAGTGTCTTCACCCGAATCCTCTGACGCACCGTTTAACACGGCCATGACGTGAAACAACTGGAGCTGAAGTCGGAGCACTGGAGCATTGAGGTTTTGTTTATGGATGTCTATAGTTTGCTCTAGTGATTTGATAAATGTCAGTATCGCCAATTCACCCTGCTCTGAATACGAAATATGTAGTCAAAATTCTGTTTTCGTTTTTGACTAATCCAAAGAGAACTTGATCAAGAAGAGATCTTGACTAAAATAACACCCGTTCCTATTATTTCACCTCCATTTTCTGATTAAATCATGTCAGAAAGATCATATTTATGAGTTGAACGCACATGAACGTCACCAAAGTTGTAATTATAAGTGGGAAACTGAAGTTTTAAAAGAGAAAATATGTATATTTGTTGAGAAATGCTTGAACTGATAAGGGGTCCCGAGTCCTAAAAAGTTTGAGAACCCCTGCTTCATGCAATACAGATTGTTTCAAAGCAGCTTCACAGTAATAAACAGAAAAATAACAGAATCAATGAACCAAACTTAATTAATTACAACTGAATATATAATTCAATTGACAGAATCTGTGTAAATTGAATAAAAAAATATAGCTGCAATTATCAGGGCTCCTTTAAGTGCAATTGTAAGATATTACATACTATATAGCAAGCCTGTAAACACCTAAATCAGAGATGAAAAAGACCATTTTATGCAATTTCATATCATTTACTATAGAAATGTTTCTGAAACCTGTTTAACTGTTATAGCGCCACCTATCGCCCAATCTCCATAAAAGTTTGAATGCTTGTTTAGAATCCAACATGTTCTCCAACCAATACGACCCATAGGAGCGTTTACTAATGTTGCGCCCCTATCGACAACAGGACACTTTCATTTTAATGCATTGTTCCCTTTTATCTGTATCATATTTCTGGTTTCACGTAGTTCAATTGGCGGAGCATTGCAATAACAATATGCAATCATGTGATTATGCGATCATGGGTTCGATCCCAGTGCTCATAAAGTGTGTATGCACTATAAATCACTAAGGTTAGGTTTAGGGGTTGTGTAGGTGTAGTCATTAATAAAAAATTAGTTTTGCTAAATGGAAATAGGAGAAATGGTGTAAAAAGTCTACACATTGCATTTAAATGAACACACATTTTGATTGGTAATGACAGTCATACGTCATTTCATGACGACGGATGTAACATGACACTGTCATTATTTTTACGCCCGCTAGAGGGCGCATGACTTCAAAACGTAAATATAGGTCGTAATAAGGTGCTTGAAAAACTACCTATAGAATCATGTGCTCATCTAATTTCGCAAAGTTCTGAATTTTAGTTTAGTAATTATAGGCTTTTGTGTACGCTTGGCCATCCCCATTTTCTAAATGACCCTGTTATAGCTACTCAAAGGGAAAAGTTCAACACGTTTTTGAAAATTATTGAAATGTCCTGCAGTGGTTTTATCGAGGATTAGTGAAGTTAGCGAAAATATATATTTTTTTCAAATAATCTCCAATATTTAAGGAATGATTAAATTGACAGTAGTTGTCCTAGAGGCCAAGTTGTTCAGAATGAAGAGATCTATCTTACAGTAGGAATATTGTGTGCACGTGTGAAAAATTGCATAACAATCGTTTACACGCTTGAAAATGCAGAATTCTTACAATCCTCTAGGTCAAACTTGCCCAGCGAGTTTCATTCCGATCGATCGGCCTCCTTTAACTTTTTCTAACCTGTTGTGTTTTTTTTTTTTTTTTTATAGCACCACCAAATGGCCAGTTGCCACGTCCTTTTTCACATGACCACATGAGCCTGTACTTATTTGTACCAGGTTTGGTGAAGTTATCTCATTCCGTTCAAGAGTTATAGCCTTTTTAGTAAAAGTGGCCACGCCCACTTCAAACAACATTTTAGCGTCCCATCGTGAACGTGAATGGACTTGTTTTTGATAATTATTGACAATAAGACTCCAGAGAATCTTTCTGCACTGGTTCGGTTGATCCAGGGATTCCAACACACTGTGATTAACGGTTTAGGAGTTGAGCGATTTCATACTTTTGACAGCTGTAGCGCCACCGTCAGGCCGATTGGGGCGAGCTTTGGTGACGTTGTAGACGGAGTGGGTACTACCATCCCTCAAAGTTTTGAGTCTCTACGACTTACGGTTTGGTCTGCCCAATCACTTTTAGGGCAGAATGTTGATCTTTGAAGATCGTAACAATTACAATAGGGTTTCAGCACTACGCGCTTGAAGCCTTAACAAAGCCAAAATTTGTAAATGTAGAGTTTAATATGCTTTTTTAATTTTATGCCATCTTGCTCCAATTTGAACGCACCTGACGTCATTAATTACGACTTCCCAATTTGTAAATATGAACTTTCAGGAGGATTTGAATGCACCATGGCTCTTATGTATGATGTCACTGGCTGTGGGCGGAGCCTCATCTCAAGATTGTAATGAGGGGGTTAAATATTTAAATTGGGTGGCTGAATAGCAGTAGCTTGAAGTATTTATCACAAAAGTCTGAAGTTTGTTTCTGTTCCTGACAACTTCATGTTCTGAATGCTTCGTTCCACCTACTTTAGTGTTGTATTTCAATGAAATTTTGATAGCCACATGTTTCCCGGCATGCTAAAGTTTATGTCGTTTATTGATAGTTTGCCCTGAACATGGTCCTCTTTACTGAATTATCATCTGTGATACTTTAATGTGATTAGGAACTCGTGAAGGACAGTCGAGGTTGTAAATTAGCTCTAGGACAAAAATGAACATGCAATTTTTATTATAACCTTTGAGTCAGTAAATATAAAGTAAATGAGCCGAGCTTCACATTTTTGAGAATTAATTAGCATTTACCGAAATTGAATCTTTTTTATTAAGCTCAGACAGAATTACATTCTTTTACTGCCTCATTTTTACCAGGATGAGAAAAAAAGTTGAAAATCTTTGGTTGGTGCTAGATTTGTGTTTGTCAAAAGGAGAGAAAATATAATAATAACAATATAATATAATAAGATCTATCTATCTATAGTTTACTTTATTGCAGTCTATCAAGTGGTCAAAATAAAACCTCATAAACACAAGTAATATCAAATATTAAAACTTCAAAAACTCACACTAACTAAATGGCTGATGTTCTTACGAATGATTAGCAATGACATAATCTATATATTTGTAACTCTGTGCCAGTGTATGAATAACAGGAACAGAATCTCATTTGACACCATTTTAGTTTGTCATTTCACTGACTTGATTAACTTGAGCTCAATTTTCTACAGAAACTTCATTTTAATCCAATTGTGTGCTAACAACCAAAGTTAACATGACCTAAAAATAACAGATAGTACTGTCTAAATGTGGCTGTTCAGCACGGTTTTAATTGTTATTGTAATTATAGAGATAATAACTGAACTGTATATGAACAAACATTTGTATTATGTGAAGACGAGGATCTGTAGTGTCAGTCTCACAAAATGAGTTCTGACTCACTAAAAAAATAGAAGGGAAAAACAAAATTCACACTATTTTTGTGTTTTTTTGAGGGAAACAAATTATGCTTAAAACAACTCTGCAAATAACTTGCTCATATTCACTTATGTATCATATAATTTCATAATTACTTAGATTTGAAAAGTTATTTCTGCAAGTAATTGGGAGACAGTCTCTGAGTACGCTGTAAACGCTGTAATGCTTAAAATACTTAATTGGTTTGAGTGGGACAAACTTGAATTAAACAAATTAGTTCAGTTTAATTAACTTTTATGATTATTTAGAACTTTGTTTTTCTTTTGAGTTCACAGCACTGACATATTTCAAGTAAACTGAACTGTTTCATTGTTTTGAGTTGTATGAACTCATTTATAACCTTATAATTTTAGGTTAAATGTATAAAAAGTCTCATTAAACTTTGAGTTTTGACAACTTATTAGGATTTGCCTCATTTGATTTGCAAGAACTCAAAGTAAAAAAGTTAATTAACTAAATCTTTTATGTTAATTGCTATCAAAATGTATGAGTTAGATAACTCAGTACTAAGTTAGGAGCAATTATCATGCATAAGTACTACAAACTCAAAACTTGACAGTTCTGCTTGCTTAAAATTGGGAACATAACTCAAATTTGATGCAACTACGTCAAATTTTTTGAGTTAGCCCAACTTATTTGGGTTTATAGTGTACCTCAGACTAATTTTGTGGTTTCTTAGTAATTGAGAATCCACAAATGTTGCCATGCACTTTAAGTCAACAACATAATTTAACCAATTTCAACTTAATTTTTTAAGATTTAACTAGACACGATTTTTTAAAAATAATGAGTTGAAATGACTTCTACAGGCAAACCGGAAATTACCATATTTTTTTACCACATTATTTCAATATATCAAATAGTTCCCTAATTTAAAAGCAATCCAATTGTGTGACTCTATTCACTGTTCTGTTAATATAAATCTGCTTTTCATACATTTACTTGGACCCGCTGAGGTTAATGTCAGTAATGGGATCTATATGTCGGCTGTAGTTGGAAACATAATTAAACTTTCATTCAGTCAGAGCAGTTAAAACACTTCTTAAGTAAAATTCAGACTATTAAAATCTGTACATAAAATGCCTATTGAGAGGTCCAGGCTTCAACAAGACCTGGAAAACCTGAAATTCAAAGCCTGCTGGCACAGATTGCATTGCTCAGCATCATACCTCACTGTATCAAATCTCTCCTACCGGAGCTATAAATTGGCCTGGTTAATTGCAGCTTGTGATGAATGTTTTGTGCGGCACACACAAAAACATTTCTGTCAACCTTCCTGCACTCACATCTGAAGAATTTGACAAACTAGCCCTCATGCGATAATCAGCTTTGCCCGCTCGGATGACGTGCCATTATATTTATACAGTATAGCTATACATCAACCTCCTAAGATGAAGAGAGCAGCTCATGGAGAATTAAAACCTGAGGGCCACAAACTCTTTCATTGCTCAGCAGAGCGGCCCCATATAAACCAGCCTTAGACATCCACTCCAATTAAAAAACACATTAATTACTCATCCTCCATCATTTGTGCTGTCTAAGCCTCGGCAAATGACTTGTCTCAAACAATTAAGTCAATAAAAATGATCTTAATTTAATTAAGAGAAGTGGCGTCTCGTGTGTCGGCAGGTTTATTATAATTAAGGAGCTTGTTGGGTGGAGGTTACTGATGTCTGTCCTTTTGGAGCGCCTGAACCCGGATGCCGAGCCAAAGCGGGTCAGTTGTCATTTAGACAGATTTGGGGAGAATGGCAGGCTGGCATCTACGTGTGCCAACTTTGTGGCAGTGGGGTAAAACTGGACAGCCGGTTGCAGTAATGGAACATATTCCTATGCATATCAGCACCTCAGCACCATCTGCCTCGCTCCATCACATCTTGGGCTTCCTGGCACCTTTAACACAACAGAGCTTTGATGGGACGTTAAAAGACTGTGTGTACGAAATCTTTTGTGAATGTGACGATATCTTAATTCACAAGGTGTTCTCCGGATATGAAATGGCTTGACGAGTTGAGTGTGGTTTTTGTTCCTCTGTTGGAGTCATAATGAAACAGGAAGCTTGAGGCAGGACATCCCATTTTTTAAATATCTAATAGAGGGTATGCATCGACGTCACTTTCCCGCCGGAACGCGCTCCCTCAGCTGGACTGAGTGGCAAAAGAAGCTGCTGCATGACTGGATTTAATAGGGGAAACTGAGAAAACGCGAGTAAAACAAACGATTACACTAAAGGTTGGGCTCGAAAGTGTTTCTTATGACATGTCAAAGAAGCCTAATCCATGGATATTGACATGCAGCCAGGAATCGTGTTTCCTGACATTTATATGTGCCTGATTTCGACGCCGGGGAAATACATAAAGCAAATCTGCCTGTGAATATTTTATATAACTACAATATAGGTAGGTTTAAATCTGAGTAATCACTTATATCAAAGTTTTATATATATATCGTCATATTGTCCAGCCCTAAAGTGTTTATTTAAAAACACCCAATTATGCAGAATATAAGATGGTAAATATTTAATTGATGAGTTGCCAACACAATATATAACAATACAATATATATGGTATGATTTTACCTCACAATCCAACATTTTGACACAAAATGATAACTGCAAATCCATGTTTCTCTGCTGGAGTCCAGCTGTTTCTGTGAATTGCAGTGACCCATTTCCTTCTTTTTTCTGTAGCTTTTGGCTGTCTGTAAAAATATACCTCAGGTTTTGTGTCAAAGCTATTTGTACAGTCAGTCGCAAAGCTTTTTCCCGTTTTGGATGTGTTTTGTGTGTTTATTGTGGCATTCATGCTGAAAACCAATGCTGCCACTCAGTCTTTTGCCACTCAGTGGGCGTAACCGCAGTCATAACAGTCAACGGTGACGTCACATGCATACCCTCTATAGTCTTTAGTTTACAAAACAACAATGATTTTTTACTTTCTATTTTACTTTCCAAACCAATCCTCATTTTGGCTGCGTGAGATTCTCCAGCTTGTTGAGCTGTTAAAGCTCCGCCCTCTTCTGGAAAGGGGGGCGGAAGCAGCAGCTCATTTGCATTTAAAGGGACACACACAAAAACGGCGTGTTTTTGCTCACACCCAAATGGAGCAAATTTGACAAGCTATAATAAATGATCACTGAATATATATATTTATAACGTTTTTAAAATAAATTAAAAAAAAATATACAGATGAAATACTAAGTCTCTTTTTTCACTCTTTATAGAAAGATTTAGTTTGAACTATGATTCAAATGCACACCACAGCTGTCAGCGAAGTAAAACAACATAAATAATACAAATTGTAACCCTGAGATATGGGCTGAAGTTTTACTTTGCCTTCTTTTGACATGTTATTGCCCAAATTCCTGTCTTGTTAAACGGTTGCCTAGCAACAGCGGAGCGACGTGGACGAGTGTAGCAGTGATTCCGCCACACGTGGACATTGTAAATCAATGAGGTGACAGTAGGAGGTCTTGCTCTCCAGAACAGGTGCATCTATAACCTGTTGGCCGCAGCTCATGCTCTGCTGCAGAAACATGCTGAGAGCTTCAACAAACCAGGAGATGTGCAAAAGGATTGTCATTTCATCATTAAACTTCCCTCTAATCTGAGGTGAAACCCTTCTGTCAAAGTCTCTTTTAATCTTTCCATAGACTTTGATGATTTAAAGTCATAAAAGTCAATAAACATTCAATAAAAAGTCTCAAAACACAAGAGTTGGATATATCTAGATATACAGTCAAACCAAAAATTATTCAGACATTGTTGATATTTTTTATATATTTATACTAGTGTGTTCAGGACACTATAGTTCATTTATGTAAGTGAGGATAGCAAAATAAAGTAAACTGTGACATATTATACCCAAAACTTCTTCATACAGTGGATTACCAGTAAAATTGATAAAAATTTGGAACCAAAAATTATTAAGACACTTTGACCTGACCATGTTTTGCTTAAGTGTTATCTGACATAATTAAGATGATAATTTTTTCTGACACAGTTTAACTCTGAGATCTTGTCATATTTTATTACCATTTTTTAAACTATAGTGAATAAACTGTATTAATGAATGAAATGTTCAAGGTGTCTGAAAAATTTATACGGAAGAGGATTAGGGCCAAGCAATAATAAAAAAATAAAACTATCTCGAGATTTTGTTGTTAAATTTGTTGTTAAATTTCGAGAAAAAACTCGTTAAATTTCGAGAAAAAAGTCGAGATAAAAAGTTTATTGTCAACATTTTATCTCGACTTTTTTCTCGAAATTTAACAAAATTTTTCTCATAATTTAACGAATTTGTTCTCGTAATTTAACGACTTTTTTCTCGTAATTTAATGAGTTTATTCTCAACATTTTATTTTGACTTTTTTCTCGAAATTTAACGAGTTTTTTCTCAAAATTTAACAACTTTAATCTCGAGATGGTTTTATTTTTTTTATTATTGCTTGGCCCTAATCCTCTTCTGTAAATTTAGGTTTGACTATCTAGAAGCAAGCAAAATGATCAGACTGACAACTTTATCTTATTAGATAAAAAACATGTGGTCAAAGTTTTCCTTTTTGGACATTTGGGGTTGAAAAAAGATAAATAAAAAAACTTTTATTGCAATATACTCAGCATACCGCTAAATGTTTAAAATCACAACCATATGATATTGTAGGGCCTACCATAGAAGACACAGGGCATAACGTAGAAGCTCACTTAAAATAGCAGTATTTATTTGGTACAAAAACAATGAGGACCTCTACAGGTTAGAATCAAAAATACTTAAAAAAAAAAAAGTAAAAACGTAAAAATGCAGTGCTGAACAGCAATAATTCAGTAAAGATATTTTTCCCCACAAAAAAAAAAAAGATTATGTAAAATGCCACAAAGCGAGAACACAACTAAGTGATGATTTAAGTAAAATAGTTAATCATTTTTAACCAGTTAATTGCAAAAAAAAACATTAAATAACCAAACTTCCCAAAAACATTTGAGTGAGAGTTATTATGGTAATGTTATGCATGCATGACAGAAAACCAGTGATTAATGTCATTGTAAAAAAAAATTATGAAAAACTATGAAAATTTTATAGGGGATGAGTGGGGTAAGATGAGCCAGTGGGTAAGTTGACCCACCCCCTGTATTTTGGCAGCTGTACACTTTTATTGTCATGTGAGCATATATTTTGGAACCGCCCATCATTTCAGACTGTGAAAAGGAGACGCACATAGGAAGAGCAGAAGGCTCCCATTTACTTTAACAAATTTTAGCATATTTGTCCAGGTCTAAAAATATTTATGACACATATTGATGATTAAGCAATGTATAAAACCATGCAAATCATTTAGCTACATTCTAGCGATTGGGTTGTTTTGACCCAGTGTGCTGTGCAGTTTTATTTAACCCAACTATTTTTAAAAAATTACTATATGGCTGACTTAAAATGAACCCAAAATAAGTTGGAAATTAAAAATCAGACACATAATTACCAGAGGCAACAATAATAATCAAAAGGTGAACATTAATAAGCAATTTAATAAATGTTCATTTCCAACATAATTTGGGTTCATTTTAAGCAAGCAAAACAGTAATAAAAAAAAAAAATAGTTGAATTAAATAAAACTAAACCAACCCAACAACCCAACTGCTGGGTTTGTCCATTTTCAACCCATGTTGTTTTTAACCCATAAGCCATTTTTTGTGAAGGTTTCAACTTTAGTGTTCAGCATTGTTTCAGAAATGCAAACAAATAAAGAGATTGAAAGAAAGAAATATGATTATTTGTAAAAGGAAATTTGATTATTAAATAGTTTTTTTTAAAAAAAGAGGTAAATTATCTTTACAATTTTAAATGGGTTTGATTCAGAAGTTGCAACTTACCCACTGACTCAGCTCAACTAAATTGAGCCACAGGAACAGTTATTTTTTTTTTATATATATAATAAGCCATATTTTTAGAACCCTTTGTAGTAGATGTATTTCAATCATTTAAAATGATAGGAAACATTCTGAAATTGCTTTAGACTCTTTCTTTGTACTTCTGCCTCATTTGACCTTATCTTGTGGACCACATCAGCAAAAGATGGTTCATCTTACCCCATTCTCCCCCTATATAGCAGCTATAGCTTTACAGTACTGAAAAATGTAGTTAGCAGCATCAGTATTTTTGTAGGTACTCCCTAAAGCCAGCATGTAGATTTGTAAAGGTCAGTAATACATTATGTTAACACAAATTTCTAGTGCAACTGAATATGCACAAACCCAACATCACAGCCTTGTTTTCATTCACGCTAAATTAAATATGCCATCTCTGACTGTGATCTACAGGGTGACGTTTCCAGCAGAGCAAGTGGAGATTCATGGGGCAACAAAATCACTTCACACCATTCAGAAACAACAGAGAGAAAAGAAGAAGGAAAGGTTGAAAAGAGAGGATTCCTAGGAGGGTAACACCACTGATACATACATTCCTCTGCTCAAACGGCTTTGAAGCTGCTGTAAATAGGAGGAAATGCCTTCAAGAAAAGACAAAAACTCTGTTCCAAACCCTATTGAGCTGGGTTAAATAGGCAGAATTATCTTCTTAGGCAACCTTCTAACAGAAACTAAACATAACTGTACAGGTAGACTCAATTCATTTAAATTATAATACAGTTTGATGTTGCTAAGCAAACAACGCAATACTTGGCTGTGAGCGTCCATCCCTGGCAGGTTCAGGACAGTGAACTGGACCAAGAAGAAGGATTATCGCTTGTCGCAAAAGCTTCTCCCTGGCAGATGTTTCAAAGCAATCCAAACTGAAACCAGTAGACACTTGCATAGCTTCAGCTTCTAACCCAAAGCTCAAACATTAATAAAATACATTGCACACATTAATATTGGATAGAACGGTCCAATTTAATGCATAACATAAAGAATTACTGAGTGCATGTGTAGTTGCATTCCTTATGCAGATGCATAACAAGTGAATATATGGTTATTGTGTCTTAAGCATAAATATACAATAAGCTCTTGAACAAATAAAAAAAACCAATGGCGTTTTAAGGCAGCCATGAGCTCATAAACATTTACTGTATTACCTAAATGTGATTTCCAATTACAATAAACAATAGTAAAAGCAGCAGCAGTCTGTCAGAGGAAGCAAGATAGTCTGAGCCTCCTCTAAAATGTATTCAACAATGAAAGGGATAGAGTTAACCAAAAAGGGACTCTTGTTTTTATTAAATTTACCTGAGGAATCATGTGACTCTGAAGACTGGAGTAATGACGCTGATCGAAAATTAAAGGAACACTCCACTTTTTTTGAAAATAGGCTCATTTTCCAACTCCCCTAGTTGAGTTTTACTGTTTTCGAATCCATTCAGCCGATCATAACGCTCCGAATCTTCCTGAAGCAGTGTTTTGAAATCGGCCATCACTATATAAGTCGTTATTTTGTTTTTTTGGTGCACCAAAAATATTCTCGTCACTTTATAATATTAATAATGAACCACTGTACTCACATGAACTGATTTAAATATGTTTTTAGTGCATTAATGGATCTTGAGAGAGGAAATGTCATTGCTGGCTATGAAGGCCTCACTGAGCCAACGGATTTCAACAAAAATATCTCAATTTGCGTTCTGAAGATGAAGGTCTTACGGGTGTGGAACGACATGAGGGAGAGTAATTAATGACAGAATTTTCATTTTTGGATGAACTAACCCTTTAATGTTATTCCTACTTATATGATTTTGATCCCATTCAAATAAATTCAGAGCAGAATTCCCAATAATAATAATAATAATAGAAAAATTATTATTATTATTATCTGCCAAAATGTTTTCTGCCAAAAAATTCTTGATGGCACACCTAAAATTGTCTCTCACGTTGCATTATCATTTAAAATCTGCTGTTTTCTCCCTATTCGTGAACTGTCATTGCTTATCATTTCATTCAATCTTTTGTGCAGTTTCCTTTTAGAGAAAGGGTCACCATACTTCAATAATGTTGAATATCATAAATAAATAAATGAATAAGGAAAACATTTAAACCACAAGAGAGGGACACGGATCGCCCTGTGTCACGACATTTGCACCATCCCTGACACAAAAGTGCATAGGGCAGAAGATTAAATATGTTGTTTTATACACGTGGGTGGATGTTGAGCTTGTAAAACAGGAGTTTATATTCCATATCAGATGCCTGAGGGGAGTTCAACTCATTAGGGAAATGACTGTTCTTGAGTCAGGGTTAAACTGGAGAAGGAGCATGTGCTTCTTTTCTTGGATCATTTTTAGTGAGAATTTAGTTAAACACTGAATTATTATAATTCTTAAAGGTGTTTGCTGAGGACAGCTTTAATAATGATATTGGTCATCTGCTAGGGACAGGGAGTTGAAACTTTAATGTGCAATTTGCTTTTACAGTGTTTTATATTAAAAAGTGTTTACATTTATTCATTTATTAGATGCTTATGTAAATCTACATGCAAATGAAGAAGAGAACAAGCACATTCGTCACAGAGCCAACAAGATTCATAGCATACGACGGCAGGTTTTTAAGGGGCCGATTGCACAACACTGTTTTCAACTAAAAGTGTAAAAAATTGTATGTGTTTTGGTGGTTCATTTATATGACAACAGTGTTTTGGGGGCCAGAAAATGCTAACTTTTGAAAACATTTTTCAAAGTGTGAGTTTTTGAAAACGATACTGTTATACTCTCTGTGTAAACTACAAAAACACAAATTTGTGAAAATATGCGCATGCATATTATGTGTTCAGTCTATAGGCATGTAGTGTTTCTTACAAAGTGACGTCGCCATCTACTGGCCTGGCAGCAGAATACAGTGTTTTTTTGACGGTTTCGCAGATCTGTTTGAATGGGGATCGTTTTGCCAATGGTGTCGTCTGTATGTGAAACATCATTATTGTGTAAAAATACCCTTAAGCAGGAAGTATACTTCTTTTTTTTTTTTTTTTTATGCATATGCAGTCAAATGCAAAGTATACTTCACTTAACTCACTTGATTTCACTTCACTTGCATGCACATTGCGCCAAATTGCAATACCTCTATGAGTTGCAACCCATATAAACAATTTTGTATTGTTTCATGCTAGAGTTGTACAAATTAAGGTAATTTCTAACCTTTTCGCACAATCTCTCGTCTACGTAGGCCTCCATTGTTGCTGTAGCTTGCACGTGTTCCGGCCTGTTTTGTTTATGCAGTTTTTCTTTGTCTACCTTGTGAATTGACACCCCCAGGGCATGGTTGCCACCTTGTGGATAAAGTAATTACTGCAAAAAAAATAAAATAAATGCGCATAAAACTACAAAAACACAAATTTGTGAAAATATGCGCATGCATATTATGTGTTCAGTCTATAGGCATGTAGTGTTTCTTACAAAGTGACATCGCCATCTACTGGCCTGGCAGCAGAATACAGTGTTTTTTTGACGGTTTTGCAGATCTGTTTGAATGGGGATCAGAAATACAGAAATACGGAGCCCCAGACATGACATGCAGGAAAAAAATAGTAGGCTAAATCATGCACATAATTTATTAATTCGTTCTCTCAATTTACTAAAACGTGCACACGATTTAGTAAAACGAGGGAATGAATTAGTAAATTGTGTGCATGATTTAATTTCTTTTCTTGCATGTCATGTGTGGGGCTCCGTACAAAAATTCGGCGATGTGCATACTATTCTGATGACAAAATTTGCATCGCGCACTGTAAGCTGTCCCTCACGTATGCGTAAAAAGTGAAGTATACTTTGGCCTTTAGAAGGCTAGATTAGGAAACAAGCTAGAGCAGAGGTTAAATACAAAAAATAACTTGTTCAGTGACATGTGGTTCTTCATTGGCTCATTGAATGCCAGATGAGTTTCTGCATTCTGGATCATCTAGTGCAGTCTTGAAATGACAAGAACTTGAAGAGGAGCTCTGACAAATGCTTAGATTAAACAATCACTAAACATCTCGCTGAAGCTAAGGAGCAGCAAACAAAAACAGCCTCTGCACATCAAGATATTTGAAACACAAGGGAAAAGCACTTAATTGCACAATACGCAGTTGCTATAATCTGAATCAGTAGTACTTGTACTGTAATTATGTAAATTGCATAATGTTGTCAAGGTGATCATTATTTCAGGGTAAAAAATATTCGCCAAAAACATCTCGCTGATGCTAAGTGCCCATCGGGGGAGCTAGCAATACACTTTCAGTGGAGTTTAACAGTAAAATACACCCATGTGTGCCAACAACACTTTAGTGAAACACAATTTGAATGCACAAATATAGGGTTCCATTAGCATGAACTGAGTGAGAATCTAAACATGTGTGAGTGCAGAGTAGCTAGATAATGCTGGAGTCTGAATGTGTACGGCATTGTTAGACCATATAATTTTACAACCACTTGTTACGATTCTTTTCTGCATCATCCCTAACCATAGATGCGACTGCAGCCCGCAGCGACTGCAAGTGTTCTAAAACAGTGGGAGGCTTTTGAATGTGCAATAACAATGTGGGAAACAGTGGTGTAATTTGTGCTTGTTTACCGGGTTTGGGGCATGACGGATGTGTTTGCTAGGTGACAATTGACCTTGAGAACAGATGGCAAATCCAGCTACAAACTTTCTGACATTTTTCACTCCTATTTCTCTCTTTGCCTCTTTGCATTCATATAGCAATTAGCACCAAAAGGAGACTGTACTTTAGGGAGACATTAGCATTTATAATACATGAGCCTGGAGGAAGATCACTCGATAGATCATTCTCCTTGTTAGCACTTCATTTTTGGTTGCCAGACCTCCAATGGCCAAGCTTCAGATGTTGGTTTTGGAAGACTTGGGATACAGTACGTGTAAAAAGATAGGCTACTCTTTACAGTTAAATTAAAAAGAAATGGGGTATCTGTAAACAAGATTACCAATAAAAATGGAGACTAGCATGTATAACACTTGTATAGTCATCTGTTGAATTTGAACTTGCGATTTAATACTTGAAACTTCTCAAATTTGTATTTAAGGACATATAGTTAAAATTTAAATTGTTTGTCTTTGAGGTTTTCTTGTAATAACCACAAACTTTTCCTGTGTTATTCTACTGATTGCATTTGTAAATAACTTGATTTTGTTAATATTTCTGTACATAAATAGTTATGAAAGCCAAAATATTAAATGTCACAGACGTATATTTACTGAGTAATTCACTAATTTAAAAATGACAATTTTCAAATTGAGATTTGAAGCCAATTTACTGGTGTGTAAAAATGACTTTAGAAAGATGGTAACATCATTATTTTATTTTTACACAGAGATTGATAAGTCTATTAGTAAAATCTGTTGACTTTATCAATCTTTGTTGCATTATATGCCAACGGTGATTGTTCAAGAATGGCAAAAAGCACTTCTTGACTAACTCAAGTTGAAAATTGGTAAAATTCTACAATTTGCACATGGAGTCACATTGGGGTCCCAATATCTATGGGACTGAATAATACAGGGCCTTAAAAATAGAGATTCCAAATTAAAAGTATATTAAGAATGGGAATCTAGAAGGATATTAAGATATATTGAATACTTTTAGAGTTACAGACATGACAACTTGTATGGCACACAGACAGGTATGTTCTATGCAAATGAGCGGATAGAAAAAAAAAAAGATACATTTCTAGGTATAACATTATATGTTCTTCAGATATTCCTCTTTAAATGAAAAACATGTCAGCTGTATGCAAAGTGACCCACATTTGGTTTTTGACCACTGAAAATGTGGTTACAATTTACTCATGGAGCCACATTAAGATCTCCATATCTCTGGAAATGAACCATATTGAGCCTTTAAATTGAAGACACTAAAAGGAAAGAATCAGAATCTAAAAGGATATTAAGATATCTTTAATACTTCTTGAGTTACAGGCATGCAAACCTGAGGCAAAAAACACAAGAAGTGCTTCTTTCCCTTTTTTGAACAGTCACTGTTGGCATATAATGAAACAAAGACTGCTAAAGTCAACGGATTTTACTAATAGATTAACCAATCTCTGTGTAAAAATAAAATAATGATGCTGCCAAGTCTTTTTTTTTTTTTTTTTTTTTTTGGCTCAAAATCTCAGGTGAAAATGATAATTTTGACCCCCATCTACAAAACAGTGAATTACTTTTTTTTTTTTTTTAACAAAATCAAAAATTTGAGCTGGGGACCTCTGTTGCATTCAGCAACCTGAATGGTCACCTGCACTGCCGGGTGTTTTAATGTATTGGACTGACCTTGCAGCATCAGTCGGTTGCAAAAAACTAACTGTGAAGTGAAGAGAAAACGAGTGCAAACAATCAATGTTCCCACCATTTTACACTGCAAGGTCAATTGGCAACTCGAGAACAAGCTGAGAGCCATCAAACATGTTATACAGTCAACTGTTCAACAAGATAAAAAGCTTTAAAAAGGCACTTCATGGATTTTGAGTCTCAGTGGTAACTGTAACAACTTTTATAGATGCATTAAACTATCTATCATTAAATCGATTAACTGAAACATCATAAGTGGAAGTGACATTCTAGAGAGCTGCAATGTTATTTTAAAGCGTAAAAAGTAAAATATTTGTCCTTGATGTGCAATCACAGTATCTTGGATCATTAGCTTCATTAGTTTCATTATGTTTGACACAATTTGGTCATAAAAAAAAAACAATTGTCTCCAAGGTTTAAAGCAAAAGTAGGCCTATTTGAAAAACAGACACACATGCAATTATTTTCAACACATATACCTTCATTTTCTGTACTGTTGTTTTCTGATTTGATTACATTATGCTTATTGAAGTTGATGGTTCACTGCTCTTCTCTTTCGCTGTCATTAGCATTTCCATGGTGACAGCATCTTATGTGATTGGTGGATCTTCTTCATTGGGAATTCAGCAATTAACTATTAATTTTTAGGGTCTGTTTACACCTGGTCACTTCATGCATTTTCTCTGATGGTATAGCTGTCTGTTTTGTTAAATCTGTTCCATTTACACAAATTTACAAAACGGATATAAATCCGATCTTTAATTCCTGCACTATATGCAAATTTAACAGTTCACGTCGACATAAGCAACAGATAGTCTATGAGCTGCATTTCATTTATCACCATCAGCTAATTTCAAGATCAAAGACTGCAATAGAGAGAGAGAGCGGCATCAGCACTGGTACAATAATTTTGTCTCATTACTTTTAATGAAGATTGCTCTGTTGAGCTTCAGGATGTGATTTCAGTTTCATTTGTGGCAGTTTGGTGTCAGCTTGCTGAAGAGATACTCAGCAACTGATTTGCAACTCAACTTATCTGTGGCGAAATAATGCAATGCGTGTTGCAGTAGCGCTTTCATTAGGGTTGGGTATCGTTTGAATTTTAGCGATTTCAATTCCGATTCTTAACGATTCTCGGTTTCGATTCTAATATGGTAAAATAAATAATATAAAGTCAAACATATAGTTATCAAGTCTTTTTGCAAAACATTCTGTTACAAGTTCAGAAATTAAAATAACATTGCATAGTTTTCTTTTTATAAGTAAAATACAAATTAATCCTTAAATTTACAAAAGTTATTCAGTCAAGATCAGTGAGTGATTTTCTTTTGTTGTTTGATTAACGGTAATGACACAGATGGCAGCGGGTGTATTAGGCTGCTGTCACTTTAAGACCTCATGCAGGATCCAGTATACTGTTGCACATGCATTTTCTTTCTCAACATGTTTATGTTCACTTAAGAAATAACGACTATGTTTACAGGGATATTTTGACACAATTTTGTGTGTATTAGTCTGTTTAAGTGCAAGGAGACACGAAAGAGAACTCAATTCAGTATTCATGCATTAAATTCAATTCAATTCACATTATTTGTATAGCACTTTTCACAATACATATTGCAAAAATGCATACATTGTTCAAAACAGCTTTTTTTTGTGTGCGCACTGTATGTGCCCAACACGCGCACGAATGCTAAATTAAGTTCTCTTTTCTATCTTCTTGCACTTGAATGGTTTAAAACTACATTAAAATGCAAACACAGGAATCGAGAAGCAGAATCCAAATTTTTATTTTATAACAAGTGTCGGATTCCTGACCTTAAGTGTCTGATTCCAGAATTGGAATCAATTTTCGATTCCCAAACCTTGCTGTCATATCTGGCAACCGGGAGCTGGTAGCCTATAACATGCTCACATGTTTTTTTTTTTTTTTGGGAGGAATAAAATTTACATATGTGGCTTCAATGACCAGATGCATTTACACTCCAGTTTTGTTTAGAAAGCGTCTCAAACCATCTTCTTAAGGGGTTTGAGTGATTGGATTTAAATCTGTCTTAAAAGCATTTCGGTGGGCATTTACACCTGGTCTTTTTACAATCAGATAGCTATCCCATCAGAGTAAACGCATGAAGTGACCAGGCATAAACAGGCCCATAGTGAGGGAAAAGTTTGCTTTTCTCATGAATATTAAGACACAACATTTGGCAAGTAATCCTAACTGATTTGCTGAAAAGCAGACATGGGTAAGTCGGCGCTACCTTGTAGGATTACCGCTTACCGGCTAAACCAATTAGAATGGTTGCTGCTTAGAGTGCCTTTAAATGTTCAAAATTAATAAGCTTCTCAGTTTCTTTCTTTTCAAAGCCTCTACTGGCATATGGGGGAAAAAACATAATTGCTTTTAAATCAGAATAATTCCTAACCCAATAGACCTGTGTGTCCCTTGCTGCGCTGCTTATATTGGAAACCCATTAGAATACTATGAGAGCGGCACAAAACCCCAGAGCATGTTTTATAATGCTCTTCAATTTAGTCTCACAGTTGATTCAGTCTTTCAGTAGCTCAAGTAACTCATGTGCGGTCCAGGCAATATTTGCAGAGTGCACACTGAGGCCACTTGACAAGTCGAAAGAGATTGGAAAAGTTTGAGAGCAGGAAAGTTCGAGCCGCCCCATGGTTTCTGAGCTGATTTTGTAGATAATGAAATGCCTACAACCAAGAAGGTCATACAGTATTCAAACACTTGATCATCAACCAACCATGTGTCCCTCCACGTCCTAACTCATGAGTCCAGTTGCTGGGTTGTTTCAACCCATGTTTGGGTCAAATTTGGACAAACCCAATGATTGGTTTAAATTTTTAAATTAAATTTTTGAATCCAATGGTTGGGTTTGTCTATATTTGACCCAAACATGGGTTGAAACAACCCAGCATTTTTTAGAGTGTATAAAGGAAAATGATTCTTTAAGCAAATAATACATATTCAAAACAATACAAATACTACTAATAATTAAAAATAATATTAAATAACACTTAATCAACATTCAGTTATAATTCTGATTATAACAGTCTAACAGGGTTTGCAAACAATGTTTTGAAAGAGAAATGTCATTAATATTTTTTAGAGCTGCACGATTAATTGTTAAAAGATTGCAATCTTGATTCAAACTCCCACGTGACCTTATTCCTACACTCTAAATAACACTGGGTTAAAAACAACCCAATTTGGTTTGTTTTCAACCCAAGGGCTGGGTAAATATAGGACAGAACACAGGTTGGGTTAATTTTACCCAGCAAATTGGGTTGTTTATTTAACCCAGCATAATGGGTTGATACATGAATTAATGTTTACATATTACACACTGGGTTGTTACGTATGACCCAGGAGCTGGGTAACGCAAAAACTACCCAAACACTGGGTTGTTACGTCTGACCCAGGATCTGGGTAACGCAAAAACTACCCAAACGCTGGGTTGTTACGTCTGACCCAGGAGCAGTGTAACACAAAAACTACCCAAACGCTGGGTTGTTATATCTGACCCAGGAGCTGGGTAACGCAAAAACTACCCAAACGCTGGGTTGTTACGTCTGACCCAGGATCTGGGTAACATAAAATCTACCCAAACACTGGGTTCTTACGTCTGACCCAGGAGCTGGGTAACGCAAAAACTACCCAAACACTGGGTTGTTACGTCTGACCCAGGAGATGGGTAACATAAAATCTACCCAAACACTGGGTTGTTACGTCTGACCCAGGATCTGGATAACACAAAAACAACCCAAACACTGGGTTGTTACGTCTGACCCAGGATCTGGATAACACAAAAACAACCCAAACGCTGGAAAAAAACAAACAAACAAAATGACCCAAAAGGCTCAACCCAGAACGCAGAACGCAAAAACTACCCAAATACTGGGTTGTTGTTGTTACGTCTGACCCAGTGTCTGGGTAACACAAAAACTACCCAAACACTGGGTTGTTACGTCTGACCCAGTGTCTGGGTAACACAAAAACTACCCAAACACTGGGTTGTTACGTCTGACCCAGGATCTGGGTAACACAAAAACTACCCAAACACTGGGTTGTTACGTCTGACCTAGGACACTGGGTTATTACGTCTGACCCAGGAGTTGGGTAACACAAAAACTACCCAAACGCTGGGTTGTTACGTCTGACCCAGGATCTGGGTAATGCAAAAACTACCCAAACGCTGGGTTGTTACGTCTGACCCAGGATCTGGGTAACGCAAAAACTACCCAAACGCTGGGTTGTTACGTCTGACACAGGATCTGGGTAACGCAAAAACTACCCAAACGCTGGGTTGTTACGTCTGACCCAGGATCTGGGTAACGCAAAAACTACCCAAACACTGGGTTTTTACGTCTGACCCAGGAGCTGGGTAACGCAAAAACTACCCAAACACTGGGTTGTTACGTCTGACCCAGGAGCAGTGTAACACAAAAACTACCCAAACACTGGGTTGTTACATCTCACCCAGGAGCAGTGTAACACAAAAACTACCCAAACACTGGGTTGTTACGTCTGACCCAGGATCTGGGTAACACAAAAACTACCCAAACACTGGGTTTTTACGTCTGACCCAGGAGCTGGGTAACACAAAAACTACCCAAACACTGGGTTGTTACGTCTGACCCAGGATCTGGGTAACGCAAAAACTACCCAAACACTGGGTTGTTACGTCTGACCCAGGAGCAGTGTAACACAAAAACTACCCAAACACTGGGTTGTTACATCTCACCCAGGAGCAGTGTAACACAAAAACTACCCAAACACTGGGTTGTTACGTCTGACCCGGGATCTGGGTAACGCAAAAACTACCCAAACACTGGGTTGTTAAGTCTGACCCAGGATCTGGGTAACGCAAAAACTACCCAAACGCTGGGTTGTTACGTCTGACCCAGGATCTGGGTAACGCAAAAACTACTCAAATACTGGGTTGTTGTTACGTCTGACCCAGTGTCTGGGTAACACAAAAACTACCCAAACACTGGGTTGTTACATCTGACCCAGGATCTGGGTAACACAAAAACTACCCAAACACTGGGTTGTTACGTCTGACCTAGGACACTGGGTTATTACGTCTGACCCAGGAGTTGGGTAACACAAAAACTACCCAAACGCTGGGTTGTTACGTCTGACCCAGGATCTGGGTAACGCAAAAACTACCCAAACGCTGGATTGTTACGTCTGACACAGGAGCTGGGTAACGCAAAAACTACCCAAACGCTGGGTTGTTACGTCTGACACAGGAGCTGGGTAACGCAAAAACTACCCAAACGCTGGGTTGTTACGTCTGACCCAGGATCTGGGTAACACAAAAACTACCCAAACACTGGGTTGTTACGTCTGACCCAGGATCTGGGTAACGCAAAAACTACCCAAACACTGGGTTGTTACGTCTGACCCAGGAGCAGTGTAACACAAAAACTACCCAAACACTGGGTTGTTACGTCTCACCCAGGAGCAGTGTAACACAAAAACTACCCAAACACTGGGTTGTTACGTCTGACCCAGGATCTGGATAACACAAAAACAACCCAAACACTGGGTTGTTACGTCTGACCCAGGATCTGGATAACACAAAAACAACCCAAACGCTGGAAAAAAACAAACAAACAAAATGACCCAAAAGGCTCAACCCAGAATATGGGTAGAAAAAATAACCCAAGATTTTTTAGAGTGTAAATGACAGCGATTCGGCTCTGTCTATTACACCTTTGCACCTAGTTCGATCACAACGAACATTCATATCTGCATTGGCGCCGCCGCTGATCCAGAGATAGCCGTTGTCATGTATAGTTATAAAACAGCTTCACAAACAGTCTTTTCAACCACGCAGTATCATTATTTCTGTGTAACAATAATTCAAATGATCACAGAAGTACTTGGATAAAAGTTTATAGGTCTGACAGAAACATAGAAATCACCTTTTGAAAGTAACTTGATGCTTCAAATAAAGATTGAATCAATTACAGTGACTGTTAAAAAATGTATTTGTCATTGAATTCATCCAGTAATGAAACAAGTGAAGTCTTTTAGTGTGAGTCATTGAATCATTCACTCAAGCCAAATCTTTTTTCTTTTAATTCAAATTCATTACTCATGTATCTATTTAAATTAAGTATAATAATCCATTGAAAAAATAATTTGTTAAACATCTTGAGTGCTGTGAATATTCTGAATACTATGGTGGTTCCTCAATGTCTATGGTAGATACAGCCCTGGTGTTTTGGACTTGAGTTTGGATATGATTATCTCTTAAATTCTGCAGTAACTTTTTAGGGTGATTAGGGAAAAAAAAAAGTCCAAAAATGTGCTTTAACACCTCCCGATTACTGATCAGTTAACACGTTCTTGGCTGCGTGTGCTGCCTGTCTCTCAGTGTAATATCAGCCATGTTTCATAATTTAAAAAATGAGCATAATTAAATCAGACAGAACAAACGGCTATTATTTCAACATCACTGGATCATTTCCTCTGAATGCAAGAACTGAGAGATAATTAACAGAAAAATATGCTCAATTACTCGCTCATTGTCTCTCTCTCTCTCCCCCAAAATGTATGTATGTTCCATTTTGGTAATAATGTATGTGAACTTGCTATTGAAGTTTTTGATTAATATTTTATGATGCATCACACACTTGAAAGTTAAAGTGTTAGTTCAGCCCAAAATGAACATTGTCATAATTTAGCCATAAGATAATTTTAGTTAAATAGTGTCTTGAAGATTCTGCTAACCCAGCGTTTGGGCTGTTTTAACCCAGCGGTTGGGTCATTTTAACATAGCGATTGGTTTGTTTTAACCCAGCTATTGGGCTGTTTTAACCCAGTGATTGGTTTGTTTTAACCCAGCGAATTGGTTATAGTGATTGGTTCAACTCAACTATTGTTTAAAATTTACTGTACTGATTGCTTAAAATGAACCCAATGTTGGCAATTAAAATGTGTTTAATAAATGAACTTTTATTAATACGTTTAATGAATAATAATTAAACATTTATTAAATTGCTTATTAATAAATGTTCATCTTTTGGTTATTATTATTTTTGCCTCTAGTAATTATGTGTCTGATTTTTAATTTCCAACCTATTGTGGCAATATCAAAAAACAATCCTATCTGGGTATGAAGTCATATGTGTTTGAAATGACACGACAATGATTTTAGATGACAGAATTATCTTTTTTTCTATTATAATGTAAGATTATAATAGAAGATTATAGCTGTGGTTGAAATCGAAAGATAAAGCAAAGAGTGGAAGGAAAAATGAGAAAAGCCAAACTCTTCCAAAATAGAAAATGTTCTTCAATATTTTCTTCGAGGTTTCGCTCTGATCTGAGATGGATTTCTCCTCTTATCATGTGCGTAGCGTCAGGCGTATCGCAGAATATTCAGCTCGGTTGCTCTTCCCCTTCATCTGGTGCTCACAGATCTGCCGCTGTCGCCTGTTACTGATCTTATTAAAGGTTTGTATTAGAGATCTCTCATGACTGTGCATTTGATGTACATCAGACCAATACTTTCTTATGCACAAATAGCCATCAGAGGACAAAAACTCACAAGGAAGGACACTATTTTTTTGAAAGACAATGCATAAAATTCCAAATCCTACTGAGCTGCCTATTGAGATGACATTTCAAATGAATCATAGGCACATTAAGGCTGCTCTAAAATGTAGACAACATAATTATGCTGCTTTCTAAGGTGCCTCATTTTGAGCAGCACTGTGTGTATTTTTCACAGAGAAGGCAGTCCCAAAATCCACTGCGACAAACTAAAGAAAAAATGGATATGATTATAATTAAATTTTAATGAATAATGATAAGTATTGACAAAAACATTTAAGCCTAATATATATATATATATATATATATATATATATATATATATATATATATATATATATAATCTTTATTTGTGAGTGCTGTGTATAGGGCTGCACAATTAATCGAAATAAAACAGAAATTGCCATATGGCTTGCGATTAGTGCGATTATCAAATCGCAAAGGCAGGTGTTTATTTAAATATGTGTTAGTGTTCCCTGTGTTTTTCAATCAAAAGAGATCGAGTGAGTGAGTTTATTACCTGCATTCAGATTTAGCATTTTCCTTCCTAGGTCAGTCCTATGTTCATAATAAAAAATCTGTTCAAATGTCCGATGTATTATCTTGTCCTTTTAACAGTTAAGGGGTTTTCCCGTGACTGACAGCGCTAGTCAAAGCATTTGTCAGTTGCGTCTTGTTCTGTGTTCACAACAGTTCAGTCTTTTCAATGTAAATGTCTTCGCTACCGACTGACACACTCATAAAGACAGTTTTTGCTGCCATCTAATGGCTTAATAATTTAACTTCTGTTGCTGTTCACGGTCAGGGACTATTTTTTTCCAGCGGAAGGAAGGCTTTAGTGAAAGTTTACATCATGAAAGTTACATTGAGACATATTTTTGGCTTTAATATTTGTATTGTGTGGCATCCATTTTATAAAAGCTATAAGGTACTCAAGGCTAGTGCTGTATTATGAATAAGTCACGGCTGCAGCAACTCCTTTCAGCCATGACTTATTCACAATACAGCACAGCCTCTTGTACCTTATTGCTTACTTAATACATGTTAATTCCCAACATACTTTGGGTTCATTTTAAGCAAGCAATACCATAATTTTTAAGC
This sequence comes from Ancherythroculter nigrocauda, assembly GCA_036281575.1. Taxonomy (NCBI): domain Eukaryota; kingdom Metazoa; phylum Chordata; class Actinopteri; order Cypriniformes; family Xenocyprididae; genus Ancherythroculter; species Ancherythroculter nigrocauda. Next base: position 60,488,069 of record VTFQ01000003.1, read on the forward strand.
AATAGTTTAGTTAAATAAAACTACCCAGCAGGTTGGGCAAACATTTAACCCAACCGCTGGGTTTGTCCATTTTTTACACACTGTGTTGTTGCTTATATAGCGAAAAACAGACAATTATGAGGGTCCCATTTAAATTACTAGGATGCAGCCTCAGTAGACTGCAAGGCAGCTCACTTGTTTCTGGAAAGGAGCTGAAGGCCTGAAACACACTAAACATGTACTGTATGTGAATGCAAAAATGACAAGGTCGATTTAAAGCATTTTTGTGTTTAGAAATTTTTTAGACTGCACAATGCATTGGATTCTCAGCATTGGTCAAGCATTTGAGTACTTGAGCATTTTTTTCCTGGCCTAAGAGTCTACATACAATACAATCTCAAGCTATTTGAAATCTATATGAAACAATGAGTGTGAAAATAACCTGTCTGTCTACCTGGCTATCTCTCTCTCTCTCTGCTCACACACACACACACACTGCTCTTTCATCAGATGAAATTCAGCCAGTGAGTGGGTGGAAATGCACACATCTTCTCATACCGGCTCTCAGCTCGGCCAGACGTGCCACTCCGTCAAAGTAATTGCGGCATTCTGCTTTTCTGCTAATGAGGAGGTAAAATATGATCAGCCATTGGAAGTGGTTATTTGTGGCCTCTCTTTCTCTCTCTCTCAATCTACCTCCACACATCCGTTTGTAATTATTCCTCAGAGACACTCTCACCTGCTCCGGCTTTAATCCCACACAGGGGCAGCAGGGGAATTAAAGTTTAACTGCTATCTGTTCTGTTGTGTGTGTGCGTGCTTGTCTTTGTGTGAAGAACTGGGTCCTTGCGATGAGACTGTGAGTGTAAGAAAGTGTCTGCGTGGAGCGAATTCACTAAACAATTGTGGATCTTATGTGTGTGGTATTGAAGAATATTACTTTTTTATAATTTCCACTTCATGTAATTTCCACCTACACAAATGTAAAGTCTTTCTATACCCATATGCAGTGGTATAAATGCAATATCCCAGTATCATGTTACAGAAAACCCTTTGAAATTACATAAAACACTGCTGAAAGTGATAAATATTATAGTATATGTTGTCTATTTGTACCTGTTTGTGGCTGATTGAAACAGTCATCGGAGTTGGAATGTGACGCTTGTCTTTTTTTCTCAGAGTGATCATATTTCACTGCGCGATTATTTGAACTATGATTGTCACACAATGAAATATTAATATATTCAGAATAATATTCAGAAATAAAGTTTTGTGAAAAAATATATTTGCGTAGAAAATTTTCTTCGCAATCACTAAAAATTCGTAAATGGGACCAATGCATTTGTAAGTTTAATTTTACTGCTTTCTGTATCATAAAAACAAAAGGTATTCTTTGTAAAGTGTAGATTCTAAGCTTTCAAATTATGGGGTGATACCATATAAGGAAGCCTTTAAAATTTATGTGTAAACATTATAATGTGGTTTTCAAAGCCTTATATGGGTTGGTGGAGGTGCATGATGGTGTTGTATTGAAGCATCCATTTATTGCAGTGCACCATTTGTATTGACATGTTCATGATCTGTTTAATCTTTAAAGGTCTAAATGCAGTAATTTTTGGCTTGTGTAAGAGCTGTGCATGTAAACCTCAATCCCATGATCTCAAGAGGTTCTCTAGCGACTGATGCTAGAGACTGCGGTCTTTAGCGCAGGTTCAAGTCCTGCTTAGAGCGGGCGGTTTGAACAGGAGGGGATACACTTGCAGTCCTGTAACTAAAGCTGAATCGCTGCACCCAAAATCGCATACTGTCTGAGTAGGTATTACATTTGAATTTAAACTGATAAAGTACATTCTATATAGTATTAATATATGAGTAGTATGAATGCAATTCGAATGTACTACGTTTGCCATGTTGTTACTGTCATGTGACCTACCAGCATCAGTTGCATCACTGCCATTTAATCCTCACCCGTGACCTCTTGGGATAGTAAAGTCTCCATCATATGATGTAAGTAGTAGGTCGTCTGGGTAATTTTCACCTACTGTTTTTCAAATACTATAGATTTGGATATACCACCAAAGCCACTTGAAAGCAAGCCTGCAAGGTTAGACCAGAGGCAGTTTATTTTGAATGGAGGTCAATGGAGGCTTCACTATGCTGAATAAACTGCTTTTGTGGGAAAATGGCTTATCATTTAATAAATCGACAGCCCGTCGGCTAATCTTCAACATGTGTGCTCTTAAACATTTGTTTTGGAAACATTTGTATTTTAAGAGTTTACAGAGAAAAAAATTCTGTTTTATAAGAAAAGTCACGGACAATTGCGGGACAGGTATGATTCAGTTTACGGCACTTCTCATTCATTTCTATGGCATCCGCAAACGGTGGTTGACTGTTGCACAACGAAATTCAATGATGTCAAAGCTGTAATGTGATTGGTTATCAAGGCACACGTGATCCAAGTTAGCTGTTACGCTTTTTCCAATGGTAGAGCCACGGACCCTCGTATCTCCCAATAATAAGACCATCTCTGATACTACTCTGTTGGTGTACTGTTTTTGGCATAATATATAGTAGGGAAGTGTTCGATTTCAGATTGCTGCGATGTAACACCTCAGCCATGCTGGCTCCGCCTGCTTCAGTAGCCACGCCCCAGACTCTCGCTATAGGTTGAGCTGGAAAGTGATTGACAGATCTGAGCAGACTGGTCTCAGTGTTTAGATGGTGACTGGGAGGCTCAATGTTTAGGGGGAAGATAAACCCACTAATGATATATTGATAGCAGTCAATGAACAATAAACTGGTTTAAGAGAATGTATTTTAACATAAAAAAAAAAAACCTTACTACTTCAACTAACTACTTTACATTAGTTAATTAAACTTACAATGAAAATACTTCTAAAGCATTTGTTAATCTTTGTTATCAAGATAGCATACTGTTTAAATTCAGAAGCATCCCTATAACATTGCCTCATTTTATGGTTACCACTGTTAACTATAACAGATGCAAGACAGAAGCACTTGTGGAGTGAAAACGTCTCAGGTTATGACTATAACCATAGTTCCCTGAGAGAGGGAACGAGACACTGCGTCCCGAAGGGGGCGCTATGGGAACGCCCTCAGCGTGAATGCGTCTGATGCACGTGTGTCAACTAGTCCAATGGCGAGAGTGAACGTCACCGGCGGGTGACGTCACGACCAGGAAAGTATAAATATAGACCCCTAATTGCGCGGTCCAAAACAAACAGTTGATCTGAGGTCCTCCACAGGGCAGCTCTGTGGATATCAGGTGTCCAGTGCTCACACTGGACACACAAGAACCCACTTTTCCTGGTCTGGATCTGAGAACAGAGGACAGAAAGCTTGCAGCACTATAGGCCGTGTCATATTGGTCAGAACCTTAGGTATATAACCCGGTAGGGTAAAGGAACACTTTGACCATCCCTGGTGCACACTCAAGGCACGTAGGGGATACAGATATGGCCTGAAGGTCTCCTACTCTTTTAGGGAAGAAATGGCAAGGAGGAAAACAGTATAAACAGAATCAAGCGGCTCAAATGGAGCTGCAGATAAGCCTTCCAACATAAAGGCCAACTCCCAAGCAGGAACCCTAGTGCATGTTGCAGGCCTCAGCCTCAGAGTGCCACGAAGGAAACGATACCTCAAAGGGTTATTCCCCACAATTGTACCAACCACAGGGACATGGTATGCAGAGATACGAGGATAGTTTCCTTGTGGTTGGAGTTCTGGAGTAAAGTATGGTCACCACAACCTCAGTTGAGAGACCAGATACTATGAGTTGGGCCCCCCCAGGGGCCAAACCCACAGGTTGAATACTTCTGGGCGGGGTGAAAAATCAAGCCCGTCGCATGAGATAGGTCTCTCCTGATCGGAATCTCCGAGGGAGAGCCGTCAAGGAGAGACACAAGGTCCAAGAACCATATCCGACTTGGCCAGTAAGGCGCTACTAACAGTAGACTTATCCCTTCCCGGTGAATTTTGTCCAGAACTCCTGGGAGCAGAACAATTGGGGGGAAAAAACGTACAGACGTAGCCTCGGCCATGTCTGTACCATGGCATCCAGTCCAAGAGGAACTGGATGTGTAAGGGATAACCACAGTGGACAGTGCGTCGTATCCTGAGACGCGAAAGATCCACCTCCACGTAGCTATAAATCTCCCAAATGAGCTTCACCACTTTGGGGTGAAGTCTCCATTCCCCTGGCCTCAGCCCCTGTCTCGACAGGATGTCTGCTCCTATACTGTAGGTCCCTGAAATAAGATTGTTCTCGAGGAGAGCATCTTCCCCAGGGACCACAGGAGGATCTGGTGCGCCAGATAGTGGGCGCAAACGCAAACCCCCTGTTGATTTATATAAGAGACCATCGATGAATTGTCTGTTTTCCCAGACAGCTCGATGACCTCTCAGGTCTGGGAGGCAGAACTTCAACGCATTGAAGCCCGCCATCATCTCCAGGCAATTATGTGCCACGAAAGATGATGACTCCTCAACAGCCCTTGAGCTGAGCGGCCTTCCATTACCACTCCCCAGCCTGTGAGAGAAACATCTACCATGAGAGTGACTCAATGATATTAAGCTCCTAACACAGGGCCCTGGGACAGGAACCAACTTTCCTTCCATATAACCAAGGCGCGGAGACACCACTGCGTGATCTTGATCATAGGAAGTGGATTCCCCCTCAGGGAAAACCCTTGGTCCTGAACCACCACTGTAAGGGTCTCATGAACAGCAGGCCAAAAGGTATCACCGTTGGACACAGCTGTCATCAGACCCATCAGTTTCAGAAAACTGTTTTACAGTGAGTGACTGGCCTAGTTATATCTCCTGTGTGACTGATAAGATTGCAGCATTACAAGTGGGCGACAAAACGGCCTGCAGTATCACTGAATCCATACCATGCCCAGAAAGGTGGTTCTCTGTAATGGAGAAAGCACACTCTTCTTGGCGTTCAGCCACAACCCCAATTTTTTTTTTTTTTTTTTTATGAGCAAGAACAACATCTCAATGTTGAACTGACCATCTGTACCGACTGCGCTGATATTAGCCAGTCATCTTATCAGTTCAGAATGCGTATGCCCTGCAGCCTGAGCAAGGCCAGAGCTGCATCTACGCATTCCATGAACGTGTGGGGTGATGGAGCTAGACCAAATGGAAGAACCTAATATAGGTATACTTTGCCCCTGAAAGCAAACCCGAGGAACTTCCTATGCTGTAGAAGGACGGAGACATGGAAGTATGCATCCTTTAGAACTATCATGACAAACCAGTCCTCGGATCTGGTTTAGAGTCAACATTTTGAACCCAAGTCTCCTGAGTGACTGATTCAAATGATTAAGATCTAATATAGGATGCAACCCTCCATCCTTCATTGGAACAAAATAGTAGCGGCCCTAAAAACCCTAACTCTCTGCTGGGAGGAGGAACCCATTTTGTAGCTCCTTTCGCAAAAGAGTTTACTTTCTGTTCCATTACCAGAGCCTGCCCATTGAGATACATCTTTGGCAGAAGCCTCAACTCTGCCAGAAAATGAAACAAAAGGGAACCAGTCTCTCAAGACTGGTCTCTGGTATACCTAGAGCAGCCACTTTGGTGACCTGAAACACACTGGCAGGAAATAACCCATTTGACTGCTTTCGACCCTCCTCAGAGGGTGCGAACCTGATGCAGTGTCAAGTGAGCGCTGAATCAAAGCTTGCTGGAAACCTCTGCACCCCAGAGCACTAAGAGTGATGGGGTTGGCAGATCGGTTCCCTGAGGGCAACGAAGTGGCACGGGCACCGTATACTGAGGTGTACACCGCTCCACCCCGCAGGGGGCTGCCCCAAGAAGCCTAACACCACAGGCGTCAGGATCTACATGAAAGGCTGAACTAATACATGAATCTAACTACTTAAAGTCAGATAAATATGTATTATTTTAATTTCTCAAAATTAAATTACAGCCAATTGTCCATTTAATTCCTCAAAATTAAATGCAGCAAATGATCTATCAGACACATAATATGGTCTGAAAGAAATGCTAAATATAGTATGTATATATAGGCATATAGGACATACACACATCAAATTACATTTAATCTCTCAAAATTAAATGCAGTCACATATCAACCAGACAAGTAACAACGGTCTGGATGAAAGACTAAATAAAGAGTTATTAGTGCAGACATATAGTTTTTAAAAAACCAGGCAATATCCCATTTAATTCCTCAAATTAAATGAATCATGAACCACCAGACAAGTGTACACGGTCTGAATGATTGGTAGAATATTTATAACTGCCGTCTGCACACCCTAATCTACGCGTTGCCTCGGCAAACACGCTAGATCAGAGCCACTCGAATCTTTATTGCAGTTTGCAGACACGAAATCTACGCGTCGCCTCGGCAGACACGAGATCCGTGCCACTATTATTGCAGTTTGCAGACTCGAAATCTAAGCGTCGCCTCGGCAGACGCGAGATCAGAGCCACTGGAATCTTTATTGCAGTTTGCAGACACGAAATCTACGCGTCGCCTCGGCAGACGCGAGATCCGTGCCACTAGATTCTTATTGCAGTTTGCACACTCGAAATCTAAGCGTCACCTCGGTAGACGCGAGATCAGAGCCACTAGAATCTTATTGCAGTTTGCAAACACGAAATCTACGCGTCGCCTCGGCAAACGCTTGATCCAAGGCCATAGATTCTTTATTGCTTAAGACTTTATTCCCTCGAGAAAAAAGCCAAGAGGAGCAGAGCTAAAAATCTCGATAGTGCATCACATCGGGAAATTATGAATGAACACTGTCAGATGATCCCCTTTTTTTACAAGAACTGACGTGCATGCTCTGCTCTAAAACAAACACATGAATCGCGTGTATCCCCACTCGTATAGTAGCGAGGGCAGGGAAGCACACACGACTCAAGCTGCTATTTGCTCGCCAATAAGCTCCTGTCTAGAATATATATAATGCTTGAGGACAAACAACAATAAATAGACAGAGACAGTTTAACACAAAGCGCTTTGCTGAGGCACAAAAGCTGAAGCCGGTCTTTCCGGATGTATATTTATACTTTCCTGGTCGTGACGTCACCCGCCGGTGACGTTCACTCTCGCCATTGGACTAGTTGACACACGTGCATCAGACGCATTCACGCTGAGGGCGTTCCCATAGCGCCCCCTTCGGGACGCAGTGCGAGTTTCCTCGAAAGGGAACTTGGTGATTATCACTCTCAGAAACTTACTTGTTTAAATGTGGCCAGTATAGCTTCAGTAAATGTGTTTATCTAACTATTCTTGGAGCCAGTTTGGGATTTAATGTTCCCGCTGGGTGTTTTGTTACTTATTGTGATTGTCTAATTAATCACTGTTTGACTTCATGTTATCTCTAAATGCCAGAGAGTTTAAAATCCACTTTCTGGGGTTTGTGGGAGCAGATTATCATCACATGAGTACATTATGTTTACCAGTCTAAAGTAGACACTTAGGGACTTAGGTTACATGTAAATGTCTGTTTTCCATTGAATTCAGCAATAAAATCAAAGCAAAACATTTGAAAACTCTTTGTATTTTAAATGGTAAAACAATAGATCTAATGTTGACAGAAATGAACTTGTCAACTGTTAGTGGAACATGCTCATAGTTAACGACTATCCCTGTGGTTAAACCTCCTAAACAATCCAGCAAACAGATCAGACATGAGTTTTCAGTTTAAAGTTTGTTGAGGAAAACTTTTTTGTTTTTCCCAGAAATGTTGGAATGAAACCGAACGATCAGCTTCAGGCTTTAAAATGAGATGAACGAAGCCTGTGCGTTTTCCGTTCCTTTAATGTGATATCAGGATGTCTGTGTTACCCCAATGAGTCACCAGAATATTGAGATTCATATCAACAATTCCTTTGCTTATGAAACCAACTGAAGAGGCTCATGAGACGAGAGTAAGAATTACTTCTTTTTCTTTTAATTTAATATTTATTTGTTTTATAATTATTTAATTATATTAAAGAAGAAAGAAGATCATATTTTCTAATGACATTGTGCCTTTTTATTTCTTCTCAGGAAATGAAACTGAATGGAGAACCCATTAAGTTCAATGCAAAGTTGAGCTTTAATCCCTTCTGAAACAGACTGGACCTGATTAAACTCCAGTCTGGTCTTAAGGGGACCAATATGGGTGATGTTGATTGGTACTGGCACAAGCTGGTTATTGTTGCTGTTATTAGCTTGACATGAGAGGTGAAACCAACATTAAGTGCCTGTCTCAATACCCACACTTTTGGTCTTTGCACTTTGATCACTGCTACTTACATGACAATTTCTTGAAGATTGGTCAAAGTGTTTAAGTGTGCTTGAAGACCACTTTTGTTTACTCAATGAGACGCTTTACAAAATGCATATAATCTCTGTACCAATAACATGTGCAACACTTTACACTTTACCACCAAATTATATGATTTATATGATTTATATTTAGACATGTCGCTAAAATCGGGCCATGCAAGTTCCTGAACGTGATGAATGATGCATGTGTACCCGGTACACATGTACGATTTTGGACTGTCCCAGATGAAAGATGACCAATTGTGGTGATTTCTGTGGTCGTGGCTCCAAAATGGTGGTCCTAAGTCATACAGTGAGAGACGTTCATAGATGGCCATTGTCACGGTCTTGCGACCAAAGAAAGTCAAATGGCAAATGTCAAAACGGCAAATGGCACCAAAACTTAAAACTACTTAACTCAAGCTCCATTTGCCAAGTTGGCCTCTTTTTTTCCTAGCCAGGACCACATCCATATTCTCCTCTTTCGCTCCGTCTTTTTTACAGCGCACATAAACAAAGTGCAATTCATTTTGCTCTCGGAGAAGAACTCTCACTCAAATGTAGGGCGGGGGTTGGTTGAGGTGACGTCTGTAGGGAGAGCGAGAGAAGTTCTAATCTAAATCAACACAAATTGAAATTATGGTAAGAAAAAAGGTCTAAACTTTAAGACAGTGGTTCCCAAACCTGTCCTGGAGGACCCCCAGCCCTGCACATTTTGTATGTTTCCCTCATGTATCACACGTGATTCAACTCGTGTGCTCGTTAGTAGAGACAGCAAGACCTGAAATGGGTGTTTCAGAAATAGGGAGACATACAAGTAACAAGCAAACTTAAACTTGTTTACATAAAATTTCTGCAAATAATTTGCTGATGCAGGAAAAATGTCAAATGTCAAATGTCGCCCATGGCTGCCATCTACTGGAAAACAAACACTTTTAAAATAAAATAACATGAATTTTTAACTACAGCCACTAGATGGCTGCAGAGGATAGCATTTTTTGTACTAAAGTATAATATATTGTATAATATTAAAGGTGCCCTAGAATTAAAAATTGAATTTACCTCGGCATAGTTGAATAACAAGAGTTCAGTACATGGAAATGACATACAGTGAGTCTCAAACTCCATTGTTTCCTCGTTCTTATATAAATCTCATTTGTTTAAAAGACCTCCGAAGAACAGGCGAATCTCAACATAACACCGATTGTTACATAACAGTCGGGATCATTAATATGTACGCCGCCAATATTTGCATATGCCAGCCCATGTTCAAGGCATTACACAAGGGCAGCCAGTATTAACATCTGGATCTGTGCACAGCTGAATCATCAGACTAGGTAAGCAAGCAAGAACAATAGCGAAAAATGGCAGATGGAGCGATAATAACAGACATGATCCATGATATCATGATATTTTTAGTGAAATTTGTAAATTGTCTTTCTAAATGTTTCTTTAGCCTGTTGCTAATGTACTGTTAAATGTGGTTAAAGTTACCATCGTTTATTACTGTATTCACAGAGACAAGAGCCATCGTTATTTTCATTTTTAAACACTTGCAGTCTGTATAATTCATAAACACAACTTCATTCTTTATAAATCTCTCCAACAGTGTGTAATGTTAGCTTTAGCCACGGAGCACTATCAAACTCATTCAGAATCAAATATAAACACCCAAATAAATACTATACTTACGCAATTAGACATGCTGCATGACGAACACTTTGTAAAGATCCATTTGAGGGTTATATTAGCTGTGTGAACTTTATAAATGCACTTTTTTATAGTCGAGAGCTCGGGGGGCAGGGAGCGCGAGATTTAAAGGGGCCGCAGCCTGAATCAGCGCATATTTAATGATGCCCCAAAATAGGCAGTTAAAAAAATTAATTAAAAAAAAAATCTATAGGGTATTTTGAGCTGAAACTTCACAGACACATTCAGGGGACACCTTAGACTTATATTACATCTTTTGAAAGGACATTCTACGGCACCTTTAAGTAAATATAAAGTATAATATAAAGTAGAAGGGGTGATTCGCCCAGGGCACCATACAAGCTAGAGCCACCACTGGTCCTATGTGGAGGTATGCCGACATTACCCTGGAGACCATAGCTCTCGATACACCACAAAGACTTGCTGTCCTGGTCACAGATGAGCCAGCTAGACACGCACCAACAATTTGTCCTCTTTTGAACTCTGATATGTCTCACATTATGTTGTGTGAATTGCAATATTTTATGTACAGCTATGCTATTGCTATGCTGCATATGCTATGCTGCAAATCCAACCTTCACACTCTCTCATTCTCTCATTGATGGAATGTAAAATCAGTGAAGATTGACTACCAGGCCGCACATATATAGATCTGAATCCTCTATATTGGCCATTGTTTCAGTTTCATTGTACGTTCAGGCTGATTGGTCCCAGAGCTCCTTCCCATTATAGCTGCTTTCATAATTACTCACAGATTTAGTCACGTTGCTTAAAAGTTTGTATAGTTGGCACAGAGTACTTTTAATTAATGAAGTTTTTCCCATTATATGTGTTTTCATTTCTTTAATTTGGAAATAATAACTTTAGAAAAAATAAATTGCTGAAGATCCTAATTATGTGACCTATTCATCAAAGGAAGATTAAAAATTTAAACTAAACAAATCAGAGGAGGACACAAAATTATGTCTTTCTGTCCCGGAAATTAAAATGGGCTGGCTAATTTCTAATCATAATCTTGAAATATGAAAGCAGACAGCGGTGGGTCCATTGAGCAGAAAGCAGTGACTCTTTAAATGGTCACATTTTTAGGGAACAGCACAGGTCTCCTCGTCCATGTAATGTTAGCTAGTTCACTTACTCACTTAATCTGAATTAATCTAATGCTAAATGTACCAATGTATTGATGCATTTAACCTCTTTTGCCACGTAATTTGCTTTTAAGGAGAACATGCAAATGAGTTGGAGAGTTTAGTCAAGCACTTTTGACCAATGCCATCTATCTGATTTCAAAACGTTATGGACATTAACATTTTTTAATGGTAACATTAGATTAATCATATGCACCATTTTTACATTTATTACTGAAATATATTTTACTATATGACAACTAGTCAATGCAAAATTAACATTACCTTGACAATTAGCCATATACTTTCAAATGCTTCTTTAAGTTCGATATCATTGCTGAGAGCATATTTACTACTATAATATGCACTGATGTATGATGATTTTACTGTGTAGTCTGTATAGTGTTGTGTTGGCACTCAAGACTGTACAGGAACACCTATACAAAAACTTTTAAAATTAAAATAACATGAATTTTTAACTACAGCCATAATTCATGTTATTTTAAAAGGTGTATAGGAACACCTGTCAAAATTTTACCCTAAAATCCAAATTATGAATTTTGCAATAGTATTTTTAGTTCCCAGCATGCTTTGCATTTTACTGAATTAGGTAAATTTTGAAATTAAGTGTTATTTTATGCATGTTTGAGGAAAGGCACAGACCTATTATTGTTTAATGTTTAGTTATGTTGACATTTACAAAAGTTTCTGTAGGTTGTGGGATGATTAAATGTGGAATATGGTGTTTGATGCTTCTTTCAGTGAACAAAGCTGTGCTAATGTCAGTGCAGTGGTAAGCAGTGACAAACTAAAAATTGTATGTCTAAAATGAAGATAAATTAATTTTGTGTAAACACTTATATAAACAATGAGTAAAATTGAGAAGTTTGTACTTATTCACTTTGCTAATTTAACTTAACTTAGTTAAGTGTATTTTACCCTATTTCATGTGTGATTTACTTGAACAATCAGTGCAAAATCTTGCGAAAGAAAAATTGAGTTAAGTTTTTTTTACAAATGTACTTTAATACGATGCCCCTAAAGGGACATGATGATGGAAAAAAATACGAGATGGGAGAAAAAAAATTTTGTCAATAATTTTGCATTCTCTCGCAAAATGTTCTGCATTCCCCTGAGAAACTTTGCATTAATTTGTAAAATGTTCTGCATTCCCCAGAGAAACTTTGTGTTCCCTCGTAAAATATTTTGCGTTCCCCTGAGAAACTTTGCATTCGCTCGTAAAATATATTGCGTTCTCCTGAGAAACTTTGCGTTCGCTCGTAAAATATTTTGCATTCCCCAGAGAAACTTTGCATTCACTCATAAAATGTTTTACGTTCCCTGAGAAACTTGGTATTGTCTCGTAAAATATTTTGCTTCCCCAGAGAAACGTTGCGTTCGCTCGTAAAATGTTTTGCGTTCCCCTGAGAAACTTTGCGTTCGCTCGTAAAATATTTTGCATTCCTTTGAGAAATTTTGCGTTCACTTGTAAAATGTTTTGCATTCCACAGAGAAACTTTGCGTTCACGCGTAAAATATTTTGCGTTTCCGAGAAACTTTGTGTTCACTTGTAAAATGTTTTGCGTTCCTTCGAGAAATTGGGTTCGCTCGTAAAATATTTTGCGTTACCCTGAGAAACTTTGCGTTTATTTGTAAAATGTTTTGCATTCCTTCGAGAAATTTTGCATTTGCTCGTAAAATGTTTTGCCTACATAAAATGTTTTGCTTTCTCCTGAGAAACTTTGCAAACTTTGTGAACAAGAAACTTCGCATTCTCTAGTAAAATGTTTGTATACCAGAGAAATTTTTCATTCGCTCACAAGTTTTTGAGCGAATGAAATGTTTAGGGGCTCTGTACTTTAATTATGAAAATTCAATTAAACAGTTTTTTTATTATGCATTTGACAAAAATCTGTTTAATAATGTCACAATGCAAAAAATCTTAATAGTAATGAATACAAGCATCATTTTCTTCAAGCAAAATACTATTTCTTGTTTTTTCTTCTGATTTAAGGGTGAAATATGAGCTGAAATGGTTGGCGTTTCTCATAAAATTCACCTACTGCTTTCTGCATTCTAATTGCATAATGTTATGCATTCATTTGTCCCCAACCCTGCCAAGCGCTGCAGAGGAGCTCTGGAGTGTGATAGCACATGTAAGGGAGCCGGTGTGATTGAGATCTCTATTGTTTGTAGTAAGAGAGCCGCCTCAGGCCCGACAGGTCTCTTTTCGTCTGAGCTGCTGTTCTGATGGGCTTCCTGCTGTCATTAAAGACACAAGAGATTCACATATAAACCCTCACTGTCCCACACACTTACAGATCACATGCAAAAGCACTGCTGATAGTCAAAGAGCATTCAGAAGCAGCCCAACAGGGGAAACAAAAAACTGACAACCACCCGCTCAACCTCATGAATTCAAACCAGGATCCAGGGTGTTGATTTATTTCAGGAGCAGTTTATAATGTTCTGGCAATGCTGGCAAAACCCTGATGCAATGAGCAATGAAGTAAAGCTGCATGGTAAAAGTGCCAAAAAAAAGTGGCAATCTGATTTCAAGAAAAAATTGATTTTTACATGTTCTGAGTGATGTTTGCTTCTGCAATGCTGACTTTTGTGGTTGGTTGTTAAAAAGAGTGGCTTTTTAGTCCATTTCTGTGCAGATGCTAAAGTGTTTTGTATTTAGTGCATTTGTATGCAGTTGTTAAAGTCGGCAGGAAATATTTTCTAAATTCATATGTTATTTAACATATGTTCATATGTTATATCATCATCTTTAAATGTCATAACTGGATTTTTTCTGTTGAAACAACAGACTTTTCACTGGTGATATATGCCGGACTTCTCCAATCATTTAGTCTGCTTAAGTCTTCCAATCATCTGCTAGTTTGCATTCAGATCCGCCTCCATCCAATCAACAACCAATGTATGTGACTTATGAATGTTTTTATTTAATTTACTTATTTATTTTAGGGTTTTAATATGCAGTGTCTAGGATGTTAAGGTTGGTTGCCAAGGTGTTGCTATGCAGTTGCTAAAGTGTTCTGAATAGATTTTGTGCATCTCTGTACTATTGTTAAGTGTTCTGTAATGTTTTTTTAGTTTGCTATGCAGTGTTTTGGGCATTATGGGTGGTAGCCAGGGCGTTGCTATGCAGTTGCCAAGGTGTTTTTCATATGTTGCTATATGGTTGCAAGGCTGTGGTTACTGGTTGCCAGGACATTATGCAGCAGCATTGCTATGGGCATTGTTATACTTTTACTAAGGTGTTCTAAATGTTCTTAGCTTGTTGCTTTGCAGTGTCTAGGATGTTATGGTTGGTTGTCAAGGTGTTGCTATGCAGTTGCTAAAGTGTTCTGAATACATTTTGTGCATCTCTGTGCTATTGTTAAGTGTTCTGTATGATGTAATGTTTTTTTTTAGTTTGCTATGCAATGTTTTGGGCATTATGGGTGGTAGCCAGGGCGTTGCTATGCAGTTGTAAAGGTGTTTTTCATATGTTGCTATATGGTTGCAAGGCTGTGGTTACTGGTTGCCAGGACATTATGCAGCAGCATCGCTATGGGCATTGTTATACTTTTACTAAGGTGTTCTAAATGTTCTTAGCTTGTTGCTTTGCAGTGTCTAGGATGTTATGGTTGGTTGTCAAGGTGTTGCTATGCAGTTGCTAAAGTGTTCTGAATACATTTTGTGCATCTCTGTGCTATTGTTAAGTGTTCTGTATGATGTAATGTTTTTTTTTAGTTTGCTATGCAATGTTTTGGGCATTATGGGTGGTAGCCAGGGCGTTGCTATGCAGTTGTCAAGGTGTTTTTCATATGTTGCTATATGGTTGCAAGGCTGTGGTTACTGGTTGCCAGGACATTATGCAGCAGCATCGCTATGGGCATTGTTATACTTTTACTAAGGTGTTCTAAATGTTCTTAGCTTGTTGCTTTGCAGTGTCTAGGATGCTATGGTTGGTTGCCAAGGTGTTGCTATGCAGTTGCTAAAGTGTTCTGAATATATTTTGTGCATCTCTGTGCTGTTGTTAAGTGTTCTGTATGATGTAATGTTTTTTTTTAGTTTGCTATGCAATGTTTTGGGCATTATGGGTGGTAGCCAGGGCGTTGCTATGCAGTTGCTAAGGTGATTTTCATATGTTGCTATATGGTTGCAAGGCTGTGGTTACTGGTTGCCAGGGCATTATGCAGCAGCATCGCTATGGGCATTGTTATACTATTACTAAGGTGTTCTAAATGTTCTTTTCTTGTTACTATGCAGTATATATGATGTTATGGTTGGTTTCCAAGGTGTTGCTATGCAGTTGCTAAAGTGTTCTGAATTGTTTTTGTGCATTTATCTGCTGTTGTTAAGTGCTCTGAATGATGTGTTCTTTTTTAAAGTTTGCTATGCAGTGTTTTGGGCATTATGGGTGGTAGCCAGGGTGTTGCTATGCAGTTGCTAAGGTGATTTTCATATGTTGCTATATGGTTGCAAGGCTGTGGTTACTGGTTGTCAGGACATTATGCAGCCGCATTGCTATGGGCATTGCTATACTTTTACTAAGGTGTTCTAAATGTTCTTATCTTGTTGCTATGCAGTGTCTAGGATGTTATGGTTGGTTGCCAAGGTGTTGCTATGCAGTTGCTAAAGTGTAGATTTTTGAATAGATTTTGTGTATTTCTGTGCCATTGATAAGAGTTCTTATGATTTTAGCTTGCTATGCAGTATCTAGGGTGTTATGGGTAGTTGCCAGGGCATTGCTATGCTGTTGCTAGAGCATTGCGATTGGTGGTTTCTTGGGTCGGAATGTGTCTATGGTATTCTGGTCTAATATATTGATTTTTTTTTCTTCATATACCAGGTGAAAAATGTACGCCTGATCACCTACAACAGTAATGTCACACCTCTCCTTGACCAGATATGTTTTGAGGATTCATTCATGTCTGTAACACATGATAATTCATGAGCATTATTAATAATGTTTGCCTACTCATTCAATTGCATTGAAACAGTGTCAGTTTTTCTCCAGCACAACGCCGCTGGAGCAACAGCTGTCATCGGACCACACAACAGCTCGATCAATATCACAACAGGTTTTCTTCATTGCCTGACAGCAAGATTCCTGAGATAGTCATAGGTCAAACGTCCATATAGGATATTCGATGTTCTCTGCAAGACTGGAGAAGAAAGTTCATGAGGCGGATGCATGTGTTACGTCCTACGGGAATTAGGGGTTGTTTTAGAGAGCCTAACAAAGTTAAGGGTTTTAAGAGCATTTGTCTGGGCCCTGCCACAGCACCACCACAACAACATTTCTTTTAACAGCTTTATTAGAGTTTAGCAAAGCATAGCCAAGTTTCTTTGGAACAAAAGAAGTACAACTTAAAGCCCTATTCGGACAGGATTAGTTTTACATTTATTACAGAGCTTCTCGGTGATTTTAGTCCCATCCGAATGCCATCTCAGTAATCATTATAGCGACTTTTACCTTCTGTAAAAAGGTCCGGAAAAATGACCTCAGGTACTACTAATCCCATTTGAATTGGCCCGCTGTAAATATGTACAGTAAAATTCCATCATTTCCTGTTTAAAAGTAGTTTTCTGTGCGTTTTTCAAGCATGGAAGCACTTGAAGAAACATGCAGTTGTGTTGTAGGTGGTGGGGCAAGTCTGTGGCAAACCAAGTATTTTCCACATACCATTCAGAGCAAAAAGAAGATCAAAAGCACTTGTCAGAAGCACAAAACTAATTTGAGCTTTAGTTAAGTGCCTATTACCATCAGAATCCAATCAATTTAATTAGTAAATCATTTGACCAGACCTAACTGTTATATATAGTTTATTTATTTAAATATGTTTTTGCGCACATGGTATCAGGAAACAACGTATACCCGCATGACGACA
The DNA here is from genome assembly GCA_036281575.1 of Ancherythroculter nigrocauda. Lineage (NCBI taxonomy): Eukaryota > Metazoa > Chordata > Actinopteri > Cypriniformes > Xenocyprididae > Ancherythroculter > Ancherythroculter nigrocauda. The sequence goes on from VTFQ01000003.1 coordinate 60,505,090, forward strand.
AAGAGGTGACGGCAATGCGTAAATCGAGTTACCCCTCCCACTTCTGCTAGTTTTATTGTGATGTCTTATCCCATGTGAATTGGCCATTAATATTACAGATGTCCTGTGGTAAAATTACATTACTCCACCTCCCCATGTAAAACTAATCCCGTCTGAATAGGGCTTAAGAGGGAAAAAGAGGGGGCAATGCCAAAATAAACAAAAGTTTAGTCTACCTTGAAAGTTAAATTAATCTCTCAAAGAAAAGAAAATCAACAACAGAATTTACGCTCACTCCCTATCTAGCCACAAACCAGGAGAAAACAGGGGATTACAAAATAAAAATGGCACCCACCTCCCTACAGTTCCCAACTAATGATGAAACAAAACAGACAAGCCGATAAATAACAGCTTAAGAAGGTAAAACGAAGAAACAAGGTACTTCATCAAAACATAACAGAACTCAGAAGTGTTCAGTAGAAAGCAGCTAAAGCAACAGCATTTTAGACCAAAGGGGAAAAATGCAAACAATCACACATTTCCACATAGGATGCACCACCACTTCAACAACAGAATTGGGCAGGACACAGATCATGCTCTGGAGAAGGATTCTCATCGGTTGAGAGTATTTTGCTCTGCTTCCCTCATGGATGGTAAGCAGGTACAGCTGGGGAAGCAATCAGGCTTCCTGCTAGAGTAAAAGAGTGGGATGAGCCAGAGGAGAGCAGGAGACACAGAAGAAATCAAAAGGCAACCATACCACAGTGCAATATGCAATTGTCACAAAAATAAATACGTCTTTGGACGTAACATGACTGAAGAATCTATAGCCTGGATGCTTCTCATCACCTCCTGTGGAGAAACAAAAACAGTCACAAATGAATCAATAGCTGCTATGTAGTAAGAATATAGATCCACTAGAATTTCATAGGAGAAGGACTTTTGTATCTGGGAGAAACAATATTAAAGAAATATTTTATATCTCTTAGGAAAGACAAAAACAAACAAAAAAACAGATGCCATTCCGTCATTTCTTGATAACAATAAATATTATGAATTGTTTATTTTACAAAACACTACTTCTCATATTCTTTTCATTTTTCCCAGCATCGTAATTTTCACGTTTGTCAAAATTGGCTGTCAGCACAAGCTGTGATATAAATGAAAAGGTGGTTATTTTCTATCCCTGCAAACCTCCAATAGAACCTTTAATTATATCACATGTCAAATTGTCCCTAATATCAGTGGCAAGTCATAATTTGTGAGTCTGACATGTTTCTGAATTTCACTGGCAGAGAATTCTGCACATTGTGTTTCAAACCCACAAACAACTTATTGACCTTATATTTTCCTGGTCTTTGTTTTGATACTAGATTATATTTTCAGTGAAATATTGGAGACATCATGTTTGAAGTGTTCTGTTATTATACAGTATTTGACATTCTCAGAAATAATTCACTGAATTACTCAGAAAAACGCTCAGTTGCACAGAACGGATGGAAATGAAACAATCATGATTTCAAAGAAGAGGGAAGAGAATTTTATGACACATTTCTGACAGTATGCATTTTTTATTTGATACCGTACAGAGAATAAAAAAGAACATGCTTCAAAAACACCACTAAATATTTATCTTTCCTGGGTGACGTATATACACCGATCAGGCATAACATTATGAGCACCTTCCTAATATTGAGTTGGTCCCCCTTTTGCTGCCAAAACAGCCCTGACCCGTCGAAGCATGGACTCCTCTAGACCCCTGAAGGTGTGCTGTGGTATTTGGCATGTTCTGACCCAGTCGTCTAGCCATCACAATTTGGCATTTGTCAAACTCGCTCAAATCCTTAAGCTTTCCCATTTTTCCTGCTTTTAACACATCAAATGTTCATTTGCTGCCTAATATATCCACCCACTAACAGGTGCCGTGATGAAGAGATAATCAGTGTTATTCACTTCACCTGTCAGTGCTCATGATGTTACGCCTGATCGGTGTAAATATACTCTTTCATAGATAGATAGATAGATAGATAGATGTGCCTTTAATTCAAATGCATCATTATATTGGGGGATATTTCCATGAATCTGCTGTGATATCTGTATGGAGGCGCTGAATAATTTTAAAGTGTGAATGTTATTTCCAGTAGGGTTCGTGCAGGTTTAGATAAAGCTCATAAATCTGGCCCTTAAACTCATGAATGGTGCTCTGAAGTCATGGTGTTCCCACTGCCAGATCTGACTGTATGTGCTTACAATGTCAACTAGATTATCGACGCTGAGACTTCATCTCTCCACAGTCTTTGATTTCCCAAAGCACTTTAATTCCATGAAATCCTTTTTGCTTGTGCTAAGGCAAGCATCACTATTTCTATTGTTGTTGCTAGGTGGACTTTGCTATTTTCACTTGGTGGATAAAACAGGTTAAAATAAAAAAAAAAAAGATATATATTGAATTATAAATCCCACAGATTTATATTGAACGGGACCCGAGCTGTATCTGGAAATGAGAATATCATGGATATCATGCAACCATACAGCAATGCAATTGAAAGTTAATATCCTGCTGGCTACATTTTTGTTATGAAAGAATGCTAACTGAAAATACTATGATATTTTCCCACTAGAACATAAACGAGGCGTCTTGTTCACTTTCATCAGCGCTGTCCTTCCACTGAATCTGAACTGCAATATTAAAGAGCATCTCATGGCTGGTTTCATGGGCACTGAACATGCATTTGAACTTCCAGTAAGAAATTAACGCTTGACACCCCCTCACCGTCACCTGCCGCTAAACTGTTACTCCCAGCGGGTTATTCTGCTGCCATTATGAAGAGGTGTTACTCCAGTGGGAGCGTGGGATTTATTAGCGATTAATGATAACAGCCTCCAGTCATTCTGATACTGCTGTTCAATTGCTCTTTCATATGTTCAGATAATTAGATGAGGTCTATCCTGGGAATGCCATAAAACAGGAAAACAGCATTTGTATAGCCTGCCTTAATATTTTTGAGAACATGACAATGATTTTCTTCCTAGGAAATACCTTTGGATCTTTGCATTTTAAAAAAAACTACACTGGGTTAAAAACAAGTCAAGTTGGGTTGAAAATGGTCAAACCCAGCGATTGGGTTGTTTTAAACGTTAATTTCCAACATACTTTGTGTTCATTTTAAGCATCAGTACAGTCATTTTTAAATAATAGTTGAATTAAATAAAACTACCCAGCAGGTTGGGCAAACATTTAACCCAACCACTGGATTTGTCCATTTTCAACCCAACTTTAAGCATTTTTAGAGTGTACTTTGTAAAAGAAAAAAATCCTAAACACTCAAAATACTCATTAAAATACAATAAAACAAAGAGTTGTATATCAAATCAAAGGCTGCAATTTAAAGGGATAGTTCACCCAGAAACGAAAATTATCCCATGATTTATTCACCTTCAATCTATCTTAGGTGTATATGACTATCTTCTTTCAGACGAACACAATTGGAGTTATATTAAAAAAAATATCCTGGTCAGAGTTCAATCTTCCGCCGGAACAAGACTTATGCACGGCCATTGCCGGAAGCCAGTAATTTTAGTTTGAGTTTTAAATATGGATATTTTTTCTTACAAATTCTCATCACTTCACTTCCGAAGGCCTTTATTAAACCTCTGGAGCCATGGATTACTTTTATGATGGATGGATGCACTTTTTGGGGCTTCAAAATCTCAAGCTCCATTCACAACCATTATAAAGCTTGGAAGAGCCAGAATATTTTTAAATATAAAACCATCTGAAAGAAGAAAGTCATATACACCTAGAATTGCTTGAGGGTGAGTAAATCATGGGATAGTTTTCATTTTTGGGTGAACTATCCCTTTAATTAAATGGAAAGATTTTTTATAACTAAAGCTTTAGAAATGCTCTTTACGGTGTTGAAAGGCTCTTTGGATTATTAAAATGATCTTTACACTAAGAACTGTTTGCTGAAAGGTTCTGAGGGAAACCCAAAATGGTTCTTCTAAGACATCTCTGTGAAAACCTCCTTTTGGAAGCATGATGGTCCTGTGCGCCATCCGCTCTCTGTCGTGGAGAAACAGGCAGTATCATCATGTAGTTTCCAACTGAGTTGGCAGTTTTCTTTTTCTCCTACTGCGTGATGTGCATCAATGAGCAACAGCTGTTGCTTGTTACGCCACTTGATGATCATGTGCATTTGTTTTGACAGGAACCCCGGATGTCTCTTGCTCAGATGAATTCTCACACTGAACACTGTGATAAGCTGCATCCCCGTTTGCATTCTATACGCTCTAAATAGCATGCAAAATTACACACTAAATTAAAGCTGCAAGCAGCGATGAAAGGGCCCTCGCACCCACGCCACCGCCACCCAGTGGCTTTAGGAAAAAAAGAGCACGGTGGGCAATATGCATTTAAGTATATAAATATAGGAGGACAACATCAGTTATTTGTATTTGCCACACTTCCTGCTATCAGCTGGTGGCAATATGACTATAACTAAATTTTGGAATGTAGATGTCTTCAGGCCAGGACACTTATCAAACATGTGAAGTTTGGGGCATGTTGGACATTGTATGCTTGAGTTACAACAACTTCCTCTTTCATGGCGGAACATGAACCCATTTTGGCCATTGTTTGGGCAAACATTTAACCCAGCAGTTGGGTTGTTTTCACCCATTTTGGCCATTGGTTGTTTTCACCCATTTTGGCCATTGGTTGTTTTCACCCATTTTGTCCATTGGTTGTTTTAACCCATTTTGGCCATTGGTTGTTTTAACCCATTTTGGCCATTGGTTGTTTTAACCCATTTTGTCCATTTGGGTTAACCCATTTTGGTGATTGGTTGTTTTAACCCATTTTGTCCATTGGTTGTTTTAACCCATTTTGTCCACTGGTTGTTTTAACCCATTTTGGTCATTGGTTGTTTTAACCCAATTTGTCCATTTAGGTTAACCCATTTTGGCCATTGGTTGTTTTAACCCATTTTGGTCATTGGTTGTTTTAACCCATTTTGTCCATTTAGGTTAACCCATTTTGGCCATTGGTTGTTTTAATCCATTTTGGTCATTGGTTGTTTTAACCCATTTTGTCCATTGGTTGTTTTAACCCATTTTGGCCATTGGTTGTTTTAACCCATTTTGTCCATTTAGGTTAACCCATTTTGGCCATTGGTTGTTTTAACCCATTTTGGCCATTGGTTGTTTTAACCCATTTTGTCCATTTAGGTTAACCCATTTTGTCCATTGGTTGTTTTAACCCATTTTGGCCATTGGTTGTTTTAACCCATTTTGGCCATTGGTTGTTTTAACCCATTTTGGTCATTGGTTGTTTTAACCCATTTTGTCTATTGGTTGTTTTAACCCATTTTGGTCATTTAGGTTAACCCGTTTTGGCCATTGGTTATTTTAACCCATTTTGGCCATTGGTTGTTTTAACCCATTTTGGTCATTGGTTGTTTTAACCCATTTTGGTCATTGGTTGTTTTAACCCATTTTGGCCATTGGTTGTTTTAACCCATTTTGGTCATTGGTTGTTTTAACCCATTTTGGCCATTGGTTGTTTTAACCCATTTTGGCCATTGGTTGTTTTAACCCATTTTGTCCATTGGTTGGTTTAACCCATTTTGGTCATTGGTTGTTTTAACCCATTTTGGCCATTGGTTGTTTTAACCCATTTTGGCCATTGGTTGTTTTAACCCATTTTGGCCATTGGTTGTTTTAACCCATTTTGGCCATTTGGGTTAACCCATTTTGGTCATTGGTTGTTTTAACCCATTTTGGCCATTGGTTGTTTTAACCCATTTTGGCCATTGGTTGTTTTAACCCATTTTGGTCATTGGTTGTTTTAACCCATTTTGGCCATTGGTTGTTTTAACCCATTTTGGCCATTGGTTGTTTTAACCCATTTTGGTCATTGGTTGTTTTAACCCATTTTGGCCATTGGTTGTTTTAACCCATTTTGGCCATTGGTTGTTTTAACCCATTTTGGTCATTGGTTGTTTTAACCCATTTTGGCCATTGGTTGTTTTAACCCATTTTGGCCATTGGTTGTTTTAACCCATTTTGGCCATTTGGGTTAACCCATTTTGTCCATTGGTTGTTTTAACCCATTTTGGTCATTGGTTGTTTTAACCCATTTTGGCCATTGGTTGTTTTAACCCATTTTGGCCATTGGTTGTTTTAACCCATTTTGGCCATTTGGGTTAACCCATTTTGGTCATTGGTTGTTTTAACCCATTTTGGCCATTGGTTGTTTTAACCCATTTTGGCCATTTGGGTTAACCCATTTTGGTCATTGGATGTTTTAACCCATTTTGGCCATTGGTTGTTTTAACCCATTTTGGTCATTGGTTGTTTTAACCCATTTTGGCCATTGGTTGTTTTAACCCATTTTGGTCATTGGTTGTTTTAACCCATTTTGGTCATTGGTTGTTTTAACCCATTTTGGTCATTGGTTGTTTTAACCCATTTTGGTCATTGGTTGTTTTAACCCATTTTGGTCATTGGTTGTTTTAACCCATTGTCACGCCAAGTTTTGTTCATGTTTCATGTCTAATTTTGTAGTTTCATGTTCATGTCTCTTTGCTATGTTTATGTTTTGCCATGTGCTCCCTTTTGCCATGTGTTTAGGTGTGTTTGACATCGGCTGCGGCTGGGTGCAACAGATCGGCGAGAGTAGCCACGTGCAGGCGGGGAGGAGCTGAAAACGGAGACATGAAGTCGGACACTTTCTGCTTCTCATAGTGATGCTTGTGCTGCTTTTGCATAATTTATCACAGCTGAAGTGATATAAATGCAATATTTGTCTAATACACTGATGTTTCAGAGACATTTTCTTTCAATACTTTATGTCCTGCTTACAGCGTCTGTTTTTACAAGAATAAAGTTCAACATAAGCATATATTATTTAAATTCCAATGTAGTGGGGTCTATGTTTTTTATCAGTTTTATTTTGATAAACATTACACAATATAACATCGCAAGTACGTGAAAAGAGCTTTAACTGTTATAAAAACACAGATTTTTGAGCATTAGTAGATGAAAATAAACACGAAACACACGTGATCGTTGTCATGCGGTGAATCTGGCCAATCATGCAACAACTGTGTTGTCATCAGCTCCTCTTGAGAAACTGCACTGGCTAACTCAGGCGGCTGATCTCGAATCGCTCTCATGGTACTTTGATGCCACACGTCACAGTCACATGGCATTGGCGCTGTCTCAAGTCGGACAAAATTTCTTACTGGCATGCACTGCTTCAAGTCAGCCGCCGATCAGTCTGTATGGCGCTGCATCAAGTCGAACAAGCCTTTTCTCTTCTTTGTCCTCATGTGATCATGTCATGTGCTTCCCTGGTCTCATGTGTTGTGTTTCCATTGGTTCATTGGTTTAATCATTGCTTACAGGTGTGTCTTGTTATTGTCACGGGAAATAACGAGGGATGCAAGTGCAAGTCAAAATATCTCATTTATTTGAGCTTCACGCCAGAAAGTCAGATGACAAACACACAGACAGCAGGAGAGCGGCGACACAGGGACCTTGGTGGACCGCGGTGAGATGATCGTGGTGAAGTCCGTGGGAGTGAATCAGAAGTGAAGAATCCAACGATGAAACAGTAATCCAGAGTGAAGACACGACGAAACAACTCTAAATGGAAGCACACACGAGGAAACCAGGAAACAGAACAGGGAACTCCAACAACGATCTGACAAACACGAGACGAAAGACAAGGAAATAAATAGGCAGTCCAGATTGAACACAGCTGCCGCTGATCTGCAATCAGAGGCGACGCCCACATGAAACAATTAACGTGACAGCACAACATAAACACAGACCACAGAACGAGACTGCGGATCTTCAACCGTGACAGTACCCCCCCTCCTAGGAACGCCTCTCGGCGTTCCCAGGAGCACCTACCTGCCGATTGTAGTCATCGATAAGGGAGTGATCCAGGATGTCCCTCGCAGGAACCCAACTTCTCTCCTCCGGACCGTAACCTTCCCAGTCCACCAAGTACTGAAATCCGCGTCCCCTCCTTCTCGAGTCCAGAATGCGATTAACCGAATAGGTGGGTTCCCCGTCTACGAGACGCGGTGGTGGAGGAACCGGGGTAGGCGGATTAATGTGTGAATGAAACACAGGTTTGATTTTAGACACATGGAAGGCGGGATGAATTCTCCTGTACGCTGGAGGAAGTTTAAGTCGGACTGCCACCGGACTAATGATCTTGGTGACAGGAAATGGGCCAATGAATTTGGGAGCAAGTTTATTGGAGACGGAGCGGAGAGGAATGTTCTTGGTAGAAAGCCACACTTTTTGACCCACGACGTATACGGGAGGCTTCGACCGGTGGCGATCAGCCTTAGCCTTGGTGCGCGCCCCCACTTGGAGAAGAGTCTCACGGGCTCTCGTCCAAGTGCGGTGACACCTCTGGACGAAGGCGTGAGCGGAGGGGACCGCGACTTCGGATTCCAGACTGGGAAAAATAGGTGGCTGGTAACCTAAACTACATTCAAATGGTGAGAGGCCCGTGGAAGACACTGGTAACGAATTATGTGCGTACTCAATCATAGAGAGTTGCTGGCTCCAGGAGGAAGGATTCTTGGAAACCATACATCGCAACATTCTTTCCAAATCTTGGTTAGCTCTCTCGGTTTGACCATTGGACTGGGGATGGAACCCAGAAGAAAGACTAACAGTCGCCCCCAGCAACTTACAAAACTCTTGCCAAAATTTGGACACAAATTGGGGCCCCCTGTCAGAGACCACATCCATCGGGAGGCCATGTAACCGAAAGACGTGATCAACGACAGTTACCGCTGTCTCCTTAGCAGAGGGTAATTTAGGTAAAGGGATGAAATGCGCCGCCTTCGAGAACCGGTCCACCACGGTCAAAACAACCGTGTTCCCCTGGGAGGGTGGGAGGGCGGTGACAAAATCTAGCGCGATGTGGGACCAGGGTCTCGAAGGGACAGACAGCGGTTGGAGCAACCCATCTGGGGGACGATTGGAGGTCTTACCAGTGGCACAAATCGCGCAAGCCAAAACAAAACGGCGAATGTCACGAGCCATGGCAGGCCACCAGAATCGTTGCTTGACCAAAAAACCGGTGCGATTAACCCCTGGATGACAGGCTACGTTGGAACAATGCCCCCACTTGATAACACTGGACCTTAACCTCTCCGGCACAAATAAACGGTTCGGTGGGCATCCGGGCGGAGGCGTTACCCCTTCTAAGGCCGACTTGACCTTCGATTCGACCTCCCATGTCAGAGTGGAGACCACTAATGTCTCAGGAAGAATACACTCGGGAGTAGACGGGCGTTCGGAAGGATCAAAAATACGAGAAAGAGAATCGGGTTTGATGTTTTTAGAACCCGGTCGGTACGAGAGAGAAAAATCAAAACGTCCGAAAAAAAGTGCCCACCGAGCTTGCCTGGAGTTTAGTCTTTTAGCCGTTCTGATATACTCTAAGTTCTTATGGTCAGTCCAAACAATGAAAGGTACCCCCGAACCCTCCAACCAATGACGCCATTCTTCCAACGCTAACTTGACTGCCAGCAACTCTCTGTTACCAATGTCATAATTGCGTTCGGCTGGAGATAAACGATGAGAAAAAAACGCGCAGGGGTGGATCTTCTCGTCTGAAGGAGATCGCTGGGATAGAACTGCACCTACCCCCACCTCTGACGCATCGACCTCCACCACGAACTGACGTGAAGGATCAGGGGCAATGAGGATGGGACCCGAAACAAAGCGGTCTTTCAGTTTGGCGAATGCAGCCTCAGCTGCATCGGACCACCTGAACGCCGTTCTGGGGGAGGTCAAGGCTGTCAGAGGCGCGGCTAGTTGGCTGAAGTTGCGAATGAACCGCCGGTAAAAATTAGCGAAGCCCAGAAACCTCTGTAGGGCCTTACGGGAATCCGGGCTTGGCCAATCCACCACAGCCTTAACCTTGTCAGGATCCATGCGAATTCCCTCAGACGAGACGATGTACCCTAGGAAAGAAACAGACTGTGCATGAAAATCGCATTTCTCCGCCTTGACAAAAAGCCCATTCTCTAGCAGCCGCTGAAGCACTCGTCGGACGTGTTGAACATGTTCCTGGAGAGACGAGGAGAAAATCAATATGTCGTCCAGGTAGACATATATGAACTGGTCAACCATGTCTCTCAACACGTCATTGACGAGTGCCTGGAAGACCGCCGGGGAGTTGGAAAGCCCGAAGGGCATGACCAAGTATTCAAAGTGCCCCCTGGGGGTGTTAAAAGCGGTCTTCCATTCATCCCCCTCCCTAATGCGGACCAAATGATAAGCGTTCCTTAAATCCAATTTCGTGAAGACGGACGCTCCTTGCAACCTCTCGAAGGCTGAAGACATCAACGGCAAAGGATAAGTATTCTTTACCGTGATGTTATTCAACCCCCGGTAATCAATGCAAGGTCGCAAGGAACCATCCTTCTTTCCAACAAAAAAGAACCCCGCCCCCGCCGGAGAAGAGGAAGGGCGAATGAACTTAGCTGCTAGAGAATCAGAAATATATTTCTCCATGGCCTCCCTCTCGGGAACGGACAGAGAGTACAACTTGCCTTTAGGCGGAGACTTACCGGGAACTAAATCTATAGCACAGTCATAGGGACGATGCGGAGGAAGAGAAGCAGCTCGGGACTTACTGAACACTTCCTTCAGGTCTAGATACTCCGCGGGCACGTTTGACAGATCCGCAGCCTTTTCCTGTAACACAGAAGCAGACACAGAAGAACAAGCAGACACAAGACAAGACTTATGACACTGAGTGCTCCATTCCAAGACAGTGTGCTGACGCCAGTCCACCTTGGGGTTGTGTTGTGTGAGCCAGGGGTGTCCGAGAACAATGGGGGCCAGGGGTGAATCCATGAGAAGGAATGGAATAGACTCAGTATGATTGCCAGAAGTGATGAGGGTAATGGATGTGGTGGTGAGTGTTATGTTGGGTAGATCCTGGCCATTGAGAGCGTTGACGGAAATCTGTCTCGTGAGAGGAATGATGGGTAACTGAAAGCGATGTGCAAACTGTGTGTCCATGAAATTACCTTCAGCCCCCGAATCCAGTAGAGCGTGACAGGTGAGCGTGTGTGTGGCCCACCTCAGTCTAACCGGGAGAAGAGTGGATGGTGAGGACTTTTCAGCGGAGATCCCACCCGATAGTAGCCTCAACGTTACTACCGGGCTCGATCTTTTACCGGGCAGTTGTTCAAGAAGTGCCCAGCCCCTCCACAGTAAATGCACAGTCCTTGGGATCTCCGCCGCTCTCTCTCCTCCCGGGAAAGCCGAGCTCTCCCCACCTGCATGGGTTCCGGATCGAAAGCGGGACCGACCGTGTCTCTGTTGTTGACTCCTCGAGCCTCTGCACCCCGGGATGCGAAGACGGAACGAGGAAGATTCTCCAGACGGTTGATACGGGCATCCACCCGTAGTGCAAGATCAATCAGTCCATTAAGACTCTGAGGTAAATCCAAAACGTAGATCTCCTTTTGTACACGGTCGGCCAACCCATGCAGGAAGACGTCCCACTGCGCCTCCTCGTTCCAGTTGCACTCCGCCGCCAGTGTTCGGAACTCGATGGAATAATCCGCTACCGTGCGATCTCCTTGCTTGAGTCCCGTCAAACGTCGGGCTGCGTCCTTTCCTGTGACCGCACGGTCAAACACTCTCTTCATTTCGGCGGCAAGTGTCTGGAACGAGGAACAGCAAGGATCTTGATTCTCCCACACCGCCGTTCCCCACAAAGCTGCCTGCCTGGTGAGCAAGGTTAACACAAACGCCACCTTGGACTCCTCCCTTTCGAAGGTGCGTGGCTGCAGAGAAAAATACAGTGAACACTTGTTCAGAAAGGCTCTGCAAAAACTCGGCTCACCGGCATATGTCTGAGGTGTAGGTAAGCGTGGTTCAGGTTGATCTCCTTGCGGGGGTTGTGGTGGGGGAACGGGCGGTGTGGGCGGCGCAGCGGGACCTCGAAGTTCTTGTAGCTGTTGGGAGAGCTCGGACACCTGTGTCACCAATGCCTGCACAGCGCGTCCGGTAGAGGAAATGCTCTCCTGCTGTTGATCCATCCGTGCAATGCTGTGGTTGATAAACTCCGTTAATGCTGCTGAACTTGCTGCATCCATGTTGTTGGTCAGATCGTTCTGTCACGGGAAATAACGAGGGATGCAAGTGCAAGTCAAAATATCTCATTTATTTGAGCTTCACGCCAGAAAGTCAGATGACAAACACACAGACAGCAGGAGAGCGGCGACACAGGGACCTTGGTGGACCGCGGTGAGATGATCGTGGTGAAGTCCGTGGGAGTGAATCAGAAGTGAAGAATCCAACGATGAAACAGTAATCCAGAGTGAAGACACGACGAAACAACTCTAAATGGAAGCACACACGAGGAAACCAGGAAACAGAACAGGGAACTCCAACAACGATCTGACAAACACGAGACGAAAGACAAGGAAATAAATAGGCAGTCCAGATTGAACACAGCTGCCGCTGATCTGCAATCAGAGGCGACGCCCACATGAAACAATTAACGTGACAGCACAACATAAACACAGACCACAGAACGAGACTGCGGATCTTCAACCGTGACAGTTATGTCATTAGTCCTTGTGCATTTCAACCCTCATGTTTGCCTCAGTCTTGGTCATGCATTGTTCAATGCATCCACGGTTGGTATGTGCCGTGCCGTGCCGTGCCGTGCCGTGCCGTGCCGTGCCGTGCCGTGCCGTGCCGTGCCGTTGGATTTGTGTTGAAATTAAATAAACTGCACTTGGGTCCTCCATGACTTTCCTCCAGTGGATTTAACTTACACCCATTTTGTCCATTTTCAAACCAACTTGGCCAGCATTTTTAGAGTGTAGAATTAGTGCATCTCAAATTATATTTCCCACGACCCTTTGCACAACAGATGGTTCTCTTATTAACGTTTCATGTTTAAGAGATGCACTATTGTCCAAAAACACAACTCTGATCCTGCATATATGATCAGGGCTGCGTTTGAAGTTGTCACTCTTTCAGACATGAGTGACTCCATCAATGCTGTGAACTTGGAGACAGTCGGACCAATGGATGGAAGTTTTATTGAAAAATAAGACAAAAATAATCATTTTTGCACTCAGCAATGTAAGCGGTGAAAACAGTGTGGGAATTCACTGAAGCTTACTCAAGCTGCCTCAAAATGACAAGTTTTGAAGGCTTTTTTAACATGGGAAACAGAGGCAGACAGAGAAGGATACGTGCTAATCACACTGAACGCCTGCCAATGCATCGCCCCTTTATCACGCTCACAATGGGGCCACACTGACATTAAGCTCTGTCACTGTCAGCGTATCAATGGGGAACACATCATCTATCACCTGACTCCAGAACACCAAACTCTTCTCTTCCTGTCGTCCTCTACAGCTGATATGACAATGCCAGATTTTCCTCAGTTCAGCCAGAGAGGAAGAGCAAAAAAAAAAAAAAAAAAACAGCCTGGTTTTATCACGTAATATAAAAGATAAGAGACAGAGAGCCAGCTGAGAAAGGTCAGGTTCAGACGCTTAAGCAATGGGCCGAACAGACAGTGAAGGTCACAGAGATGTTGGATGAGATCTGCTTCACTATAATGACATCTGAGCCCCTGAGTTTAATTGTGTCACTGCGATATCTGTCCACCTTCTGGGTTTTGTCCCACAGGAGCTTCTGCACAGGAAGTTTCAATCACATTTATACTGTAGGAGAAGTTTTCATGCATCCTCTGGGTGATGTGCGGTATGATGGAGACCCATGCTTTTTATCAAGAGCAATTTGAGCTTCATATATTTACTTTTATGCATTAAGAAGATGCTTTTATCCAAAGCGAACATAAGCAATTCATCACAGAGTCAACAACATTAGTGTACAATGCCAGGTTTATTTGAAAGCTAGACTAGGAAACATCAAACATGCTATTCAGAAAGTTCTCCATTAGGATAAAAGTACTTTCTGCACAAATATAAATGCATGCAAAAGAACATAAAGCTCAGTAAATGCAATATCACTGTGTTCATATAGATATATGTGTAGGCACAATTTAACTCTCTAAATCAAATTCCTCTAAAATAACAGACCGTTTTAGTTTTTGGAAAACCTTATTCTGTATAACTTGCGTAGAAATTTTCTCTGTACACTAAAACAACCCAAATTGGGTTGAAAATGGACAAACCCAGCGATTGGGTTGTTTTAACCCAGCGGTTGGGTTAAATGTTTGCAGCTTTAAACAGTGTTTATTGTTTAATTAAACTTTATTTATTATTCATTAAACTTAATAAATGTTCATTTATTAAACATATTAATGAATGTAATTTTCCAACATATTTTGGGTTCATTTTAAGCGTGCAATACACACTGTAAAAAATGCCATTCTTACTTAGAGTTTTTGTCTTGTTTCTAGTCAAAATATCTTAATGTTCTTAAATCAAGAAGCATTTTCTTGACAAGGAAAAAAATTATTTTCTTGTTTTCAGGAAAAAATAAGTCAAAATTAAGTGAGTTTTTCCTTAAAACAAGCAAAATTATTTGCCAATGCACTCAAAAAAATGATTCAGGCCCTTCATAGATATGACACATTTAAATTTAATTCACTTTACTTAAACATATCTAATTAGGAGTAATATGTATTTATATTTAATGAGTCTAACATAAAATATTTAAATAGTTTAATCTATGAAATGTATTTAAATTTGACCAACTAAATTTAATTACATTTGGGAAATGGGAGTGCCTTCTGCGCATGCGCGAGACACGCTCAGACAACGCACTCGTGTGACCGCCGGCGCCATTTTCTCATGCTGGTGAAAGGACCGTCTCGGCTGAGTCTCTGCTTTTGGATACTCGTTGCTTTTGGATATTCGTTGCTGGTAAGTACTAGTTGTTTTGTGGTTAAATAATGATCTCAATGCCAAGGAATGTGTATATCATAATATTGAGTGAAATATGTTGGGTGAAATACAGCGTTAAAATAATTAATCGAGGTGAATTGTTTTAACAACTGGATACAAACGCACCTTCGCTTAAATTCAGACTCACGTAATGTGCAAAATAGCACTGTCAGTGAGCAAGACCAGCGTACAGTTCAGAATTTGACTATAGCTAACTGGCTTGATTTCATTCATTGAATACGTTGGCTTGCGATCGACTAACGTACGTTACTCAATTCAAATCAAGTTTGCTAGCCCAGGGAACAAAGTGATGCAAATTAATTTATGGCTAGCAATATTTCCAAATATAATTATGCATGCTTCATACTTTTTTCCAGCTTGAACGTCGCGCTCATCAAAGTCACTGCTGCACACGTTAGCTTAGCTAGTTCTGTGGCATTCCCGCCATTTTATAACATCGCAAACCCAACATATCTAGATTTTTTTTGGTTTTTTTGTTAAAATGATGGATCTGTGTCTCTGATGATGAGTCTTGTGTATTTTTTAAATTTTCTGTGTAATGGGGAGCATCAGAGTTTGTTGGGACTCTGTATAAAATTGAACCGTGTAATCAAAAGCGTCTGTTTTCATATATTAACGTTATTCAAATAAAATTTACATCTTTTTCACAGTTTGATGACGTCATTGAACATCATTGTGACTACCTCCTAGAGATGGTAAGTCATATTTCCTCAAATAATCAGATTTTTACATGTAATTTGTTAAATATGGTGTGTAATAATACTTTTATTCTTATTTTCAGGATTGTGAATGTGGCAGACACACCCCTCCACACAAAAAGTATGTGTTTTTTCTATTACTAGACTGATTTTATATATATATATATATATATATATATATATATATATATATATATATGTATATATATAAATGTATAAGTGTGTGTCAGTCGGAAATATCAGTTCATTCATTTTTTTAATTGTAGTAATCCAGTTAAATTTTTGTATTCACAAGGAGTATGACAACAGCCAGTATGATCTGATCTCACCATCATCGAGTCTGCGATTACATGAAGAAACACAAAAGATCTGAGACAGACTAAATCCAGAGGAACCACAGCAAGGTTTCTTAAAGTGTCTTGGAGACATTGCTGCAGTTCTTCTGGATTTAGTCTATCTCAGTTCTTTCTGTTTCTTCATAGGGTGACCAGACGTCCCGAAAAATTCGGGACAGTCCCGAAATCTAAACTGTTGTCCCGAATCCCGAATTTGGCCCTAATTGTCCCGAAAATTATACTAAAGCAAAATCTTGAGTAGTTATTGTCTCATAAACATTAAAAACTGTCTGCGGAAGTTGAGTCGTCCTGCAACCAGCCCCCGCCGGCTGCTCATTGGCTGCAGCATCTTTTTTCTAAGTTCTAAAAAAATACCATAGGTGGCTAGGCGCGAATTTAGGTATGCATGCCCTTTTTGTTTTAAGCCTTGATGAAGAGAGCGCAAGATGCTGCAGCCGCGAGGAGGACAGTGATGCACGCACACGAGTGAGTGATTGATTGTTCGCAGCACTGTGTACAAAAATAAAAAATACAAAAATACTTCACTACACAATTATTTCGTTATTTTCGTTTAAGCTTATTAGCGTTAGGCTACACAGAAAGGTCTGATTTATGCACTGTTATTTACAACAGTCTTTTTTTTTTCTTTTCACAATGACATTTGAGTTCATGATTTTAATGTTGTTTTTTGTGGCAGACTAAAGACTAATGACAGACTGTTGATCTTTGAATAAAAATATGTTTGGTTCAGGTTTGAAATTCATTATCTTTTATTATAGGCTACGTAGTCTAATATCATAGAAGCCCCCCATCCCGTCACCCCAGACCGCAGACACAACCCCCCCCCCCCCCCCCCCCCCCCCCCCCCCCCCCCGTCCCGAATTTCAGCCAATCTCATCTGGTCACCCTATTTCTTCATGTAATCACAGGTGGACTTGATGATGGTGAGATCAGATCATACGGGCTGTTGTTATGCTCCTTGTGCATATAAAAATCTCAATGGATTATTACAATTAATGGCAAAATTAATATTTGAAAATGTAAATTTCCTACTGACACACAACAGCAAAAGATTGTGAAGGTTGTGAAAATACTTAGACTTTTTCACAGTACTGTATGTATGATATATATAATATATTTATTTTATTTTTTCCCATCTTTCCACAGACTGGCGCAACTGTATTGACACCATTAGCCATCAATTACTTTTATCCACGCTCTCATCGCAGGGCATCATAGGAACTGTACATTGCTGGTGTGAATCTCACAGGTAGGTCTTTCAATCAAGCGCTAGTCACAGGGATACCTGAAGGGTCAGTTCTGGGACCCCTCCCTTCTCTATATATTCATATACAATACCGGTCAAAAGTTTAGACGCATTACTATTTTTAATGTTTTTGAAAGAAGAATCTTATGCTGATCAAGGCTACCATTATTTATTATTATAAAAATACAGAAAAAACAGTAATATTGTGAAATATTACAATTTAAAATAATGGTTTTCTATTTTAATATACTTTAGAATATAATTTATTCCTGTGATCAAAGCTGAATTTTCAGCATCATTACTCCAGTCTTCAGTGTCACATGATCCTTCAGAAATCATTCTGATATGATTTATCAATATTTGAAATGCTTAATGTCTTTATAACCTGTGATAATTTTTGATGAAGAAAAAAAAAACAGCTTTTATTCAAAATAGAAATCTTTTTCTAACAATATAAATCTTTATCACTTTTTATCAATTTAACACATCTTTGCTGAATAAAAGTATTAATTTCTTAAAAAAAAAAAGAAAAAAATTACAGACCCCAAACTTTATAAAATATTTATTTTAAATAAATGCTGTTATTTAACTTTTGTTTATCAAAGAATCCTGAAAAAAAGTATAACAGGTTATAAAAAAATATTAAGCAGCACAGTTGTTTCAAACCGTTGACCAGTACTGTATACTATTATAATGGTACATGGATTCTCCTACCATTGCTATGCTGATGACACACTGCTTTACTTTTCATTTCAGGCTGATGATCTGACAGTAGCTGCATGGATCTTGTACTGCCTGGTGGACATCTCGGCATAGATACAAGAACATCACCTGCAACTCAATCTGGCAAAGACAGAACTTTTCATCTTCCCAGCCACTCTGATGATTCAGCATGATTTCACCATCCAGCTAGGCTCATCAACTGTAATTCCTTGTGGTAATCTGTGATGACCAGCTGACGTTCAGAGACCACATTACAAAGACAACTTGGTCATTTAAGTTTCTCATCCAGGCCCTTGTCATTTCTAGACTGGACTATTGCAACGCTCTTCGAACATCTGCAATCTCTCTAACCCTAACTGGACAGCTGAATCCCTGACAATATTCAAGAAACAACTGAAAACTCATCTCTTCTGTGAACACTTAATGGCATCCTGCTGACTCTTAAAAAACACTATGCTTTCACTATTAAATCCCTCACTGTTCTAGTTTGTACTATTCTGAATAATGTTTGAATCTTTGTATTTTTTAGCACTTCTTGTGTTTATTGCCTCCTTAAGATGAATTGTTCCTTATTTCTAAGTTGCTATGGATAAAAACATTGGCTAAATGAATGTTTAAATGGTTAATATTTCAAAGTTATGAATGCAATAATTCATTACTAAACAGCAAATGTTTATTTTTAATATTGATCACTGACAGCTTGTTGTGATTGTTTTACAGTAAATAACTGTTTTATACCTGCTTTTATGACTTTTAAATAAAAACAAACTAAAACTAAATTTTGTGTCAAACTAAATGATTTATTTTGAGTTGGACAAGCATAAATAAAATTCTTTTTATAAATGAATCAATTTCATTTAAACTGTATTTGATAAAATTAAGTTGGACCAACTCAATTACATTTCATTGGATGAATTTGTCTTTTTTGAGTTGGGGCCACACATATTTATTGGATGGAAAACCTGCCATCAATTGAATTGAGTTCTTCCAATGAGTTATTTTTTTGAGTGTGGGGTAAGCAAAATAATCTTAATCCAAACTGAAAACAAGATTATATAGCTTATTTTTGGTTTGAAATAAGATTTTGCTTACCCCATTGGCAAATAATTTTGCTTGTTTTAAGGAAAAACTCACTTAATTTTGACTTATTTTTCCTAAAAACAAAAAAAATAATTTTTACTTATCAAGAAAATGCTTGAATTGGGACAAAAATTCTAAGTAAGAACTGCATTTTTTGCAGTGCAGTTAAGCAGGGCAAACATTTGACCCAACTGCTGGGTTAAAACAACTCAATCGCTGGTTTAAAACAACCCAATCGCTGGGTTAAAACAACCCAATCGCTGGGTTAAAACAACCCCTTCGCTGGATTAAAACAACCCAATCGCTGGGTTAAAACAACCCAGTCGCTGGGTTAAAATAACCCATTCCCTTGGTTAAAACAACCCATTCGCTGGGTTAAAACAACCCAATCGCTGGGTTAAAACAACCCAGTCGCTGGGTTAAAATAACCCATTCCCTTGGTTAAAACAACCCATTAGCTGGTTTAAAACAACCCAATCGCTGGCTTAAAACAACTTAATCCCTTGGTTAAAACAACCCAATCGCTGGGTTAAAATTACCCATTCCCTTGGTTAAAACAACCCAATCGCTGGGTTAAAATAACCCATTCCCTTGGTTAAAACAACCCAATCGCTGGGTTAAAATTACCCATTCCCTGGGTTAAAACAACCCATTAGCTGGTTTAAAACAACCTAATCGCTGGCTTAAAACAACTTAATCCCTTGGTTAAAACAACCCAATCGCTGGGTTAAAACAACCCAATCGCTGGTTTAAAACAACCCAATCGCTGGGTTAAAACAACCCATTCGCTGGATTAAAGCAACCCAATCGCTGGTTTAAAACAACCCAATCGCTGGTTTAAAACAACCTAATCGCTGGGTTAAAACAACCCAGTCGCTGGGTTAAAATAACCCATTCCCTTGGTTAAAACAACCCATTCGCTGGGTTAAAACAACCCAATCGCTGGGTTAAAACAACCCAGTCGCTGGGTTAAAATAACCCATTCCCTTGGTTAAAACAACCCATTAGCTGGTTTAAAACAACCCAATCGCTGGCTTAAAACAACTTAATCCCTTGGTTAAAACAACCCAATCGCTGGGTTAAAATTACCCATTCCCTTGGTTAAAACAACCCATTCGCTGGGTTAAAATAACCCATTCCCTTGGTTAAAACAACCCATTAGCTGGTTTAAAACAACCCAATCGCTGGCTTAAAACAACTTAATCCCTTGGTTAAAACAACCCAATCGCTGGGTTAAAATTACCCATTCCCTTGGTTAAAACAACCCATTCGCTGGGTTAAAACAACCCAATCGCTGGGTTAAAACAACCCAGTCGCTGGGTTAAAATAACCCATTCCCTTGGTTAAAACAACCCATTAGCTGGTTTAAAACAACCCAATCGCTGGCTTAAAACAACTTAATCCCTTGGTTAAAACAACCCAATCGCTGGGTTAAAATTACCCATTCCCTTGGTTAAAACAACCCATTCGCTGGGTTAAAACAACCCATTAGCTGGTTTAAAACAACCCAATCGCTGGCTTAAAACAACTTAATCCCTTGGTTAAAACAACCCAATTGCTGGTTTAAAACAACCCAATCGCTGGGTTAAAACAACCCATTCGCTGGATTAAAACAACCCAATCGCTGGTTTAAAACAACCCAATCGCTGGTTTAAAACAACCCAGTTGCTGGGTTAAAATAACCCATTCCCTTGGTTAAAACAACCCAATCGCTGGGTTAAAACAACCCAATCGCTGGTTTAAAACAACCCAATCGCTGGGTTAAAACAGCCCAATCGCTGGTTTGAAACAACCCAATCGCTGGGTTAAAACAACCCATTCGCTGGTTTAAAACAACCCAATCGCTGGGTTAAAACAACCCAGTCGCTGGGTTAAAATAACCCATTCCCTTGGTTAAAACAACCCATTCGCTGGTTTAAAACAACCCAATCTCTGGGTTAAAACATCCCATTCGCTGGTTTAAAACAGCCCAATCTCTGGGTTAAAACATCCCATTCGCTGGGTTAAAACAACCCAATCGCTGGGTTAAAACATCCCATTCGCTGGTTTAAAACAGCCCAATCTCTGGGTTAAAACATCCCATTCGCTGGGTTAAAACAACCCAATCGCTGGGTTAAAACATCCCATTCGCTGGTTTAAAACAGCCCAATCTCTGGGTTAAAACATCCCATTCGCTGGGTTAAAACAACCCAATCGCTGGGTTAAAACATCCCATTCGCTGGGTTAAAACAACCCAATCATCGCTGGGTTAAAACAACCCATTCACTGGGTTTTTATATTTTCAACCCAACTTGGGTTGTTTTTAAACCAGCATTTTTTAGAGTGTGGTTTCCAGATTCATAATTGTATTAGTTTTTAAATCAAATCATGCATGATTTTAGCCTCTAATGCTGGTGGTCAGATTTTTCCTCCATCAGTGTGTGATGTTACACTGAAATACATAGTGACCTTTGACCCTTACACATAATTTTTATGACTGTCCTCAATATGTCAAAAATTATTAATTATTCACTACCATTCAAAAGTTTAGGGTCAGTAAGATTTTTTTAATGTTTCTGCAAGAAGTCTCTGCTCACCAAGGCTGCATTTATTTAATCAAAAATACAGTAAAAAATTGTGAAATATTATTACAATTTAAAACAGCTGTTTTCTATGTGAATATATAGTAAATTGTAATTCATATCCAGTGATCAAAGCTGAATTTTCAGCATCATTACTCCAGTCTTCAGTGTCACATGATCCTTCAGAAATCATTTTGATATGATGATTTGATGCTCAAGAAACATTTCTGATTATTATCAATGTTGAAAACAGCTTCATATTTTTGTGGAAAATGATACATTTTATTTTTCAGGATTCTTTGATGAATAAAGAACAGCATTTATATGAAATAGAATCTTTTGCAACATTTATAAATATCTTTACTGTCACTTTTGATCAATGTGTCTATGCTGAATACTAATTTCTTTAAAAAATACTTTTGAATGATGCATTTAGGATGATGATGGTGCATCAAGTAGTTCTATAATATTCACTATGTTTGACTCTGAATGAATCCTTGAATTTTCTGACATTTTCTTTGATTCTGCAGTTTTTGCAGTCATGCGTCATTTCTTCATCTCTAGCGGGTGCAGATGTGGCCTCAGTAATGCATTTTGTCAAGCATCTTTGATGTTTGCTGAGCTTCTCTCTGCACCAGAGCTCATGTACACATGCGTTTGGCCTCGAGTCACTTTATGCAGCAGTTCTCTGCAGACTCTGGACATAAACTTCACTCACACTGGCTGCGTTTACATACACCCTTATAATGCGATTAAGGCAGTCCTGCGATGGAGCTCGTGTAAACCGAATACTGTGACTGTGTTAATTAGAGTAATAACATGCGCTTTAAATGCATTTCTTTCACTCTGACAAAGGTATGCATGTGCATGTTTATGCTTTCATAAAATGATGTCAGCTGTAAATTAATATATGTATTACTACTAATCTTAAACATTTTGTCCACCAAGTCATATGATTAACATACATGACCTAAAGCTACAGCTGCCAAATAGCATAGCATAACTATGATGATATTGATAAATTGATGGTGTTTGTAAAACAGCTTCAAATGCACATTCAGTCAGAATTTGATGTAGTGATCTGTTTTATAATATAGATTTAATGTTTGCCCTGTAAATAAAGAAGGTTTTTGAAGTTGAAGTTGTGCGGATGCTCTCCACTTGCTTTCCAAAGCTGTCAGAAATAGATCCAGGACTTTGATTCTGTCCAACATTGCTGCCAGCAGCTTGACCCAATGTTAAATAATTTTCCTTTCATCAATCTACTCACCCTACAACCAGACGCACCCCATAAAACACCACATATACCTCCAGAAACAGCTTCCATTTTAAATGGATTTTTTACCCAAAAATACGTTTTGTCATCATTTGCTCATCCTCATGTCATGACTCTTTCCCGCTGTGGAATGCAAAACACAATTTTGTAATATGAAACGAAAAAGAATCACACTTTACCTAATATACTTTTAATTATATATTTAAGTGCCAACTGAATGCAATGTTTTCAGACACTTAATTGCAATTAACCTGCAATTAAATGAAAATAGATTATAGTTTAAATTTATACTAAGTGCAATTAGCTTTTCTGACCCACTTAAGTAGGACTTCAGCACATCTTTATATGCAATTTCATAACTTATATTGTCTTCGAAATATGGTTAAAGTGTACTGCCTAAACTAAAACATATTTTAATTTAATTTCTATTGAAACTTGTATGTCATGCATTTAAATGTATTCGTGTTTATTTGTAATGATAACGTCACAATATATTGCATTTAAAAAATACTAACATTAAATGTAATATTGAATAAAACACTGCATGTAAAATAATAGTCAAGCACTTTACATGTATTTTAGTATGTTAGTCAACACATTTAAAAAGTACTTAAACTAAAACAAAAGATTATTAAAACAATGATTCTTTAAATATTTTAATTTGACATTAGTACAAAGTGCACTTTTTAAGAAATAGTCAAGAAAGTGTTCTCTTTCAGTATACTTAAGTGACATTTTATTTAAATTTTTTGTATTACATTATATGCATCTGCATATATTTTTCAGATTTCAAAAAGATTATACTACAAGTGTACTTTCACTCTGTAAAAAATGCTGGGTTAAAAACAACACAAGTTGAGTTGAAAATGGACAAACCCAGCGATTGGGTTGTTTTAACCCAGTGGTTGGGTTAAATGTTTGCCCAACATGCTGGGTAGTTTTATTTAACTCAACTGTTGTATAAAAATTACTGTATTGTTACTTAAAATGAACCCAAAATATGCTGGAAATTAACATTTATTAATATGTTTAATAAATGAGCATTTATTAATAAGATAATGAATAATAAACAATAAACATTTATTAAATTGCTTATTAATAAATGTACACCTTTTGATTATTATTGTTGCCTCTAGTAATTATGAGTCTGATTTTTAATTTCTCACCTATTTTGGGTTCATTTTAAGCCAGCCATATAGTCATTTTTAATCAGTAGTTGGGTTAAATAAAACTATCCAGCAGGTTGGGCAAACATTTAACCCAACCACTGGGTTAAAACAACCCAATTGCTGGGTTTGTCCATTTTCAACCCAACTTGGGTTGTTTTTAACCAAACATTTTTTAGAGTGTGTTGGGCAGTTTTATTTAACTCAACTATTGTTTAAAAATGACTATATGTCTGGCTTAAAATGAACCCAAAATAGGTTGGAAATTAAAAATCAGAAACATAATTACTAGAGGCAACAATAATAATCAAAAGGTGAATGTTTATTAATAAGCAATTTAATAAATGTTTATTGTTTAATTATTATTCATTAAACGTATTAATGTTTATACAGGTTTGGAACGACATGAATGCGAGTAATTGACAACAGAATTTTCAATTTTAGGTGAACTACCCACTACTTTCCAAAGCTAGTCTTAAAACACTCCTTTTTAGAAACGTATCCTAAACCATGAAAAAATGACACACCAAGCCTCAGAACTAATGCAGACCCACTGTGGATTTATGGGAGCGCTGATGAGGTGCTATCAGCTTCAGGTGCCTCATCACAGGCTGGAAGCAGGACTCCGTATCCGTGCCACCCGCTGCCGCTGTGATTCCAGTGCTGGGGGGTAAAAGGTGGGTAACGGGTCATGATGACACAGGGAAGTAGATCTTGCTTCACATTCCCCTCCAAGCATTACAATGATCGCATGTCTTCCCGCTGCTCGCAGCCATCCTGAGGTCCCGAGCCACAGATATCTGCTCTTTCACTGCACAGGTGCGACTCCACTGAACTGTGTCTCTCCTGAGGATCGCTTATTGCTCTGAGGTTATTTCATAGCTCAGGAAAACTAGTGGAGTTTTCAGTTGTGTTTCATCTGTTGATAAAGTCATTAAATGTCTCAAAAGTGACAGTAAACACATTAATACAAATAACATGGATAAATATAGCTGCGAGCAGCAATTATCGGGGTTCAAGCCTTTAAGCACATGCATAAAAAGGTATTATGTTTCATGTAAGAAGCCTGTAACCATCTCAATCATAGAGAGAAAAGACCATTTACAGCCAATACAGGCAATTTATCATAGGAAATATATGGTTTTTAAAGCTTTTTTAGCAGTTATCGAGGTTGAGCCAAAAACCTAGGACTAGTTTGGCAAAGTTGGTTTTTGAAATAATCTCCAATATTTAACAAACGATTCGATGGATAGCTGTGGTCCTAGAGGCAAAGACGCTCATAATGAGGAGTTCAACCATGTGGTATGATTGTTGTGGGCTTGTGCAAAAAATAATGTGATACACGATCCTTTACGTTTCGTTCGGCCTCCATTAACCTTGTATGATAGCTGCTCAAACTGGATTTGCTGATGACGGACATGTTTTTTTGAGATATGTCAATGTCCTCGTCGACAATCATGGCACCTCGAACAAAGACACTGCATGCCAATTTTCAAGTCAATCAGAGTAACGGTGAAATAGTTATAGTCATGTTTCACATTTTTTTCCCTGTTATAGCGCCACCAAGTGGCCAGTCGCAGTGTCCTTTTTCAAGCAACCACAGAATGAGCTCTTACATATGTGTGCCAAGCTTGGTGAAAATATCTCATTTCATTCATGAGTTATAGGCATTTTAGTAAAAACGTTTTGGCGCGAATTGAAATTTCAACTTTTTTTTTTTTTTGATAATTATTGACAATCAGACTCCAGAGAATCTTGCTGCACTGGTTTGGTTCCGATCGGGCTAAAAACCTAGGACTGGTTTGCAAATGCAGGTTTTTCAAAAAAATCCAAAATACCTGAAAATGGTTTAGGAGCCATTTCTTACTTTTGACCGCTGTAGCGCCCCCGTCAGGCCGGTCGGAGCGAGCATTGGTGACGTTGTAGACGGTGTGAGTACTACCAGCCCTCAAAGTTTCAAGTCTTTACGACTTATGGTTTGATCGTAACGTGCATTGATGACTCTTTCAGCAGGAACGTGAGTATGTTTTAGAAGAAAATAGTATTTTTTCACATTTGATGTCAAAATGTTACTTTCCATTTTTTTGTAATTATTTGTGAAAATTACTAGAAATTTCTGAGTGAAAATTGTTTCTACACCATTTTTTTCAGTGTTGTTGGACGACTTTATGGATATTATGTTGACTTTAAACATTATTAACAGGCATGTTCAGTAATAAATCAATCTGCATTTAATTTGATGTTTGAAGCTCTCCTCAAATAAACAGGTGAGTATGATCTATACCAATTAAATGATTAACAGAAACTGAGCCACTGAAGAAACATGACGGTTTGTTTTCCTCATTATAAATTCATGTTGGTGATTTCAAATAAACACGATTATTAAAGTCTCAGTGTGAACTCAAACAGTAATCTGAGCTGTTCTCCACATTCATTTTATATCGCAGCTCTATACATTTTCACTGTATGACAACTGTTGACTCATCTGCATCTGTATCTGTTTCTTTCCTAAAAGACATTATATGCATCTGATCCTGCAATGAAACTTTACCTGAGTGAATAGAATAAAAACACACCTGATGGACATTTGACAGTAATATATAACTCAAAGCATGTGTCTGTATGGAGGAGGATGATGCACAGCAATACAGAATACATTATTCATGCAATCCTCCTTATTTTTCAGTTGCATATTAATGACAAGCAGCTCTCGTCCCTGCTGTCCTCAGACAAGAAATATTCTGTAACAATCGAGTTTCTACTCTCAATTTTTGTCCTGCATCATTGTGAGCAGATGGAGACAGACTCAGATTTGATTGGACAGCTGCCTATAATTGATAGACCAGCATCTGTTGTACTTTAGGATTCATGTGCCAATAGTCCTGTGCTGAAGGAGAATATTCCCATGGTTCATTTAGTGAAGGAGAATGATGGACAAGTGCACAGACATGTTTGAAACCGTATAGTCATTCCCATCATTTACACAGTCCTGCTTTCAGATGTGTTTACGATGCTTATGGATTGTATATTATTGCTCTGTAAGGTTCCAGTTGTGCTGCTTAACTCTTATTTCACAACAATAGAAATACATAAAAAGATGTTTTAGAGCTTGAATGTATTAACACACAAATGCACATTGCTTTTCTCAGTCAGAGTTTCTTTACTCACTCTTATATTCACATTTAGGCTACGTTCACACTGCAGGTAAATGTGGCCCAAATCAGATTTTTTTTGTCCACATGTGACTCGTATCTGTTTTCCCTGTGACAGTGTCAATTTCTGATTTATGCCGCTTCCATGTGTGGTACTAAATCCGATACAGGTCAGATGTTTTGTAATGCGACCTCAGTGTGAAAACAGCCATATCAGAAATCATGCGATTTTTACGTCACTTAAGATCAACATTCGTCATGATTCTGCTCTCATGGGAGTCTATTCAAAGATTTTACATACCCAACATTATCAAGATAGTTGTGAAAGGTAGTCAGTACAAGACAGTGATGTGTCAGAACTTGACTCTATAATACATGAAAAACATGAGGGCTTGTATCATAAAAGTTTCAAAACTCTGCTCTCTTTTGTCACATCATTGTCTTTATTTTTCATATTGCCTGTGCATAATTTCCCTGGCTTCCGCAGCAGATCACACATTATAAATATAAATCACTTTTTCAAAACCCTTCGTTTTAGTGCCCTTCGTTTTTGATTTTGGGTTACTTTTTCACTGTTGCCGCAGGTTGTTTTGCAACTCTGTGGGTTGAAGCAATTGCACTAACACGATATTTAACCCACGGAATGCCATTTTTACTGGGATACCCCATGATTGGGCTAGTTTTGGACTAGTTTTGAGAAGAAATTTTGTGGATTTTGTTGTAAAAACCTGGCAACCCTGTTTGTATTGTTCTTTTGCTCATGCAGGTCAGTTCAGAACCATGATCTGTTCACACTGAGAATCTGATATTGGCCACATTTAAAGGTGCCCTAGAACCAGTTTTTACAAGATGTAATATAAGTCTAAGGTGTCCCCTGAATGTGTCTGTGAAGTTTCAGCTCAAAATACCCCATAGACTTTTTTTTAATTAATTTTTTTAACTGCCTATTTTGGGGCATCATTAACTATGCAACGATTCAGCGCGCGGCCCCTTTAAATCTCGCGCCCCTCGCCCCCTGAGCTCTCGACTATAATACAGTGCATAAACAAAGTTCACACAGCTAATATAACCCTCAAATGGATCTTTACAAGATGTTCGTCATGCATGCTGCATGTATGCGTCAGATCATGTAAGTATAGTATTTATTTGGATGTTTACATTTGATTCTGAATGAGTCTGATGGTGCTCCGTGACTAAAGCTAACATTACACACTGTTGGAGAGATTTATAAAGAATGAAGTTGTGTTTATGAATTATACAGACTGCAAGTGTTTAAAAATGAAAATAGTGACGGCTCTTGTCTCCATAAATACAGTAAGAAACGATGGTAACTTTAACCACATTTAACAGTACATTAGCAACATGCTAACAAAACATTTAGAAAGACAATTTACAAATATCACTAAAAATATGATATCATGGATCATGTCAGTTATTATTGCTCCATCTGCCATTTTTCGCTATTGTCTTTGCTTGCTTACCACATCCAGACATTCTGCCCTTGTAAATGCCTTGAACATGGGCTGGCATATGCAAATATTGGGGTCATACATATTAATGATCCCGTCTGTTACGTAACAGTCGGTGTTATGTTGAGATTCACCTGTTCTTCCGAAGTCTTTTAAACGAATGAGATTTATATAAGAAGGAGGAAACAATGGAGTTTGAAACTCAATGTATGTCATTTCCATGTACTGAACTCTTGTTATTCAACTATGCCGAGGTAAATTCAATTTTTGATTCTAGGGCACCTTTAAAACAACAATGTGAACAGCTATACAAAAAATCAGAATTGAGCATTAAGGCTCACAGTGTGAATGTAGCCAAAGAGTCTGAAACCGGTTCATTCGAAGATTCAGTTTCTCTGAGCCTGCTCTGCTCTGATTGGTCAGAAACCAAATGCTCATTAGCATATCTGAATTCCAGCTTTTCCTCGACACTTGATACAGTGAAACAAACAGTAATGATGGTGTTGGTTTTATATCAGTCTCATCATACTGAAGTGCATCAAAATGCAGCACAGAAAACGTTATCTTCACATGAACAGCACGAACCAAACTCTTCCAGTCTCAGATACAACTACAGTGTTTGAGGGCTGGGCAAAGCAGACACTGTTCAGCCAATGAAGAACATGGGCTGGCATTATGCAAATTTGTTACAAACCTGCATAGGTTCAGCATGTGAGACTGGAATTACTGGCGACTCGTTTCAATTCGGAATCGCTTCTTTTTTTGGGAGACAAAAACTCAATTTTTCTGCACTTTTATGTTCCCAAACAGCTCTATTAATAACTACATGAAAGATCATATTTGAAAAAGCATAATATGGGCACATGTGTATGGGTGTTTCTTCAAATGCAGGCACTTTTATGTCTCAGGTTGATATTTTTGATTATTTATTTTTGATATTAAATGCATTTTATGTTTAGATTGTATTGTTCTACCCTCGCGGCAGACTAAATATGCATCATAAAAACATATTAATATTTATTTTAAACAATCAAAAAAACAAACAAACAAAAAAACAATATTTTTCAAAAAATGCCATTTTTTTGCCACTGATTTTCACTGAGGAAACAAAGATAAATCAAGTTAAAGTTTACTTATTTTTGTTTTGTCATTTGCAAAGCTTATTTGCTGCTATAATAAAAATGTGAAAAAACATTTAATTGTATGCATTTCCAAACATAAAATGCCTTCTACAAAATTAACCTTAGTAAGTAAAAAATATCTGCATAACATTTCATTTTTAAAATTAATTTATTTGGCATATGATAACTAATTTGTTTAAAAAAATAATTGATTGAATAAGCATTTTTGCTTTTGAATGTGTTTTTTGTCAAGCTAACAAATAGATCTCAAACTGACAATGATTTACATGTACTATCAGATAAAAATGAAATACATTTTCATGGTGCTTTTGCATATTTTTTAGAGCCTCAGTGCAGATTCATAATAATTGCATGGAAAAGAACATGGAAAATGGTCTTCGGTTCAGAATATTTCCTATTGTGTTCGAAGAAAGAAAGTCATATGGGTTTGGAACATCGTGCGACTGACAGTTTTCATTTCAATTCCTTTAATTCAGGCTTTCAACAGCATTTCTTTCTTTTCTGACTGTGTTGTATTTCACTTTCAGATCAGTTTCTTTCTATTATGGTCTGTAGTTTTGGCTGGAAATTCATTAGGGACTTTTAGTATTGGTTAATTGGTTACACAAGCGAAATCCCATATTATCTAAGTCATACTTTTTATGAATATGCATTAAGAAACACACAAAAAATGCACATCTAGTATAAATACATGAATTATAGGAGAACGTCAGTGTCTTCATCAGTATATTTGTGATCTTGAACTTTGCTTAGGCAGATTTGTGTGAGTATGCTGGATTGTTAATGACACCTGAAATAGTCTGTGCGATTGAAACGTTTTTCTGTTATTACAGCTATTTCCATTCTGCTAAGATATTGTGTCATTATATTTGATAAAAGCATTCCAGCAAGAGCACAGGGTGATGTCCATGTACATAATCATGCCGATCGAGACACCATTATTAATATGCAATAACACTAATTTCGGCTGCTGTGACTGGGAGGAGATGATTAGTTACTCATAATTTGAATGCAGCCTACCAAGTCTTGCTGTTTTTTGATTTATTTCTCCTAAAGGTTCTTTGATATCTAGTTTCATCCTGCGTGCGCTACACAGAGCTTAATTATTTTGTCATTTCTCTCACCTTACCAAACAAATTATGCTCACATTCACAGCATACTAAATGAAGACACCATGTCATTTGGGCGGAATAATGAGGAAGACGCGTGAGTTACTGCTATTAGACTTTTGAATTAAAAGACACAAGTGTTTTTACATAAACATCAAATTGGGGCAAGTTGTCACACGTTAGTTAAGTATTGTCATTTTATACAGCTGATTATTAATTTACAGAACATGTGTCCTGTTTTGTTCAATGCAATAACAGTGGAAATGTTTTAGTAGTAAAGACTTTAAATGTTTGTGTGTAAAGAAAAAAAAACCCTTACACTCAAAAAAAGCTTAAAAAACTTAAAAAAAAAGATTTTACACTCTAAAAAATGCTAGGTTAAAAAACAACCCAAGTTGGGTTAAATATGGGCAATTTTATTTAACCCAACTATTGTTTAAAAATTACTATATGGCTGGAAATTAAAAATCAGACACATAATTACTAGAAGCTTGGGTTTAAAAAACAACCCAAGTTGGGTTGAAAATGGACAAACCCAGTGAATGGGTTGTTTTAACCCAGTGGTTGGGTTGTTTTAACCCAGGGATTGGGTTGTTTTAACCCAGGGATTGGATTGTTTTAACCCAGCGATTGGGTTGTTTTAACCCAGGGATTGGATTGTTTTAACTCAGCGATTGGGTTGTTTTAACCCAGCCAATGGGTTGTTTTAACCCAGGGATTGGATTGTTTTAACCCAGCGATTGGGTTGTTTTAACCCAGGGATTGGATTGTTTTAATCCAGGGATTGGATTGTTTTAACCCAGCAAATGGGTTGTTTTAACCCAGCGATTGGGTTGTTTTAACCCAGCCAATGTCACGACCGTCAGTGAGAGTGCCCGAATTAGCCACTAGAGGGCACTCCATCCCGGACTCTCATTTCCACCCATGCATTCACTACATTACCCATAAGACACTTCCCTGGACTCATTAACCTCGTTCATTGCACTCAGCTGTTCTGTATTATGTTATTAGTGTCTGTCTATTTATACTGAGTTGTGTCTGTCCTTGGTTGTGGTTCGTTGTATTTTGTTACGTGCACTTTTGTTTTCTCTGGCTTTCTGTATTGGACTGTTTTTGTGGAGTTTGACCTTTGCCTGTGCTCTGGATTACATGCTTGGAGTTTCCTGTAATAAACATCGCTGCACTTGGATCTTACCATCTTGTTCTTGTGTGCACCGTGACAGAACGAACCACCCTATTAAGATCCAGCAGCATGAGGACCATTCTGGCAGGCACTTGCAGGGAGCGTATGGCGCTGCTTGGGGCAGTGATGGCTCTACGCCAGGAGGGAGAAGAGGTAGGATGCTTCGCCACGGTCTTTTGGACGATGGCGGTGGGGCTGAGGTACAACGATGCAGCGCTGAAGGAGATTTTTAATGGCTGCATTGATGATCCTCTACCTCAGTGTGAGATGGAAGGGCTACAGGACTTGGATTTTTGGAGGTTCGCCGCCTATCTCCGCCATCGGGTAGATTGGGCCTCACCAAGTCAACCAGGCAGTGTGTATGCTCCAGATCATGAATCCGTCTCTGAAGGCACAGGGGAGGTGGGCACTGAGCCTCAGCTTCACCCCGGTAGAGGGAGGAGGAGGAGAAGGAAGAAGGCTTCCTTCGGACGTCAAGGCCCGGAGGCCGCTCCAGTCAATGAGCCCGCTCCAGCCAGTGAGTCCTCTCCAGAGCCCGCTCCAACCAGTGAGTCCTCTCCAGAGCCCGCTCCAGCCAGTGAGTCCGCTCCAGAGCCCGCTCCAGCCAGTGAGTCCACTCCAGAGCCTGCTCCAGCCAGTGAGTCCACTTCAGAGCCCGCTTTAGTTAGAGAGTCCACTCCAGCCAGTGAGTCCTCTCCAGAGCCCGCTCCAGCCAGTGAGTCCACTCCAGAGCCCGCTTTAGTTAGAGAGTCCACTCCAGCCAGTGAGTCCTCTCCAGAGCCCGCTCCAGCCAGTGAGTCCTCTCCAGAGCCCGCTCCAGCCAGTGAGTCCTCTCCAGAGCCCGCTCCAGCCAGTGAGTCCTCTCCAGAGCCCGCTCCAGTCAGTGAATCCACTCCAGAGCCCGCTTCAGTTAGTGAGTCCACTCCAGAGCCCGCTCCAGCCAGTGAGTCCACTCCAGAGCCCGCTCCAGCCAGTGAGTCCACTCCAGAGCCCGCTTCAGTCAGTGAGTCCACTCCAGAGCCCGCTCCAGCCAGTGAGTCCACTCCAGAGCCCGCTTCAGTCAGTGAGTCCGCTCCAGTCAGTGAGTCCACTCCAGAGTCCGCTCCAGCCAGTGAGTCCACTCCAGAGCCCGCTCCAGCCAGTGAGTCCACTCCAGAGCCCGCTTCAGTCAGTGAGTCCGCTCCAGTCAGTGAGTCCACTCCAGAGTCCGCTCCAGTTAGTGAGTCCACTCCAGAGTCCGCTCCAGTTAGTGAGTCCACTCCAGAGCCCGTTCCAGGCAGTGAGTCCACTCTAGTCAGTGAGTCCACTCCAGAGCCCGCTCCAGTTAGTGAGTCCGCTCCAGTCAGTGAGTCCACTCCAGAGCCCGCTCCAGTTAGTGAGTCCATTCCAAAGTCCGCTCCAGTTAGTGAGTCCACTCCAGAGCCCGTTCCAGTCAGTGAGTCCACTCCAGTCAGTGAGTCCACTCCAGAGCCCGCTCCAGTTAGTGAGTCCACTCCAGAGCCCGTTCCAGTCAGTGAGTCCACTCCAGTTAGTGAGTCCACTCCAGAACCCGCTCCAGTCAGTGAGTCCACTCCAGAGCCCGCTTCAGTCAGTGAGTCCGCTCCAGTCAGTGAGTCCACTCCAGAGTCCGCTCCAGTCAGTGAGTCCAATCCAGAGCCTGCTCCAGTCAGTGAGTCCACTCCAGAGTACGCTCCAGTCAGTAAGTCCGCTCCAGCCAGTGAGGCCATTTTGGGTAAGCCACCGCCTCACCCTCATAAGTGGAGGAGAAGGAGGAAAAGGGCTTCCTCCATCCTACAAGGCCTGGAGACCACTCTAGTGGTTGATCGTGGGTTCTCCAAGCGCCTTGCCCTGCCGGCGCCACCGAAGCGCCTTGCCCTGCCGGCGCCACCGAAGCGCCTTGCCCTGCCGGCGCCACCGAAGCGCCTTGCCCTGCCGGCGCCACCGAAGCGCCTTGCCCTGCCGGCGCCACCGAAGCGCCTTGCCCTGCCGCCTTCGCAAGAGCAGCCCGAGCAGGCTGCCGTCCCAGAGCAGCCCCAGCCTGAGCACGCTGCCGTCCCAGAGCAGCCCCAGCCTGAGCACGCGGCCGTCCCAGAGCAGCTCCAGCCTGAGCACGTTGCCGTCCCAGAGCAGCCCCAGCCTGAGCACGCTGCCGTTCCAGAGCAGCCCCAGCCTGAGCACGCTGCCGTCCCAGAGCAGCCCCAGCCTGAGCACGCGGCCGTCCCAGAGCAGCTCCAGCCTGAGCACGTTGCCGTCCCTGAGCAGCTCCAGTCCGAACACGTTGCCGTCCCTGAGTCCTCCGCTCTCCCTGATACGGCCACGGAGACCCTCCCTGAGTCCTCCGCTCTCCCTGATACGGCCACGGAGGCCGTCACTGAGCTGGCCGCTCTCCCTGATACGGCCACGGAGGCCGTCACCGAGCTGGCCGCTCTCCCTGATACGGCCACGGAGGCCGTCACCGAGCTGCTCGTTCTCCCTGATACAGCCACGAAGCACCCTTGGCCAGCCCTGTCGCCGCCGTCCAAGCCTACTGCCCTGCCGCCGCCGTCCAAGCCTACTGCCCCGCCGCCGTCCAAGCCTACTGCCCTGCCCCCCTCCAAACCTTCTGCCCTGCCGCCGTCCAAGCCTTCTGCTCTGCCGCCACCGCCCAGATCTTCTGTCCTGCCACCGTCGTCCAGGCTTCCTCCCCTGCTGCCACTGCCCCGGCCGTTGGAACCGTTGGAACCAGCCTGGTCAGTTCCTCCAGCACCATCCTGGCACCCAGCCAGGACTCTAGAACCGCTGGTACCAGCCTGGTCAGTTCCTCCAGCACCACCCTGGCTATCAGTTGGGGACCCTGGATCTGGCCCGCCATCCCTCCCCCTGATCCTCCTCCTGTCCACCTCCCTCCTGAGTTGCTGGTGTTTTTGTTTTTGTTTTGTTTTCTGGTGGAGCGTCTGGTAGCCGCTCCTTTGAGGGGGGGTAATGTCACGACCGTCAGTGAGAGTGCCCGAATTAGCCACTAGAGGGCACTCCATCCCGGACTCTCATTTCCACCCATGCATTCACTACATTACCCATAAGACACTTCCCTGGACTCATTAACCTCGTTCATTGCACTCAGCTGTTCTGTATTATGTTATTAGTGTCTGTCTATTTATACTGAGTTGTGTCTGTCCTTGGTTGTGGTTCGTTGTATTTTGTTACGTGCACTTTTGTTTTCTCTGGCTTTCTGTATTGGACTGTTTTTGTGGAGTTTGACCTTTGCCTGTGCTCTGGATTACATGCTTGGAGTTTCCTGTAATAAACATCGCTGCACTTGGATCTTACCATCTTGTTCTTGTGTGCACCGTGACAGACAATGGGTTGTTTTAACCCAGGGATTGGATTGTTTTAACCCAGCGATTGGGTTGTTTTAACCCAGGGATTGGATTGTTTTAACCCAGCGATTGGGTTGTTTTAACCCAGCCAATGGGTTGTTTTAACCCAGCGATTGGGTTGTTTTAACCCAGGGATTGGATTGTTTTAACCCAGCAAATGGGTTGTTTTAACCCAGCGATTGGGTTGTTTTAACCCAGCCAATGGGTTGTTTTAACCCAGGGATTGGGTTGTTTTAAACCAGCGATTGGGTTAAATGTTTTATTTAACTCAACTATTGTTTAAAAATTACTGTATTTCTTGCTTAAAATGAACCCAAAATATGTTGGAAATTTACATTTATTAATATGTTTAATAAATGAACATTTATTAATAAGTTGAATAAATATTAATGAAACAATAAATGTGTCTGATTTTTAATTTCCAACATATTTTGGGTTCATTTCAAGCCAGCCATACAGTAATTTTTAAAGGTCCCGTTCTTCGTGATCCCATGTTTCAAACTTTAGTTAGTGTGTAATGTTGTTGTTAGAGTATAAATAAAATCTGTAAAATTTTAAAGCTCAAAGTTCAATGCCAAGCGAGATATTTTATTTAACAGAAGTCGCCTACATCGAACGGCCAGTTTGGACTACATCCCTCTACTTCCTCCTTTAATGACGTCACTAAAACAGTTTTTTGACTAACCTCCGCCCACAGGAATACACAAGAGTTGCGTTTGTAGAGTGTGTTTGTCACCATGTCGTCGAAATGCTGTTATTTTCAACCCGCAGTCCAATCACCGGGTCTGATTCCGGCTCAAATTGATAGGGTAAAATTAAAGACATGTTTACAATAACACTGAGCGCATGCATCTCCACCATAGACTGTGATCTCCACGTTATGGTAAGAGGCGTGACCTTTCCGGGCAAGGTTCGCTAAACTGCTGTCGAATCACAACACAGGAACCGCTGGCACAATCAGAACTCGTTACGTATTTCTGAAGGAGGGACTTCATAGAACAAGGAAGTCATCAGCCCGTTTTTATGACAGTGGAAACAGCGGTATACAGATAAGTAAATTATGTGAAAAATACTGTGTTTTTATACACGCGAAACATGAACACATGTTATATTGCACACTATAAACACAATCAAAGCTTCAAAAAACCACGAAAAACGGGACCTTTAAACAATAGTTGAGTTAAATAAAACTACCCAGCAGGTTGGTCAAACATTTAACCCAACCGCTGGGTTTGTCAATTTTTAACCCAACTTGGGTTGTTTTTTAACCCAGCATTTTTTAGAGTGTATGTATTTACCTGCAGTGTGACTGTTTTAACTCCATACATGTTCATGTTTTATGTTCGTTCCTCCACAGTCTTTCCAGAAACTGCTGTTTATCACTTAAAGGGTTCTTTTTCATTTCAGTAAACCTGTTGTTTCTAATGATAGGACTCAGAATCCCTACTGTGTGTTTGGTCTCCACACAAGACAAACATGTGCTTAAACCAGATCAAACATCATGTACATACAAGCCAAAGCACGTGTTCATAAAATCAGACCCAAAGCAAAGAACAGCAGATGTTTTCAGGGTTGTGATTTGAACATGAGACTGAGGAGGTGGTTAGTGAGGGTTGAGGGTTGGTTAGTTAGGCGCTCACCTGGTATTATAGACTCAACATGAAGACTTGCTGTATGCATAAATAATCATATGTTCAGTGACTTTCTGTCATGGCTAAAAGAAATGAATACGAATAAAATGTAGCTCACTGATAATGTCATATTAAGCAATAACCCAGATTGTGATGATACCACTATATTAAAAGACATCACGTGTCTATAGGGTAATAATTTTGACTTATAATATCACCAGTTAAACAGTGCATTTGTTGTGAGACTGTAAGGAAGAGAAGGGGCGAGGATCCAATTCCAGCAATGTTTATTCAAAAAACACCAAGATAATCCAAACCATGAGTGGAACAAGAACACAACAACTTCACAAAAACATGCAAAGACAATGACCGACAAGGAACAGGTGTGAGCAATGAATCACTATGGAAACTAATGAGGGTAACTATGAAAACAAACAAGGCAGCAATGGAAACAAAAGCAAACAGGACCAGAAAAATAAAAGTCCATATATCAAAACCAGAGAACATGTAACAACATTATGACAATTATTGTTTTGTATTACAAGTTTCTGAAATTATATGTTTAAATATGCAAATTAGGCACTATCTAATTAAATATGCGCTCATTTGCATACATTTCCTGCACAGAATCTGAACATTGGATAAAGTCAGGTTCAAATTTCATGTTTGATTTTGTTGACATATTAGAGTTAAAAGTTTCTTTGAATGTCTTATTTATCACTCAGTTTGGTGTCTGAAGTGGAGATTTCTGACTTAAACTCATTGCCTCTATGTATTGTAATTGAAGTCTACAGACGCAAATTGGCTTAAAAGTATATTTGGGATGTTTTCTTTCCACTAGTCTGAATGAAGACATGTTATGGAAGCAAAATAGCCCGGAATCTCAAAATTGACCAGTACATGGAAAAAACAAAACAATATTTTGCTTGTATTGTCTTGCTTCAAGATGGCTTCATTGTAAGTGTTGTGAGGAAAACAAATAACATAACACAAGTAGATATATTAAAGACAAACATGTTCGGCAAGTCTGCACTGCACTTTTGGGACTATAAACCTCAGCAGTGGAAGCACACATATCAGAACATCCTGTTTTACAGCTAAATTTGCAACGACAATCAACTATAAATACACCCCTAAACCAGTTTAACACACTTTTGAGTAATCAGATCACATTCACACTGATCTGACCCCAGCCGCAAAGTGATTTGTAATTGTGCCTTGAGTATAGATTCACTCCTCATTAGAGATGTATTATTTCAAAACATTTTCACTAAAGCAAAAGTTCTGTTTGGTGCAAACTTTTCATTTTCAGATTTGTTATATACCATTACCAAATTCATGGTGCAATTCTAAATAAATAAATAAATCATAGGGTTGTGGTGTTGAGGAAATTTTCCCACTGGTTAATTGATGCATGACAACAAGGTAATACCAGTATCACCATGAGGGGGCGATCCCCTCATTCACTTTTAAAATGCTAATCCGAGATAAAGCAAAAGTAAAATGTGCATGTCTGCACAGGCATTTATAATGGTTCTGAGCGAGTGTTTTCAATTAAGTTGAGCTTCCATAGGAATGAACTGAAAACGCTCCGCATCAATAGACTATGAATGCTGCGGATTTTAATTTCGCTTTCAAATTAGCACCAATTCAGGGGCAGCAATTGCTTGTTATTATTTTTAATGAAAAACACAACAACTAGAAAAACACAACTAATCCTTTGCAGGTTCCCTATTAGCACTGGGTTTAAATCCAAAATATTGCAAAAATCTTCCGTCATCATCTTGTCAGTCAGCTCCTCACTCTCATCATAAATGAAATCTGACTCCTGCTGCTGATCTGTGCTGCGACTCTCGTTCGGCTCACGCTGCATTGAGCAGACGCATTCAGTTTTTAATTGTAATGTCTGTTTCCTAACTGAACTGAATTATTTTTATTACTATAAAAAATCAAAACGACGGTGCCACGGTGGGCAAGTGATGTAACCGGTGTTGCGGCTGAACACCGGTAACACCGTCAACACTGACTATCGCAGCAAGCCTAATAAACAAACAAACAAACAAAAAAAAAAAATAAATAAATATATATATATATATATATATATATATATAGATATATATATACATGTCTAAAAAGCATGTTGTACTGTGGTACATTTTGGTTTCTGTAAAATAAGAAATTATATTTAACAGGAAAAAAAGAAGCCTATTTTTAGGACCGCTAGCCACCCAAAAAGTCACTGTTTGGATTTTAATTTGGATTTTAATATTTTAATAAATACTTAAGAATCTATGAATGGATCATTATTACAGTGATTATAATGTTTCTAGCATGTTACATGTTTGGCAATGGATGTAGTGTGTAGCTTTTCAATTCTTAAACAACCATGTAGAAAGACACATCATGGCCATATTCCAGGATGACAATGTCAAGATTCACCAGGGTTAAAACTGTGAAAGAATGGTTCAGAGAGCATGAAGAATCATTTTCACACATGAATTGAGTCCAGACCTTAATTTCATTGAAAGTCTTTGGGATGTGCTGGAGGAGACTTTACAGAGTGCTTGACTCTTGCATTGTCAATACCAGATCTTGACCAATAAATGATGCAGCTCTTGATGGAAATAAATTGTGTGATGTAATTTTTGTTTGTCAATTTTTGGTCAAGATCTTGTATTGACAATGCAAGAGGTGAGCACTCTGTAAAGTCTACTCCAGCACAAAATGGAATATGGCCATGATGTGTCTTCCTACATGGTTGTTTAAGAAAAGCTCCATCTTTAAGTGTTAAAAAAAAATGTTGCCAAACATATAACATGCTAGAAACATAATAATCACTGTAATAATGATCAATTCATAGATTCCATTCATAGAAACATCAACTTTTTCTTTTTTGGCCGGTGTGTGTGCGTATATATATATATATATATATATATATATATATAAATTTTTTTCAATGTATAAACTTTATACTGTCTAAAAAAACTGTATAAACTGTATACTGTCTATAAACTGTCTATATATATTTTTTACCACACATGAAATGTCTCTTGTACTTGACAGAAATCACTGAAATAGGTGGGCTGAGAAATCACATATAAAATATTTATCTGAGCACAATAACTTGCAGCTACAAATCTTCTCTTCTCTGATGACGTGTTTACTGGTGCAAGGGCGTGGCAACCTGTCACTCACATGAGATCCACCAATAGCAAACCACACACATCCAATCAGTTCCCCATTGGCCGAATCAAGCCCCGCCCTACATTTGTTCTTGTTGGAGAAGCGTTTTACTCAGTCACAATAGGGAAGAAAAGACTAGCGCAACTTGCATTAATTAGATATTTGAGCGCTTCAAGGGGAAGGTTTTCAGTGACTATCAAATTATATCAATGCTAGTGTAGGCTATGACTTAAGAATAATTAAATTCTTCATTAATTAATTATTATTTTTAGTGATCTATGCAACGTTTTGCATTGTATGACCTGCATTTTTTTCTTTTGCAGAACTAAATAAGTAGGTAAAAGAAAATTTGAAGAACTTTGGGAACCAAATGACATTAGCATTTGTTGCACTGCCTTTTTGTGGATTATGTTGTTATCTAATACTAAAAGAGAGGTCCTAATATATATATATATATATATATATATATAGTTTTTTTTTTTTGTTTTTTTACATAATTGTATTTTTTTTTTGTATTTAAATGTGACCTGTACATGTTCTTGACAGGTTGCAGTGAAATTCGCATTTCAGATCCAGCCACACACACACACACACACACACACACACACACACGCGGACGGACGGACAAGCGCGCGCACAAAAGGAGAGCGAGCGAGAGAGAGATAGCGCGCGCGAGCTCGAGCTGGATTCGCTACTTTCATTCGGCTCACTGAGGTTTCAACTAGCGACACAAGCGGCTGTCTGTCACTTTCACCTGCTGAAAATGATCCTCAAATTCACCTGCCTGCTCGGATTGCTGCTCTGCGGCTGTCAAGGTAAAAGATATCAACATTTCAACATTTAAGTGGGCGGTCAACCAGCGGGCACAAGTTGGGCACCTCTATCATCTCTCTGCATGTCCTCGGTGGGGACTGAGGGAACATTTTGGGTGTTATGTGGATGGACACTTGGATGAAAGAGAACAGTTGTGCTGCTATTTCAACCTGGAGAGTCTGTGAGGAGAATAAACGCGTTTACTGTCGATCCCTTCGCGTTATGTACGATAATTAATGATTGACACATGACGTGTGAGGTAAATTCGCGGGTTCTGCAGTTCAGTTCAACGGTCATTTTCTGAGGGGATCGTTTGCTCTGAAATATATCTAGTTTATTTCGTTATACACTAATAGAACATGTTTAAAAAAAATTATCTCGTTTTGTGAGGTAATCAGCGGTAATATTATATATCATTATTTTGTAAATTATTTGTCACGCGCAGTTATGTTTTTCTTCATAATTTGATTGATTTATGTTTCTTCTTCCAGCTTGTTCTCTGTTTTATTTCTATCTCTGTAACTTGATGGATTCATTCATAAGAACGTGCGCTATAATGTTTTATAACGGTCGTAAAGTACGAAGAACGCTTATTAAATCCTGGCACGCGCGTTCAGATGTGACACTTCATCGCTTATATTTACAACGCGTCTGATTTATTCCAAAAGCTGTTGGTTTCTGTGGACAGTGTTCACTTACATCAGATAGACTGTGCTGGAGAGCTTCAACGCGACGCGACGCGACGAAAACTGGAAAGCGACCGTTATAATGAACGAAGGTGATCGGAACACCCATTATGGAACTAATTTGTTTACTTCTCGACTTCGCGCGCTTTCATTAATTGTAGACAGTTCGTCATAACGCTTGCGTTCTAGATCGTCGCGTCGCGTGGGATGAATCCAGTGTCTTTGGCAGAACGACAGGTGGAGGTAGAGCGCTTTACAGTGTCTCCAGTCCTTTTGCAGTCCAAGTGTATAAACATCCCTCTGTTCTCCACATCTGAATAGGAAAATGCACTGGGATTTTCTGTAAAGGGTTACTGCTTTAGTCTATTATAGCTCTAGTAGTATATAATATTATAGGTGGGGCTGATAAAATGAAATGTTTTGCCCAACAACCAACCAAGAGTTTTACCAGTCATTGTCCTTTATTTTTCAATTCATAAAATTACTTGCTATGTCTATGAAATTAAACCACTCTGGCCACTTGTTTAGTCCCTCTAAGCTGTTTATATAATTGATTTTCTTTTGTAAGCTATAGCAGTGTGCAGGACATCTTGGATGTGTTCAGCTCATCTGCTTGCAACCTTTCAAGTGTGCACTTTTGCATTTGAAAAAAGCACATTTTAATGCACAGCTTTCATTTTCAATGAAGTTTGATGATTTTTTGGCAACAGTATCTCTGATGATCAAAGACATGATGTTGTCCATCACAAATAAGGGAAAATGACCTCCCACTGTAAAAATACCCACATTTGGCTGGTGGCGAGTGCTCATTTCCCTCCCTGATTGTAGATCTATGGTGTTAACATTGTGCGGATCAATTCAGAAATGCATTGTGGAGTGGTATGATTTGTTTGGATTGGCTTTATGGATTTTAATGCTTGACCAGCTGTCTCAGTGATCATATCTGTGTTAAATACTAGGTTGATTTAAGTAGTCAATTAATTCACACTGTCTGCATCCAAAACAGATGTCAGCTGCCTAGAATGGAAGCTTGTTTCTGCCACTGAATAAAAAAAATAAAGAAAGGTAATTGCGACTTTTTATCTCACAATTGCATGTTATAAAGTCAGAATTGTGAGTTATAAAGTCAGAATTGTGTGATATAAAGTCAGAATTGTGAGATATAAAGTCAGAATTGTGTGATATAAAATCAGAATTGCAAGATATAAAGTCAGAATTGTGAGATATAAAGTCAGAATTGCGAGTTATAAAGTCGCAATTGCGAGTTATAAAGTCAGAATTGCGAGTTATAAAGTCAGAATTGCGAGTTATAAAGTTGCAATTGCGAGTTATAAAGTCAGAATTGCGAGTTATAAAGTCGCAATTGCGAGTTATGAAGTCAGAATCGTGCGATTTAAAAAATCACAATTGCGCTATAAAGTTGAAATTGCAAGATATAAAGTCGCAATTGCGAGTTATAAAGTCAGAATTGTGTGATATAAAGTCAGAATTGCGAGTTATAAAGTCAGAATTGTGAGATATAAAGTCAGAATTGCGAGATATAAAGTCGCAATTGCGAGTTATAAAGTCAGAATTGCGAGTTATAAAGTTGCAATTGCGAGTTATAAAGTCAGAATTATGCGATTAAAAAATCACAATTGCGCTATAAAGTTGAAATTGCAAGATATAAAGTCGCAATTGCAAGTTATAAAGTCAGAATTGTGTGATATAAAGTCAGAATTGCGAGTTATAAAGTCAGAATTGCGAGTTATAAAGTCAGAATTGCGCGATTAAAAAAATCACAATTGCATTATAAAGTTGCAATTGCGAGTTATAAAGTCAGAATTATGCGATTAAAAAATCACAATTGCGCTATAAAGTTGAAATTGCAAGATATAAAGTCGCAATTGCGAGTTATAAAGTCAGAATTGTGTGATATAAAGTCAGAATTGCGAGTTATAAAGTCAGAATTGCGAGTTATAAAGTCAGAATTGCGCGATTAAAAAAATCACAATTGCATTATAAAGTTGAAATTGCGAGATATAAAGTCGCAATTGTGAGTTATAAAGTCAGAATTGCGAGATATAAAGTCAGAATTGCGCGATAAAAAGTCAATTGCGTGTTATAAAGTCAAAATTGTGAGATATAAAGTCAGAACTGCGTGTTATAAAGTCAGAATTGTGGGATAACAAGTCACAATTGAGAAATTGTGGGTGAAAAAAGGTTAATTGCGAGTTTATATCACACAATTCTGACTTTGTCTCACAATTTCGACTTTATATCACACAATTCTGACTTTATAACTCGCAATTGCGACTTTATATCTTGCAATTTCAACTTTATAGCGCAATTGTGATTTTTTAATCGCATAATTCTGACTTTATAACTCGCAATTGCAACTTTATAACTCACAATTCTGACTTTATAACTCGCAATTGCGACTTTATATCTCGCAATTCTGACTTTATATCTCACAATTCTGACTTTATAACTCGCAATTTCGACTTTATATCACACAATTCTGACTTTGTCTCACAATTTCGACTTTATATCACACAATTCTGACTTTATATCTTGCAATTTCGACTTCGCAATTGTGACTTTATATCACACGATTCTGACTTTATAACACGGAATTCTAAGAAAAGTCAGAATTGTCCTTTTTTTAAAAATATTTATTCTGTGGCAGAAACGAGCTTCCATATCCTAGTCAGCCAAATTGTTTGGTAGACAACATCTCTGCATTAAATGCACTTCTTAACATCTTAGACCAGCAACCTTTCTGAGAGCTTTGTGATGTCCTCCATTGTTCAAGATAATGTGAAGACTTCAGGAACGGATTATATTACATGTGCATTTGAGCACGTCTGGGGCCGAGAATGATCAGC
This sequence comes from Ancherythroculter nigrocauda, assembly GCA_036281575.1. Lineage (NCBI taxonomy): Eukaryota > Metazoa > Chordata > Actinopteri > Cypriniformes > Xenocyprididae > Ancherythroculter > Ancherythroculter nigrocauda. Next base: position 60,549,717 of record VTFQ01000003.1, read on the forward strand.
AATGCTGCATTTCATGTCAGTTAACATGCTGTACATCTCGATAGTTCGATTCTTTTAACATAACATATTTGCAATAATTTTAAATAATTTTGTGACCTTTGTAAGTTTTCGAGGCACAAGGGTGTGTGAGAATCTGTGCTGGCAACTTACTTCATATATACTTTCTGATAAGGCAGCATTTTTAAGGTTACAGACACAGCCAGTGAAAACAGAAAGGAGGAAATTAAGTTATTTTCTTTAGATCTGCTCAACTAACAGCAACATGCTGTCTGTCAGTCATAAATTGCTGTAAACAGTGGCACATCTATTATAGGAAAAAGAAAAGTGTAATGTTGTCAGAATCAAGTGTCTGATGCTGATCACAATACTTACAGTTTGTGCATGTGTTGTGTGTATAAATAATTAGGAATATACTGAATATAGAAGTCTGCAGAAGTCCACTGAAAGAAAACGGGGCACAAAACACTTTGTTTAGATTTTCATTCATCTAAAAGTGAATTCGAGCTGCAATGATATAACAGCTCTTATTGCGTTCAGATAAGCCATTGAAAGACACTGAGCTTGATATTCTGTTTAAAAATACCCATATTCACGCACACCAGGTTGAATGTTAACACTTGAGAACCTCTTGAAATTGTCAATCACTTTATTTTGTCCTTTTGTGGCAGAGAAACGGTTTGCTTAAGGTCTTTTTCTCAAGAGCCCTTCTTTGTGATTCCGCACACATGCAGCATCACGGATATAAAAACATTCTCTCTTCATTCTGTCTTCACGCTCAGTGTTTTTGAGGTCTGGGCTCTCGGCGCGGTGAATTATGCGCTCTGCGGCGTGGCTGCAGCTATCGTGTGCTATGTTAAGTGCCATAATTAAGAGATTTCTCTGAGTTGCGGGGAGGAATCACAGTGGTGGGAGTGTTTAAAGATTTATGTGGCGTGCCGTGTGAAGAGTATACGTCTGAAGTGCATCTCCACGGAGAAACGTGCACGACTTGCTCACTGGGGACGGGGGGGGGGGGGGGGGGGGACCGTAAAGCAAAGCGAGAGACAGCTAGAGTAATGGTCATGCTTGTACAAACACGTACGCATGCAGATGCATGCATGCTCTCAATATGTAAGCAGACTTGAGTAACCTTTATTTACCAGGAGAAATAGCCACACTGCAGCATCAAAACAATTCAGAGGATAAGAAAGTTACAGTAAAAATAGAATGTTTCAGTATAAACCAGATTTTTACATTTGCTCGCTTGCTGCCACAATGCACCCTGCGTGTAGTTTGTACAAAACCCTGCATTTGGCTTGTGTGCTGTAAAAGTCAAAGCTTTATTTGATTAATGAGTGGAAGGGCATATAGATATAAACCTAAGCCCACATGAAAACAGAACTATATTAAGCCCCTCCCTCCCGGGGGAAATATACATGAGAAAAATCATTTTAAAGTGCGGTCGCATTCAGCAGGCCTCGTAAAGTGGTAATTTCAATGATGTAGATGCTGGATTCATATCATAATATGCTTTGATTCCCATGAGTCACAAAATCAGGGCAGATTTACATAGATTCTGCTTATAAAACATAGGTAATCCTGAGAAGAGTTTAACGCGACCTACTCAACTTTTATGTCTGGTGAGTTTGGTTGCTTTGTACGGTGACAATGACACTTGTAAAGTTTAGTGTCAATATGCCAAAGCATTGCAGACACACAGCCTTAAAGGATTAGTCCACTTTTAAATAAAACTTTCCTGATAATTTACTCACCCCCATGCCATCCAAGATGTTCATGTCTTTCTTTCTTCAGTCGAAAAGAAATGAAGATTTTTGATTAAAACTTTCCAGGATTATTCTCCTTATAATGGACTTCAATGGCCTCCAAAAGGTCAAAATTACTTTAATCCTTTAAGAGGCATTTTGGCATCATGTCTTAAATTTGTTGCTGTGGTACACGAAAATGATTTTGTCTATCGACACGAAATCCATAACTTTTTGTCTGCAAAGTTTGAAGATGATACAATTCGATTTTTGGTGAAAATTGGATGAACGGTCTAGGAGGAGTTAGAAAAAGTAGGTGCCAAAGACATAAACGAGTTTCATAATGATACGCCCGTAAAATATGGCATTTTACGACAAAATTCAAAATAGCCGACGCCCAAAATGGCTGATATGGGAAAACTGGATATCAGTCGACTCGGGATAACTCACTGAATCTTACGAGAACACATCTAAGATTTCTAGACAAACTGTTCAGAAGTTATAAGAAAAAGTAGCTATTTTTCATATCTCCGGACCAGTAGGTGGTGCTGCGCTGAAATGCAGCATGTTACCTCGGGCCATACTTGTGACGACACGGACCAGGTTTGATCTGAATATGATAAACCTTGAGATACAGCCTTACGTCTATTTTCGCAAGCGCTACATAGAATTTGTTCAGAGATTTTTCAAAAATGGTTTGAGAAATCGACTTGAATTCCATAACTTTTTGTCGGCATAGTCTGCAGATGATCTGGTTCAAATTTTCATGATGGAAAATGATGTCATAGGGTGCAATCGAAACATCATTCTTGAGCCAAGGAATCAGAGGAAAAAAGAATTTTGTTTCCTTACAGTTCAAAAGTTATTAGCGTAAACATGAGTGCAACTTTAGACAGTTGGTGGCGCTACAGGGATTGAGTTACAGACTCCAATTTTGCTATGGTGACAGTTCAGACTGTCCTCTATCTGTGTGCCAAACTTTTTACCATACGGTTCTATGGGCTGCCATAGACTCCCAGAGCGAAAGAAGAAGAATAATAAGAATGCCAATGATTACAATAGGAAACGGTTACTAATAAGTCATGTCACATTTGATTACATTCAAAAATAATGTAAAATACTGGTAGATAAAAATAAAATGCTTTCTACATGCTTTCAAAAAAACATTCTAAACACTATAAAACATGTATTTTATTCACCCTCGCTCCACAACAAATCAAAACAAGACCGGAAATATGAAAGTAAATAAACAAATTATTTTATTATATTTAACTGGTCTTACAAGTGCAAACTGTCTTAAAGGTGAAAATGAGGTGAGAGAAACACCGAAACCCACAAGATGTTTGTACAAAAAGAACAGAAATTGATTTGTTGCATTGACTGATTGTGGCCACAGTGTAAAAAAATATTTTCATGATTTGTTTTCACAATGTTTTCTTTTGTCAAATCAACTTCAATAATTAATGTGGTTCAGATAACATACTATTTTAAGTTTCTGTTGATTAAACCAATCTTCTTCATTGTATTAACTCAAATTTTTAATTTAAATGAACTCAAAATTTTAAGGCAACCAGGTAACTTAAGTTAAACCAACAATTCTTTTTTACAGTGTAATTTAGGGGCCCTAACTTAAATAAATGCATAGCTGCAAGTAAAAACTAAAATTTATTGTTTTAATTCAAACTTTTAAGTTGCAAACATTTTTTTGTAGAGTTCTGTTGACATAATAATGTTGATCATTAGATCAACTTAATATAGTTTGTAATTTAAACTAAAATTTCTGCATTATTTTTTATAAATATTTTTTTTTTATAAATTAGGTTGTAGTAACTTAATGAAATTGTCTTGATAACTTCAGAAATTAGGCAGTGGATTTCTAGCTCCCAGTATGCTTTGCATAGGACTGGATAATATTTGAAATTAAGTGTTAATTTATTTGTTTTTAGTGAAGGTGTTTAATGCTGTTATGTTTGACATTTTAAAGAGTTTCTGTAATGTTTTTGTAGTTACAATTGTTCTGAAGAGTAGATACATGAAGGTAAACACCATTGACTCTATAAGCAATGATTGCGCTAATGCCAGTGACAAGTAATTTCTTACTTGTTCATTAAATATACATGTTAAATAAGTTATGTTAGCATGTGCTTTGATTTGAATTGAAATAGATAAGAGTAATTGGTTCCAGGGCTACAACTCTGGTAGTTGGAGCAACTTCATTTTTTTGAGTAATCAACTTTAAAAAATTGTTTATGCTACAAATTATTAAGTTCCTCTAACTCAATGTAGCTTGTTGGTTGAATGTAAATTCACTCACAGTTGGCATAACTCAAAAAAATTGATGCAAACTGTTGCGTTTTTTTTTTCTTGTTGAGCCAGCACAATGTTTTTTTTAGAGTGCTTTCCTAAATGCATTGGAACGAACGTTTGGATTGGCGAGTTTAATCTCAATGGAGGTCTTGGCTGTGAATGGTTGCTGTCTATTCCTGCTCCAGCGTTTCATGTGCAGCATCAACGGTGACTCATCAAGGCTTCTGTTTCCACATCCTCCTCCTCCTCTCCTGGCTTATGCCGCTACGGCACGGATAGCAGGAGTCAGAAGGAAACACGATATCTGCAGTGAGTATAAGACGTTGCATCTCTCTTCAGACACAGCTGTGAGTGGGCGTCCAGGCGAGGTTTCCAAACGACACAGACTGTCAGTCTCTGTGAAGACTTTCTCACATCTTCACTGGTGGAGCATCTTGGTCACTCCCCACAGGAACGAACAATCACTAATGAGATCACTTTAAAACCTCGGCTGTTTCTCCTAGACTGCAGTTCGATTATTTGGAGAGCATATAGAGGAGCGTTGCTGAAGTCTTAAGCGTTTTCTCTTGAGAAAAAGAGATCTCAGCGGTGGCTCAAACTGTGCTCAGATTCACCGCAATGCCAAAGTCAAACTCAAGGCATGAATAAATTCTGCATTCAGGAACCTGCTGTGACTCCAGTCTGTTCTGGATGACCCAGTTTGATTCTTCATGCAATAATAATAATAATATAATATAATATATATCTATATAATATAGGGCTGCACGATTAATCGCATGCTATTCTCACGCGCATTTCGTCAGTAAAGCCGGTTCCCTGATTACCGCTAAATCGCCATCACCTGCTTTCAAATGAAGCGGCATTTAATAGACAGAGCCGTAGATCACTGAAAAGCCACGCAATATCGCGTTCATATCGCAGATGAATCGCCTGCGATAATGAACGCGATATTGCGTGGCTTGTCCGTGAACTACGGCTCCGTCTATTAAAAGGCGCTCCGTTTAAAAACAGGTGATGGCGATTTAGCGGTAATCAGGGAACCGGCTTTACTGACGAAATGCGCGTGAGAATAGCATGCGATTAATCGTGCAGCCCTAATATAATATATAATAATAATAATATATATCTGAAATAATGGGGATAGGGAACAATTCAGACAGTGTAAATATGCTTTCCATTGACGCAAATGAAGTCTGTTTTCATGCGAACCGCAGCAGCATGAGCACAGTCTGCTCTGGTCCAGAGACACGAGAGCACAGACCAGATCATATGAGTCGGCTCGGACCACAAAACGTTCAGACACATTTGATTTCTACAAACAATGCTATATTTTAAAGCAATATGAGGAACATTGGGTTTAAGAGCTCAACAATTCTGGCCGAGCGGTAATCTAGGTGAAATGCTATTGGCTATTTTGAAAAAGGGGAGGAGCTTCTTGATATATCTCACCCTGTCTTTCTGTTTCATTGGAATGAGTAAAGTTGTGCGTTCCAAGTTCCAAGTTTGAGAACATTAAGGTGTTTTTTTTTTTGCTTTATGACATTATTTTCTTGACAATTACCATCATAATCCAAAGAGTAATCATAATAATAATAAAAAAAAATCACATTCTCTTTATTGTGACATACTAAAATAATGATTCAAATTTAGATATTATATTTGTATTTGTTGTACTTGTACTTTTTAAAGTTTTTCTGTAATATAGTAAAAAATGAGAATCCCCCACTTAACCCTCTGGAGTCTGAGGCTGATTTTGGGCCCTGGAGAAGTTTTGACATGCCCTGACATTTGTGCTTTTATCAGTTGGTTATAAACATATTAATGACAAAAGTGTCATTACACTGTATTCAGCACAAACTAGGCTACAATAATATGTGAGGAACATGTATGTACATGTTTGTGTTTTTAAAGGAATAATGTTTATGCGTGGTTATTGAAAAAACAAAAAAAAAAAGTAACTGAAACAATACCTCAAAATGCATACTAAATGTTTTTTCACAAGACTTTTGAGAATTGTATATTTTAGTGTAGAGTTTTTGCTTCAAAATGATGTGGAAATGATCCTCCCTACTCTGACACATAAAACATTGTATTGATTTTACATTTCTAAGACACTTTTTGTTTAGGTAGGCCATATGCGAAGAGGTGTGACTCTTCATGAATAATGAAGTGATTTACACCTGGGGAGATTAAGACCCTGCCCCTAATGAGCCGCATAATGAGCCATTCAGTCAGGAATGTGACTGAGTCAACTAAGAAAATGCAAAGACAAGACATATCATTGTTTTTTTTCTTTTTTATTTAAAATAAAGTTAACAATATAATCCACATATAAACTAGGGTCAAAGGCACATGTTTTGTGTACAGGCAAATAAAGGTAAGGTTTATAAAAAAAAAGCCCACTTTTACACCCTATACATAACCTGCTTGATCACATATAGATAATCTTTGCAGCCCAATGGTCAGTGAGAGGTGGTGAACAGAGAATCTGAACAGTCACACATCTGTGTGCCATTTTTGAAAACAGTTCAACTGAAGACACAAGTAAATGTCACATGCCTGGCATTTCCAAGGTGTGTCTTGCCTTTTACCAAGCTGTACTTTGCAAAGCATGCAGTTCCGACGACCAGCGGTGGCATTATTCCTTGCATCTGATGTCAGCTCTGCTCCTGGAACCGGTACATGGTCACTTTTGGTCTGTTTTGGAGCTGCTTTCTGTGACGACACACCACAGAGCTCTGCAAATATATTATCATCAAATATGAATCTTATGAATATTATCATCAAATATTATCATCAAATATGATGATTTGCTACTTATGAAACATTTCTGAACAATTGTAAACAATAAATGTTTCTTGAGCTGCAAATCATCATATTAGAATGATTTCTGAAGGATCATGCGACACTGAAGACTGGAGTAATGATGCTGGACATCACAAGAATAAACGACTTTGTGAAATATATTCAAATAGAAAACAGTTATTTTAAATTGTAATAATATTTCACAATATTACTGTTTTTACTGTATTTTTAATTGAATAAATGCAGCCTTGGTGAGCAGACGAAACTTATTTTAAAAACATGAAAAATCTTACAGATTTCAATATAGGCCTACCATATAGTGGGTAAAAGTGTACTTACTCTTTCTCATTTCCGCCTGTGTTGCTGCGTGCCCTCCTAGTGGGAATTGCAGGTGAATGTGAGAGTGATGGATCCACATTCCTAAAAAAAAAATTGTCAAAAAAAAACTGTTATTATTAGCATATAAGATAATACTCTCATACCATTAGCTATGCATAACTGACAGGAAAGTAACAGGTATACAAGCATGCTGTATATGTCTGTCAATTGGCCATTACCGGACAAAGTGTGCGAATGTGTAAACGTTTACAGTCTGCTATATCAGTTAGCACATTTAGCAAATAGCAACATGTTCGCGCATTTCACAACCAAGCATATTTTAGCACATTCACGCCTATCATATACGGTACTTAGATACGCTATATATATATTTATAGATAGATGTAAATATAAGGCAAATATAGATGTACGCTTATATAAATAATTTAAGTAGGCCCTATATCAACAGAAAAGCATTCTATTTATAAGCGTTTTTATGAGATAACGTTATATATATAGTTATATAGATAGATGTAAATATAAGGCAAATATATATGTACGCTTATATAAAAAAAAAAACACGTCAAATAATTTAAGTAAAACTAAATCACTTACTCATCAGAAACGGTATCTTCAGCTGGATCAAGTCGCTCTTCAAAATGCAGACGTTCATCGTCAGAGTCGTGTTCTTCTTCCGAGGAAAGAGTGAACTTCCTCACTGTCCAGGACCATCTGAAGAGCCTGCTCACCTGAGTAGTGTGCCATCTTCCAAACGCGAAGGAAAGCGAATGAATCTGATGAAACTTGATGCTTTTTAAGACGCTGTTAGGGGCGTTTACAGTTCGCATAGATCGCCTCAGCACATTATCTTATGAATAGAGCGCTCTGCGCGTGGGCGGGCACACATTAAAGATAATTAGGTCAGACAGGAGAAACAGTACCTCTCTTTACTTTTATACTGATTACATAAAGGGAGAATATTTGTTTTAGAATTTATTTGTTTTGTTTAAAAGTAGACACTTAAAGCTTTCCAAAGACATATCTCTCATGTCCATGTAGCATGTATAAGCCATCTATTTTAGTTACTTTTAGTGACGTTTTAGAACGATGTTTGCAGAGACGGAGACGGCAGGACAGCACACCCTGTATATTTTATTTATTTTTAAAAAGCACAAAGTTTTATTTTGATTGTGAGTGTACACAAAAAAAAGAAGACATTCTATAGTTTCAATTGATATATTACTTATGTCTCTATGACAAAAAATGACGGAGTATTTTAAGTCTGTTTTGCTGCAATGTGAAAAAAAAACTGCAAAACGCGCCGGCGCGTTTTTAGACCTCAGAGTGTTAAAATCATGAAAATAACAAAAAAAGTCAAAAAGTAAAATGCATCATGGTAATGATAATTTAGGGATGAAAACTTTAAATGAAAAATATTAAGTGACCCATGCTGGAAAAATGAGTTGCAGTGAGCAAATTTTCAAAAATGGGTTATTGTTATTTTCACAATCTCGATTAAAATTTTGTTGGAATCCGACAAAACATTGACTGAGCTGCACCAGTTTGAAGTCGATAGAGTCCAAAACAAAATCCCTTAGCAACCATACTGTAAAATAACATCAAATTTGGCACACACCTCATCAAAACCAAATAACTATGGGAAAATATATATATTAAATTTTTTTGTTCAATATTTTACTTCAGTATTTTGAAGTACCGTAATTCTGTTCTATATGTGTATGTATTGGGATTGCGTGCCATCTGTGGCGTCTTTGTGCGCACGCCTCGGATCTGTCAGTCAGCGCAAGTAAGATCATTTTGTTTACATCAGCATGAGTTTGAAAATCACATTTCATTGGTTCAGACTCATGCCATCAAAAATTTGCTATGAATATTCTCAAAGTTGGAATGCTGTGCTTTAAAACGACACCCAACTTGGACTAATGAGGAAGTTGCTGAGGGGAAGTGCGAGTGGTGAAGCGAGCAGAGAAAAACAGCATTTTTCAGAAAACATTCAAATAAAGATACTTTTAGATGTTTAATTGCTATTTTAAGCATTGGGATCACTAGACAAGGACTTAATGAACTCATTTTTGTGAAAACCTCAAATTCGACCAAAATCGACATTTTTCACTTGTTTTGCCTGTAGCTCGTAATTGGCCCATGTGCATTCTGACTCATTTTGGCAGCACGGGTCACACACACACACACACACACATACACACACACACACACACACACACACACACACACACACACACACACACACACACACACACACACACACACATATAGGCTCTGTGGAGACTGTAAAAGTTTGTTCTTTGTTTACTAAAAGTGTTTATCGTCCTGTAAAGCTATTAATTTAAAATGCCCCAAACCTTTTTTTTTTTATCTGAAATTGCCTATTTATCTGAAAAGTGTTTCATTAGTCAAAAGAAGGATCTTCATTCTGTTTCATTGTGGAGATAAATGGTACGACTCAATAATAACAACAATAACTGCAGTAGGTCGACAGTAATGAGGCCTTTGTAGAATAATCATTGATTAGCGCTGAAATTAATCATGCTGCTGGAGCTCCATAGGTGGCCACTCGAGAATGGATTGTATTAGAAACGCTGGGTGAATGCCACGCACAACGTAAAATATATGTTTGTTAGAAAATGGATTACAGCTTAAACCTTGCATGGACATGCATTAAAAATAAACACTTTTGACCAGAATCTTCTATTACCCTACTCACTGCAAACCATTCGCAAAAGGAAATTATTTAATGAGTGTTTTGATTAAGCACTGATGAAAATCACTTTATGAGGATTTGAGTTTTCACTGTGTTCTGTTGCTTTGCATTTTACATTGACGCTGCATATATTTATGAGACGTGTTCAGTGAACTTTTGCACTAGAGTGCTTTTATTCGGAAGTTATGTTGTTTGTGTTTGTTCCCTCATCACTTCCTGTGAAGTTATGGCTTGTCATCATTATTTCTTTGCTTTGGTGTAGTGTTGTTTGATACAGTCTAGTGGAGTTTTGGTGTTTGAGGTTTGTCTTGAGTGTGACATATCAGCTCAAAAAATTGCTTCTTGTGTTTCGTAGCTGTTGTGTTTCGTAATTGCACTAATTTTATTAATATAAATTAAAATCAATCCAATTGTGAATTCTGAAAATACTGTCTGTATACGTCACCAAAGACATTTTTTAACTTGTTTACATTTTAAAAAAGTCTTTTCTTGTGTATTTTTATGCAGAAATATTCATTTTTGAAGCCGAAAATTGTCAGATTCAAAAGTTTACATGGGTAATATTTTAAGATCTATACCACCCTTACCACGGATAGAAATCTGAATGATAGTCATTGAACAAATATGATGAAAAATGCACTGCTGCATTATTATAACATCAGTATTTTTATTTTATTATTTTTTTAAAAGAAACATCTAAAAGCAATATGACCGTCTCAAATATCTCAGTCAATATCGGGCATTGCATTTGAGCATGAAACTAAATTCAGCATCTTAATAAATGTTGATATCCCGACCCAACGCATCCTATAGTAGATTAATCAGATGCAGCTATTACAACTTTCATCTGCAAAAGATTTGTGAATGCAAACGTGAGCTTGACCGAAAGTGTAACTCTGATTGTGCTTTAAAAAGTGTCACTAATATTTCAGCAATATTTTGGATTCAATTTGCACTTTCTAATCAACCAAAATGTTATTTTACAGTATGAAATTCACTGATGATTATTGCTAAATTAATTATGAATAGAATTTAAAGGATATTTTCAGCACAAGATAAAAGCTTGGCGCTGCACAGCTTGCATTGAACTGTATTTTCATCTATCTTGTCAAAGTGAAACCAGACATCACTACGAGACTTCGAGGCCATTCTCTCTCTTCTCACTTCTTTTGATGCACGCTGTGGAAAGCTAAACAATCGGAGCTCAGGTTGCCGCCCAAAGTGCTACTATAACCAATCAGGAGAAAAAAGAAAAAATACATTTCGATCATCGTTTACATGATCGATTGTCGCTGTCATGGTTGAGTACTTTATTTAATGTTTTTTGAGACATCTATGAAGCTTGCATGCAGTTAAAATATAATTGTTCTTGTTCAAAGTCTTCTTTTATTGAGAAATGTGTCTCAAATCAGTACTAAAATCGTTGTCAAATTCCATTTCATATAAACAATGCATGCTGGATGTAGTCACTGAATACATTTAACTGGAATATTGCATAAACCATTTGCAAATAAATCAGTGTTTCCATCCCATGTGTTCAAGAGAACAAAATCGTCACTTCCTGGTATAAAATATCAGTAATAAAAATCTAAGTTGCTTCAAACAGGCTCTGTTTTCCTGCATCATAAATGAGTTTGTCTCAGAGCGTCAGACGAAACACAATAAACGCTGTCATGTTCTCTTGTGTTCGGATGCTGGTAAAGTCATGTGAGCTTGTCAATGGATTTATTCAGTAAATGTGTCTCCATCATAATTTACGCACATAGAGATTGGATAAAAAAAAAATTATGTGCATTTTTAGAGTTTATGCACATCTTAGTGTTTCCATTCAGCGTTTTCTTTTTTAAAGATATCCCAAAATTTGCATAAAAATAGATAGAAACTTGGCTAATGGCACCATCGATGTTCAGTTTCTTTCTTTTCGTTTTGACATTTTCAGTCTCTTCAGGGCTCAACGCTAAGGATTTTTTCGGGCCAGTGGTTCAAATTTTTACTTGCCCCGCCAAAATTTTCACTTGCCCCACAACAAAAAATTAATAAAGTAACAGAAAAGAAAATAGGCCTATAAAATAAGCCAAGTTATTGTTTTCGTTGTTTTTGATACATGTGACCTTAATAAATGAGTTTATGACACCAAAAGCTACTAGATTAACTCACTTAAATTTTAAATATTGTTAGACAAATAAACAGCAAGTAATAAAATAGTAACAAATAATCAAATTATGAGTAATAGCACAAATGAATACTACAGAACAAACATATAAATTAAATAAACAATGCTTTTCAAGTTTTTCATGTAGGTTTAAACAGGAGATTTTCAGGTACAGAAATTGTAATATCTATAATTATATAACTAGATATATAATATAACTATAGATTAAACTTTATTAATCAGTCAAGAGCAGTTACAGATACATAAATAATGTTTTGAAATGTTGAAAATATAAAACGTTAAATGCTGTTATTTGAAATTATTTAAAAAATGAAAAGACACTTTAAAAGTGAAATTAAACCCACCAGTAGGTGGCAGCGAATCACTGTTAATGAGCGAATCATTGAGATTCAACCGATTCATTCAAACAGCTGATGCATTCAGGAAGTGTTGCTCAGAGACGCAAAACAATGCTGTGGACTTTGGAACTATTTTCGTTGGCGAAATACAGCGAAACAGACGATTTGGTGTCTATAATGTAAGTCACTTGATATTAAGTTCTTGTTCATGAAACTGTACGCTGAATAAAATCAATATCACATTTGTAATCATGTAGGGCCCTATAATTTCCGCGATCACGGAATCGCGGACGGAATCACGGAATCCATTCATAAAAACGGAATTTACCTCACCTCACACCGCCTCACACACAATCGCGCGGGCGCACGCACGCTGAAGCACATGCGACGCTCACGGTGTTTTCGTCCTCTGTCGCCTCACTATATGAACGCATGAATTCATCTCCAGAGCTGCTCTGAAAGTCACTTCATCAGCATTTAACCGCTTCATTTGAGAAAACTACCGTCATAAACACAGAGAAACTAAAGCTCTAGGCAAACCGTCAAAATAAATGTTCAATTTAACTTGACAGAAACATATTACTGTTGTACAGTAGAATTTAGATAAATTAATTTAATAATAAATTATTAAAATATGTTTTAAACCATAATCTTAGTGTTTCTTCCATGTTTTAATTTTAACAGTAAAGCTCTGTTGTGCAGCACATTGTTTGACAAAAAAGTTTAATTTCATGATTAAAAGATAAATTAAATGGTATGCGTTCATTTGATTGCCAGAAAAATTTAAATACAAAACAGAACTTCTGAAGAAAAAAAAAATCATTTTTAATTAATTAATATTGTTGTTTTTAAGAATTCAATTAATTATACATGCTTTTTGATTATTAAAATGGAATTAAACCATTAAAATGTAATACAGAAAACAGAATTTGGTAAAAATAAAATTTGAGGGGAAAGAATAAAACGTAGGGCCCTAAAAAGATGTAATTTTTTTTTGTTAAACTTTTATTAAATTGTTGGTAAATTGGACAAGATTCATTATTTCAATAAATTAGACATGCTTTTTGATTACTAAAAGTTAATTTAACCATTAAAATGGAGTCAAAAAATAAATAAAAGGAAAAAAACGGAATCCAGAAAAATTAAAACAGAAAAAAACGGAATTTGGGAAAAAATAAAACGGATTTTATAGGGCCCTAATCATGCTGATATTTGGAGAAAAACGGCACTCTTTGTGTAATATTGTTTAACTATATTAAATTATATAAATATGAAATATATACTGGGCATTTTTGACCCTTATCTTGAATTCTGGGGCATTCTAAAGGCATTTTAATAGACTAAATCACGCAGTGAAAGCGTGCACTCTAAATATGCATGCGCACTAGTCTAACCTATTAGACTACGTCATATAGGTAATGCGTGCACTCAATGAGTGTGTTTGTTTTTTGTAAAGTGAGGGACATACTCGATGATATCAGATCGTTAAATCAACAATTACGATATCATAGATGATATATAGCGCACATCCTACAGCACTGGCCCGATCGGGCAAGTGACCGTTCCGTCTGCTGTCCCGAGCGTCATTCGGGCAGTCCTTATTGTCGAGCCCTGCTCTTCATTTTTATCTTTTGCACTTGTAAATGTAGATTAATGAGAATCTCGAAGACGCAGGTCTAGTTGTAAAATCCGATATTAGAAGTTGTATTCCTGTTTGAGTTCAAGCTAAACAACAGAATTCTGTCGAAAAAACACTGGGAAACGTGCTTTGATGATGGTTAAGGTTTGTGTACTTTTTTCTCTGAAATGAACAGAGACGTGCCTTCAGGAGTTGCAACTTCACTCGATTGCTCCTCTTTAGCTGCTGTAAAGAGCTTGGATGTGTTGTTATTCTCAGTAAAATAGCCTTTCATGAGGATAAAGGGACGTCGCGCCAAAACAAGACTCAATCTCACGAGGCGCTCGACGGAGGCGAAGCTTCAAACGCAATCTCTCAGTGCTTATGGACTAACTAATGCCGCCCAATATGTTCACGCTCATTCCTTAAGGATGTGAATCTGTCTCGATCTCTCTCCATCTGTCTTCCCAAAGGAAATGTTATGGCTCAGAAGTTGCTCTTTCATAACTCAAAAAAAGAAAAGAATGGCATATGTTGTGTTTTGAATGCTGGCGTCACCATAAAGCTTTTTAACCAGCGAATTGTTTGTTTTTTCAGGTATCAACTTTGTCACAAATGTTTCTCAATAATTCCTTATGAGAAATAAAAATATAAACGAGTTTGGAGCAAGATTAGGATGAGAAATGTTTGAGTTCATATGGAGAACTCTGACTTTTGATCGCAGATATTTTAGAGATTTCATCTAAAACTTCTACAATCTTTTATCTTAAGTCTCCATTTGCTCTTCAGCTACTCTCAGTGTTGTAGACAAGAATTGAATCTCATTTGTGAAGCTTTCTTTTCGTTTTTTATTCCATTATCCTCATACATCATTTTATTATTTAATAATATTATTTAAGCAAGTTTCTGTAGAGGACCGAAGCACTCAACATGAAGTGATTACATGAATAATAATTAAATAAATCAAAAATTGAATGTAGAAATTTATTTTAAAATAATTAATTCAAATAAAATGCATCCATTTATTTTCTAGTATTCCATTAAAATGCAGCCATTATTCTTTATTCTTATTCCTTTCATTTTGAGTACTTTTGTCCTCTCTCTATTTTTTTTTTATCGTTCAAGTCACCTTTCTTTTGTTTTGTCTCTGACATTCACAAGTAATTGCCCTTTGCAAATTATGATAAAACATTCATTGAATTCACTGGTAATGGAGTTTCACGCCGCTTGCAAGCATATGTGGTGTGTTTCCGTAAACTAAGTTAATGATGTTTATCTAGGAAGGAGTAATGATGCTTCTTTTATATCAGACGCACACGTTTACTGTGTTACTGGAACGGTTGCGGCTAATGATTAAGCAATGACAGCGTTAACGTAAGCGCTGAGGCATTTGCACACATTCTCCAGTGAAGTAGTGTTTGCTAAACAGAGGTAATGGTGTTTGTTATCAGACGTGGTGGAATGAAGGAGCACAGTTTGTTTGTGACGGAGCTGCGATACCGCGGGGAAATGGTCCGCTCAGGTTGGCGGGCAGTCGATGGCTTCATTTATCACAGCCTCTGTGGTGAAGTGAACGAGCCGCAGCATCACACACCCACACACACTGCCTCTATCCATTGTCTGTGAAGCACATCGGTAAACTGTCTTGGCATAAACCCCATTGATTACTTTACTACATTTCCCATGATTCTCCAGTCAGTCTAGACAGCTACTGTTAGAGTGCTACAATCTTAGGGGCCGTTCATACATCGCATCTAAAAACGGGCGGCCGCTTTCAGTAAAGGATGAATTGATTTCTAGCCCTTGCATTAGCTCTACTACTAGATATATACTGTGCGCCTAATGAAACTAAATAGAGTGTTGAAACAGGAAGTAAGTAACAGAAGAGAATGTCAAAATAAGGGTCTACATAACAGAACATAAACCTGACAGTAAGATCGTAGGGCTATTGCTATATGTATAATAGTTAGTTTCGATCCTCAAATCTGACTAAATGAGAGACTTTCTGCTGATATTTCACCAGTATAAGCAGAACTACTCATCTCTGTTCGTTCCAGACAGGCTGTCAGTCAGTGCAGTTACATTGTTGCGCCACAAGGTGATGGCAAGGGACTGTCTTTGAGTCTTTAAACCATTCATTCAAATGTATTCATTTAAAGAGCGATGTAATGAAACAAGCTGTTGAAATCATTTTAACTTTGAGCGCCACTTTATAAGGCTCAACTGACCAGTAATGTCTCGGCCTGAAGGACAGACGCAGGTAATTGCACGTGCTCAGTCGATCTTGTTCACATTCAGTGTCTGTTTAGGCTTGTTTAGTGCAAATCTACAGAGCCTCTGTACAAATTACCATGGTACACATTATGCTATCATTATTAACTTATTTAATATTTAGTACACATGCATGAAGTGTAAAACGAGAAGGACATACCTTTCAAAAAATAAAAAACATGCAAATATCGCGGTTGCTGCGGTATTTGCAGTCCTCTGCGGTTGGCTCGTAAATAGCGCGGTATTACGATATTGTGGTTATCGCGACAGCCCTATGTTTACATGACAACAATGTACTAAAAATGTAAAAGTTTCCCCTTCGCTTTTTTTCACGTACAGACGTCAACGTTGTCTAAACAATCCTCGTTCACACAGATCCGTAAAAATGACTAAAATTGCTGTATTCTGCTGCCATACCAGTAGATGGCGATGTCACTTTGTAAAGAAACACTACGCACCTATAGACTGAACGCATGAGCATGGTCACTGTTTTCACAAATTTGCATTTTTGTAGTTTACATGGTGGTGATAAATGTATCGTTTTTCAAAAATGTGCACTTATATATATTTTAGTGTATATATATATATATATATATATATTTTTTTTTTTTTTTTTCCTTAATTTATTTTTCAATGTTATATGTTCATTTTTCGTAGTGGTCCATTTGTTTGATGATGAGGATGTAATGATGCATTAGTCACTGATTGTGATAATTGATGTTTTTTTTTGCTGTGATTGGTCATGAGTTTTATTTTTATAATTGAATTTATTTTTATATGAATTTTATATATTTTTGAGCTTTAAATAATTTGTCTGGATATGCCTGATGAAGGTCATGGGACCGAAACATTGCGATAAATAAAGAAATTTTGATATTTTTGTAAGCATTGATAGTGTGCAGGACTTTCTTTTGATTTTAAAAATTTGCACTTTGAAATCTGTTTTCAAAAGTTTGTGTTTTCAGGCCCCCAAAACATCGTTGTCATGTAAATAAACGGCCAAAACACATAAACAAATTCTCTTTTTAGTTGAAAATGGTGTAGTGTAAACAGCCCCTTAAAGATGACCTATTGCCCTTTTTTCAAAGTATTGATGTTGTTTTTGGGCTCTACTAGATTGAACGTTCATTATTTTCCTCATATTCTCCATTGTTGCAGCTTCTCTCTTCCCAGTCTGTCAGTAACGCTCTGTTTAGTTCCTGTCTCTATGAAGCCCCTCCTTCTGAAAGCACAATGTGCTCTGATTGGTTGGCTTGAGCAGTGTGTTGTGATTGGTGTTTGGGAAATGTCCCGCCCCTTACCATAGCCAGCAGTTTCATCACACTACTAACTAACTCAACCAGCGTATGAATAACTCAATTCATACGATTTCATTCATATGAATAACTCAATTCTGCGTATGAATTATTTAAATGAGGAATATTGTGACATGTTCATTCCCGGAAGAAAACTCAAGACTAAAACGGAGGCGTTTCAGGGAGTTCAGAAACAGTGACACTGATATAGAAAATAACTAGAACTTTGTGGAGCTTTTTCATGCTCAAACAGCAACATTAATTCAATTCAATTCAATTCACATTTATTTGTATAGCGCTTTTCACAATACATATCATTTCAAAGCAGCTTTACAGAGAATGCATGTCAGCATCACAATTTAAAGAATGCAGTTAGCAAATAATGTAATAATTTAGACAATCACTGTTAGCAGTTTAACTGAAGGTAGCATTCCTTCATTCAAAGCAATGGAACATTACAGCAACATTACACACTAAAGAAATACATAATAGTTACTCTTTAATAATATGCCAAAGCTTGATCAGATTAGCTATTAATTATTTGTTCAAATCACATTTACCTTTTTTGTTTTCATTGAAACCATTGACTTTCAGAAATAATTGCTTTGCTAAAAAATTAGATTTGTGCATTTCAGCCAAGCTGTACTGTATGTATCTGAAAGCATGATCAAATTAGCTAAAATAAGTTATACACAAGACACACTTGTGAGATTGAAAATAAATCTGTAGTTTCACTCTCTTGCATGGTCATGATGGATCTCTGTTATGAATTTGATGTCGTTTTTCTCGCAATCCAATTATAAAATCATGATGCATTAAATCATGCATATGTGTGTTTCATATTGTGAGGTAGTTGGTATTACCCAGGATGCACGACACATTTTAAATATCTTTGAAACAGTCATTGCATCTTCAGTTTTCTTCTTGCATGCTTGATTGTTTCATAATGCGGTGTACGATGAGCTCATTAACTGTGGGCAAGTACTCCAGTTTCGGTCCCACAGCTGACCCGCCTCTTAACTGCATTCCAGTCCCCTGGTTTCAGATGAATCTCTGCAGGCGTGTCGGCGGATATACCGCTGCTATCCTAATCCAGCCGTTTACAGTTTCAAAGGCGAGCATGGCTCTCTGTGCCCTCTCTAAGTGATGCAAGCAGCCACCAAAGCGGAGGAGAGAGCCAAAGAGCACATAATGAAAGCAAAGACGGACGAGAGTTGCAGGGCTGTGGTCCCCGGAGAACTGCAGATCCACTGCGTTTGGTCCTTTGGTCATTGCTTTGAAGTTGCAGTGATGTGTAATAAGGACTATGGGGAGATGGCCTGGTCTTCAGGTCCTCAGCAGAGCAGAGATGGAGGAAAATATCTAAATACAAAGGCACCAGTGGGCGGAAAACTATAAATGGGCACATGCTTTGGATGTGTGTTGCATACACAAAACTGTGAGATACGGGTACTTTCGGGTACTTGCATTTGAATATTTAAGTTGGCAAAGCTTAAAAGAGACCTATAATGTCCCTTTTTACAAGATGTAATATAAGTCTCTGGTGTCCCCAGAATGTGTCTGTGAAGTATCAGCTCAAAATACCCTACAGATCATTTATTATAGCTTGTCAAATTTGCAGAAACATGCCGTTTTAGTCTGCTCCTGGCCCCCTTTCCAGAAGAGGGCGGAGCTTTAACAGCTCAACAACAACAAAGCTGGAGAATCTCACGCAGACAAAATGAGGATTGTCAGTAACGGTGTTCAGCCTTACATTGTTCAAACCGGAGTCGACACTGATGGAGAGACTCAGGAAGAAGTTACAACTTTTAGAATGAAACTGGACGTTTCTGAATGGTTAGTGGATAAATTTATGAGTTGATTCAACTCATCGACTAGCATGTGCCGTCATGTTAATCTTTTGTGCAAATCCAGCATTGACTTGACCCTCGTTTATGAAGCAGTCCAGCATAAAATGACGGCATGACTACAACACTCTACTACAACAACTCTTCCTCTTCTCTAAAGCAGCCCAACATGGCCTCACCCCTTTGTTGCATGTTCTTGGGGGAGCATGCATGTTTATGTAAATTTTAGGGTTAGTGATGTTAAATTAAGTTTGTTCTACCAAAAAAAAATTGATTTGAATGCACTTTTTCAATTGAACAACTCTTGAATATCTTCTGCCACTGCTTATTGTTGTCCCTCAATAGTGCACTAAACCCACGATAGTAAGCACCTGTTCTCAGATGAGTTTTTACGGTTGGTTTCACATTCAGGGGTCATTAGGAAAGATTTCCGGTCTGCGTCCCTATGTAACTCCATCCATGTTGACGTCCCAGCTCTCTGTAAACTAACCCGGGGTCATTGTTTTGTTTGTGCATAAATGGTCAAGGCCAAAGCAGCGGTAAGGAAAGACTGCGTAGGTGATCGTCCTATTAGCATCGGTTAAAAGCAAAGAGTAACCGGAGCCATTTCTGGCTGGATTCGATTGAATAACCCCTGTTGTTCTCCTCCAAGACAATAACAAGAAAGATGATGTGACCGCACAGGTCGTGTGGCCTCGGGCTAGAGTTAGTAAGCAAAGTAAATCCTTCAACATGGCTCTTCCTAAACCCTAAAAACTCAGGTGTAGCCACCGGGAACGGATCTCTCTAGCTGGTAGGAGGCACAATCCACAGATTAATTGGCCAACCCGCGGCGCTAGGCGGCTTCATTTAGAGCAGTCATGCTACATAAACTCCACTATGAACAAGCTGTTCCCTCAAGGGCCGAAGCAACCTCCAGCACAGTCCCAAAAATAACACAGTTCTCCCTGCCGTCCCTTGATATTCACCATGGATAATACCCGCATCCCCAGAAGCCTCAATAACCATCACGCAATGGACAATAGGCTTTCCTCTCCAGCGTTTTCATTGTTTTCCTCACCTTTATGGGGTCAGTTTGTGGGATATTTTCTATTTTCTCTCTCTTCTTTGCTTATCAGCCTCCGTTGGTCCCTTTATCCCGAGGATTGACCCCAGGGTGTTGGAGTTCGATTCAGACTCCCTTCCCAAGTCGCCAGATTTGTGTTTTTCACTTTTGACACCAGCCACACACACACACACACAGTCACAGTTTTTGGCCAACTGAAAGGGCAGAGAACAAGATAAAGGCTTGAATTTGAGTATGAAAGATTTGACAATAGTAATAATCTCCGCTGCCCAAGACCTTGCCGTGGTTTTTCCGTTTATTCCCAGCTGATCAGATTAGCTGCTATTAGCATCCTTTTCATTATCTAAAGCCTCAAATCCTCTCCATGATTCAGGAGGATCAAATCAACACAAGACGCCCAGCAAATAACAATGATTGCCAAACAGAGGCAGGCCGTTGTATTGGGATTAGGGAGACGAGAGGCTTACGGACACTTCCATGACTACTCCGATACTTTGTGGCAATAAAAGCACATGTCAGATGACATGGAAGGTCGAAACACTTTCCGCAGCTTCTGTAAGGGATCTGTACAAGAATGCATGGACTTTATAGTGTGGTGATGTTCGACAGGATGAGTTTATTGAGCTCCGCTTGACAATGAGTTACGATAACTTGACATTCTGCATTGAAGTGGATAAATGAAAACCTTCGCTGATGCAGTGATGCACTTTGTTTTATCTTCCCAACATTGTGCTGTAGAAATGGTACATTCAGTTGGGCTGTCAATTGTAAACCATGTTGACCAAAATCTTATATTGAGGCATGGCTAGTGTGTGTGTGTGTGTGCTTGTATGTATTGTTTAATATTAAAATATTTGATATTAAATAATAATATATTTAATATTTAATAAAAAATATATATTATATAGTATAATATAATATTTTTTTTGGTCTATTTTTCAAAATAAATACTTGGAACCTATTTTGAATTACGGCTTGTTTCCACTGAGCGGTAAGGTATTGTAAAGTGTTACTGAACAATAATAAAGAACATTTTCAATCAATATCTAGGGCATGTTGTAGTCCAGATTAAAATGTTTAAGTTTGAAAATATATAACATATTTTGTGTTGTGATAAACACCATTGCAAATACAAAAATCTGAATGGCTTAAAACATTTAAATACTGTTCAGAAACATTGTACCAGCTGCTTTGTTTATGGGGTTACCGGGGTAACCGCTGCATTTCTACTGTTCCATTATTGCCATCTACTGTCAGAGAGTATTCTAAAAATCGGAATAATTCATAATAAAAAATTATTCATGGTATTTTAAAGTGCCTACAATAACAAATACCGTGCATGTTCATTATCATGATATATCGTATTACCATATATCACCACATGTCTACTTCTTACCTATTTTGAATTAAATACTTGTTTTTGCCTCTGCTTTCCCTGATGCTGTTTTTCGTATTCTGTATCATTTATTCACCTGCACAGGCTACTCAATTCATTCTCCTTTCTAGGGTGTGTGTGTGTTTAGATTAGAAGAGCGCATTAATTAGAGGAGAAGTCGTCTAGTGTACGAAATGTAGTCCTCCAGTTTTATGTGCTGAGTGATGATGCTCAATCAATTATGCTTGGCAGGTTGTTAATGAGCACAACATGAGGTAGATGTAGAAGATTCTTAGAATATTCAGTGAGGGGGTGGAGTTGAGGGATGCGTGATTCAGGTGTCTCTACATGTGAACAACAAGATTCAGTTCTGCTTTTGTCCTCCACTAAAATGTTTGCAAATGCAATGTTTTAAATGATGCTTTTAGTGATTACGTTAGGGTAGATGTCCCCAGTCCATTTACAGTAAACTCTTCACATCTCTGCACATCATCAGATCTCAGCGTATCCTTTGAGATCATAAGAAGCATCCATCCCCTCCGTACCTCAGCTACCCACTCACCCGCACTGTAATTCCTCTTTTCTGAGTCTCCGACTCACGAGCCACATGATGATTCAGCAGAAGTGCATGTAAAACAGCCACGAGCCTCAAACAACCTCATTTATCCACTTCTCATTGCTGCTTATAGAGCAGCACCATTCATCCACATCTCATCTACTCTTCATTCGCTTATACATAGCCATGAATTCATCATTCTCATTGGTTAATGTTTTATTTGCCGTAAACATGTCACCATTTTATGCTCTCTTGTAATATATTACATGTAGAAAAAGCCACTAGTAGAAATACTTGTTTCATTTTCTTGTTCCTAAAGGAGTAGCCTAACCTTGGCTGAATTTTTTCAATGGTTGATATGAATATCTATGTAGTAGAATGGCTCATGATCAGGGGCATCACTAGGCCCATTTTAGTAGGGCTTTAGCCCCCTAAAATTTGTGATTAACTAGTATTATGTACACTAATTTGTGATCGACCCTTTAAAACTCTTATGAAAGCGGCGTCAGTCTTCGGCTCATCGCCGTATTTCAGTCATTTATTAATTTATTCTTTAAGCTTTGCAATTATTCAGCGTGTTCTTCAATCCATAGCAGCGCCAACAGCACAGGACAACGTGTGTGCATTTATCGATACATTATGATATCTGCATCTGTGTAGTTCTTTGTCATTAATGCAGTTTACATAATATGATGCAGGAGTTCAAGACGGTTTCCACTTTAAAATCTGAGCTTATAATGATATTTAATGAAATTCCTTTCTTCTAAATGGCATGAGACTTTGTGATTTTTCCTACTCTTGCTATACTTCATACTTAAGTGCAATAAAATTGCAAAAATTTCTAATAATATTCATTTTATATTAAATCCAAAAGCAAAACATGCGAAAAGAACTATAAAATGGAGTGCAAATGGCAAATTAGCTAATGAGTGGTCCTCTGCAGCCTGCATACATGTCATTTTCATGTAAAAGTGTTTGTTTTCCACCAGGTGACAGAAATCCTCCACTGAGTGTAAGTTTACACGACAATGGTGTACTAAAAACTGAAAAGTTTTTTCTTTGTACAGATGACAACGCCATCAAAACTATTCCTGTTATTATATACCAGACTAAAAACGCTGTATTACGCATGCCAGACAAGTAGTTGGCAATGTCACTTTGTAAAGAAAGATTACACACCTACGCATACACATTCTTATACAGAGCACTCGCTCCAAATGCGCATGCCTATCCACCTTATTTTTTACAGTTTACTGCACTTTGATATTCTTCTCGTTATTTCCCTATAGCGGCTAATAAATCCGACACCTTACTTTCATGTTGAAAAATAAGGCGGATATACTAAACACGTAATACACACGTGCAGGCGGTCACCGTTTTCACAGATAGTTTACACGGCAATGACAATGGTAGCCACCAAAAAAGGCCACCAAAATGCCACTGTCATGTAAATGAACGGTCAAAACGCATGAAAAGTTTTCCATTTTTAGTTGAAAACTGTGTCGTGTAAACAACCCCTAAAGCATGGCACATTTTCCATGTTATCTCCAAGAATGAAAATGAAAAATGTAGATCTTCTTTAAAACTTTATTGCACAAATGTAGAGTTAAACAAATAATAGTGTTTAAAACATTACGTGTTGGGGAAAAAATAAAAAATAAAAAATACCCACATATTGCCAATCTAGACAATTATTGTAAAATAAAATTTTTCTATATTCTATAATATGAATGAATATTAGCTGGTTATTTAAAATGATTAGAAATTAATTCAATATTCAGGCATAGTGTAGAATCTACTGTCCTAGAATCGCCCCTGCTCATGAGATTATATATATAATAAATATATTAACATATAAAATAAAATGTGATAATGTATAAGCTATTTTAATGTTTTTTAAGAATAATTTTGTTGTTTTTTTAACCCATTTTCTCAATATTCATAAAAATGTTTCAAAGCATGTTCACTACGAATTAACTTCATTTGGTAGTAGTGTTGATTATTTGTAATATTTGCATGCACTGCACTTGTTTTAGCACTCATACATACTGAACATGGCATAGGTTTGTGTGATGGGAGCGTTCTGAAGAGGTCGGGATGTTCAAGAGAGTAATCAGAGTAAAAGAATAATCACAGCAATAGTCATCATAGCCTAATCACTTTTTCAGCCCTGTTCATATTCAAATGAGAGGCAGACAAGAGCAGCACATGCTCATCAGCCCCTTTTGAAGACAAAAAAACAACAACATATGATTGGAAACACTCATTACGTCTGTCTTACAGCTCATCAGCTCAGACGTGCTGCTGGGAATCGCCTGTAATCTCTACTGAGAGAATATGCTTAACTCCCAGAATATCTTAACTTTGTGCTAATGTTTAAAAGCTTCGATTTAAGAAAACAGAGTTTTGCTCTGGTGATGCTTGAAGAAACTCTCTGAAGGGTTTGCTTTGAAGGAATCTGTTTAAGTCAGTTGGCGGAGCTTTTAAAACTTTTAAATCTCATAGTTAGGATGGTTAAGGGAATACTGTAGTTTAGCCAAAAATGAAGAATCTGTCATGATTTACTCAGTGCTGATGTGTAGCAGAATGTTCATGCTGTTTTCAAATGTTGGTGCAAATGACATGTGCGATATAGTGCATGTCTTCTTACCAGTCATATCATGCTTTTGTGTGATTTAAAATTTGTAAATCTTCCCCTCTACCATAGCTCTTAAATTGCATTTGCACTTCCGATTAAAACAGTGATGTTTTGTGTCATTGCCATCAAACCTGCTGCATTGTGTCTTGATGCATCAAATGGGAATATGCACATATGTGCACAAGATTTTCACTGCATAACACCATAAACTATCTTTAGAAAACTTGAGAAGTTCAAGAGTCAGTCTACTTTTATGGTCTTATGCTGCTTTTTTGTCATTATTGGTGCTTGACAGCCGTTGGTCGCTGTAAATTTTCATTTTATGGACAAAGCATGAACATTCATACTTTTCTGTTCCACAGAAAAAAGAAAGTTGTGATGACAGAAAATATCTTTTATTTCCTGAGATATTACTTTAAAATCAACATGAACCAGAAATGGCTCCTTGTTTCTTCCCTATGAAATCCGTTCCGAATTTTTTTTTTTTTCCCCCCAAATTCCATTTTTTCCTTTTTAATTTTTCTGGATTCCATTTTTGGCACTCCATTTTAATGGTTAAATTAAATTTTAGTAATCAAAAAGCATGTCTAATAATTAAAATCATGAAACTTATAAAATTTAACAACAATTAATTAAAAGTTTAACAAAAATCACATGTTTAGGTCCCTATGAAATTTTTTTTTTTTTTTCTCATTCTGTTTTATTTTTTACCAAATTCTGTTTTTTTCTGTTTTAAGTTTTCTGGATTCCATTTTAATGGTTTAATTAAATGTTAATAATCAAAAAGCATGTCTAATTAATTGAATTCATAGAAGCAACAATTTATTGATTTAAAAAAAATATATATTTCAGAAATTCTGTGTTGTGTATTTTAATTTTTCTGGCAACCAAATGAAGGCATACAACAATTTCAATGATTAAAATGTTAATTTAATTAATCTTTTAAATCATATGAAATTAAACAACCTTTTATTAAAATAAATAAAGTTTTAATAATAGTTTATTATTAATATTAGTGTTAGTATTATTATTACATTTAGACATAGCTAAATTCTACTGTGCAACAATAATATATTTCTGTCAATATTTCTTCAAGTTAAACCGAACTTTTATTTTGAGGTGTTGCCGTGAAGACCTTTGAGTTTCAGTGTGTTTATGATTTGACGATAGTTTTTTCAAACAGTAAAATGCTCATGAAGTGACTAAAAATATATGTGCAAGGATAAATCATTTATAATAAACACTGCAATATTTCATGAAAAATGAGAATTTTGATTTCATGGTGACTTTAATAAGACTCATAGAACCATATATAATAAGAATGAGTCTGGCCTTGACCAGCCTCAGCAAAGAAAACGTTCAGCCGCTTCATTATTTAATCTCCCAGTCTTTGGATTAGTACCATGAAATATCCCATTTCATGCAGAGAAAATAAGCCACAGCACATTCTCCAGCCATTTAACCTCAAACCCAGTGTGGTTAACCCTCGATGAACCGGCTCAGACCACAGAAACCCTAGTCGTGATGTGCTTTGACGTACAATATCTGTGTTGAAATGTGAAGTAGATGAAATGTCTTTGTTTACTGGAAGCCTCAGTGATGCTATCGTGGTTAATGCCATCATTGCCAGGGATTGGTAAAAGGAGGTTAGGACCTACTTTAAGATCCTCTAGAGAGGTTTTAGTGATAACCTTAGATAATTAGCCTCAGGTCTCATGCTGCATGTGCGTTAGGGAAGGGTTGGTAGATAACGCCACACGTGTTTGCGCGAGCGTAAACATGTTTATCTTCGGGTGCACCTGCCTGCTATATCTACAGCTGTAGGAGATACATTTCAGTTTTTAAAACCACAGGTATTACCTGAAATATTCCTTTGAATGTAGTTTATCATGTTCTCTGGACATTACTCAGCCCAGTTTCACTTTGGAAATGTTGCTCTAGCACTCAAAGGTCCACATAAAGAAACATGAATGTGGCCCATTAGCCTTTATTTTGTGGCTTTTCTCTTTCTGAATGTTTATTTGTTATAATGAGACCCTAAATGTGCACTTTTAATTGTAGTAACATAGATATTTTCGTGTGAGACTGTGGTCATTCAAAAGTTTGGGCTCAGTAAGATGGATTTTTTTTTTTTTTTTACATTAATGAATACTTTAATTCAGCAAGGATACATTAAATTGGTCAAACGTGACGGTAAAGACATCCATAATGTTACAAAATATTTCTATTTCAAATAATTGCTGTTCTTTTCATCTTTCTGTTCATCAAAGAATCCTGATGTATCATGGTTTCCACAAAAATATAAAGAAGTACAACTTTCTTCAACATTGATAATAATCAGAAATGTATGGAAGCTTGTTTCAGCTACTAAAAAAAAAAAAAAAGTAATTGCAACTTTATAACTCGCAATTCTGACTATATATCACGCAATTCTGACTTTATAACTCCCAATTCTGACTTTATAACTCGCAATTCTGACTTTATATCATGCAATTCTGAATTTACAATTCGCAATTCTGACTTAATATCATGCAATTCTGACTTTGTCTCGCAATTCTGACTTTATAACTCGCAATTCTGAATTTACAACTCGCCTTTCTGACTTTATATCATGCAATTCTGACTTTGTCTCGCAATTCTGACTTTATAACTCGCAATTCTGAATTTACAACTCGCCTTTCTGACTTTATATCATGCAATTCTGACTTTGTCTCGCAATTCTGACTTTACAACTCGCAATTCTGAATTTATATCATGCAATTCTGACTTTGTCTCGCAATTCTGACTTTACAACTCGCAATTCTGAATT
Organism: Ancherythroculter nigrocauda; assembly: GCA_036281575.1. Classification (NCBI taxonomy): domain Eukaryota; kingdom Metazoa; phylum Chordata; class Actinopteri; order Cypriniformes; family Xenocyprididae; genus Ancherythroculter; species Ancherythroculter nigrocauda. The sequence goes on from VTFQ01000003.1 coordinate 60,577,615, forward strand.
TACAACTCGCCTTTCTGACTTTATATCATGCAATTCTGATTTTGTCTCGCAATTCTGACTTTATAACTCGCAATTCTGAATTTACAACTCGCCTTTCTGACTTTATATCATGCAATTCTGACTTTGTCTCGCAATTCTGACTTTACAACTCGCAATTCTGAATTTATATCATGCAATTCTGACTTTGTCTCGCAATTCTGACTTTACAACTCGCAATTCTGAATTTATATCATGCTATTCTGACTTTATATCTTGCAATTCTGACTTTACAACTCGCAATTCTGAATTTATATCATGCTATTCTGACTTTATATCTCGCAATTCTGATTTTACAACTCGAAATTCTGACTATATATCATGCAATTCTGACTTTATAACTCCCAATTCTGACTTTATAACTCGCAATTCTGACTTTATATCATGCAATTCTGACTTTATAACTCGCAATTCTGACTTTATATCATGCAATTCTGACTTTGTCTCGCCTTTCTGACTTTATATCTCACAATTCTGAATTTATATCATGCTATTCTGACTTTATATATCGCAATTCTGATTTTACAACTCGAAATTCTGACTTTATATCATACAATTCTGACTTTATATCATGCAATTCTGACTTTGTCTCGCCTTTCTGACTTTATATCTCACAATTCTGAATTTATATCATGCTATTCTGACTTTATATATCGCAATTCTGACTTTATAACTCGCAATTCTGACTTTATATCATGCAATTCTGACTTTACAACTCGCAGTTCTAACTTAATATCATGCAATTCTGACTTTGTCTCGCAATTCTGACTTTACAACTCGCAATTCTGAATTTACAACTCGAAATTCTGAATTTACAACTCGAAATTCTGAATTTATATCATGCTATTCTGACTTTATAACTCACAATTCTGAATTTACAACTCGAAATTCTGAATTTATATCATGCTATTCTGACTTTATAACTCACAATTCTGAATTTACAACTCGAAATTCTGAATTTATATCATGCTATTCTGACTTTATAACTCACAATTCTGAATTTACAACTCGAAATTCTGAATTTATATCATGCTATTCTGACTTTATAACTCACAATTCTGACTTTACAACTCGCAATTCTGAATTTACAACTCGAAATTCTGAATTTACAACTCGAAATTCTGAATTTATATCATGCTATTCTGACTTTATAACTCACAATTCTGAATTTACAACTCGAAATTCTGAATTTATATCATGCTATTCTGATTTTATAACTCACAATTCTGAATTTACAACTCGCCTTTATGACTTTATATCTCGCAATTCTGACTTTGTCTCGCAATTCTGACTTTACAACTCGCAATTCTGAATTTATATCATGCTATTCTGACTTTATATCTCACAATTCTGATTTTACAACTTGAAATTCTGACTTTATATCACGCAATTCTGACTTTATAACTCCCAATTCTGACTTTATAACTCCCAATTCTGAATTTACAACTCGCAATTCTGACTTTATATCATGCAATTCTGATTTTACAACTCGCAGTTCTAACTTAATATCATGCAATTCTGACTTTGTCTCGTCTTTCTGACTTTATATCTCACAATTCTGACTTTACAACTCGAAATTCTGAATTTATACCATGCTATTCTGACTTTTACAACTCTCAATTCTCACTTAATATCTCGCAAATCTGACTTTATAACCTGCAATTCTGACTTTATATCTCACAATTCTGACTTTGTAACTTTTAAATTGTAATAATTCACAATTTTTTACTGTTTTCACTGTATTTTTGATCAAATAAATGAAGTCTTGGTGAGCAGAAGAGACTTCTTTCAAAACCATTTAAAACGCTTTTGAATGTTCTGGACTTATAAAGACAAATAACATTTGCATAGCCCCACCTCTTCCCTGTGATGTCACGCTGCTGCAATCTCATTGTAATGTAAAGACACAGAGGTTTGCGGTCCTGCATACGATTAATAGCAGCCATTAGCATCGACCTGCAGCTAATGCAATCAGACACTTTCTGTCTCGCAAACAAAGAGCGAGCGCGTTAATAAGACGAGCAGGTTGCTGAATTATCTTAGGATGAGGAGCTGAGAAAATATACAGTGAGAGAAAGGAAGAGGAAACATTTCTGCCACTTTTAAACCGTGAAGGCAGTTAAATGATTTTTTCTTTCCCCCTTCCTGCAATAATTGGCTTCAGTTTAATGGGAAATAATGATTGAAATGAAAGCGTCTGAGGCTCAACGAAGCCCATAGTGTTTTGTTTTTCTAGTGACATTGTTTATTTGTGCAGGAATGACAGTAGTGCTCCATTAGTGTGGGTTTTTCAATAGATGATGTCGATATTTAGTGAGTGCATGTATGCAAACACATGCATTGACAATAAACCGTCAAATATGACAGCTTTCTGTAGTATGTGTCTGTGTTTATGCACATTTGTGTTCTCTGTCATATGGATAGATGTAGTTGCTCCCAAATGTAGTGTTTTACTCTAGAGCTGAGGATATTGCATCAAGCTTACATCATCTGATTGTGTTCGCCGCTGGACTGTATGAAGAAGAGAAAGATTCAGCCGCTGTTTTACAAAGACATCACATCAGTTCTTATGTTGTCCACCTGCGTTCGTGAGCTCAATATCAGCATAATGGCCCCATGATTTCACTTTTTTTGCTACTCCTATTAGCTTAGTTTTTATTAATATTTTGAAATGGCTTTTATTTTTTTTATTTTTTCGGTTTATCTTAATTTTAGTTTAATTTTTAGTAAATTTATTATGTGCTTTTGTTATTTTTATTAGTTTTACATATTTACTATTTAGGTTTATTGTATTTTTTTCAGTTTCAATTTTAGATCAGTATATATTTCCAATTAAGTAATTTTAGTGCTTAAACTTATTTCAGTTTGTTGCCAAATTAAATTATTTAAAATAAAATTGAAATAAATCTGAAATAAAATAAATTATATATTTTTCAGCTTTATTTCAATTAACAAACGTGTTGCTTCAGTTTTATTTATTTATTCATATTTATTGATTATTGAATGTATTAATATTTATTTATATTCTTTTAAGTATTTATATAAAAAATATAAAAATTATATATATTTATATATCAATTATATTTTTATTTAGTATTAAATTAATTTCGTATTTATTTTTATTATTACATTTATTTAAGAATATAAAGAATATGAATAAATATAAAAATAATATTTATATATCTTTTTTTTCCTTTAAGTTTTTCATCTAATATTTATATTGGATTTTACTTCAGCTCTATTTCAATTAACAAAAAATGTTTTTTTCCAGTTTTATTTATTTTTTATTTATTATTAAATTTATTTATATTAATTATATTTTTTTCAATAAATAAAAAGAATATATATATATATATATATATATATATATATATATATATATATATAATATCAATTATATTTTGTATTTATTAAATTCATTAAATTTAAGATTTTCTTCTTTATTTTTTCATTTCATTAAAGTTTTTCATTTAATATTTATTTCAAATTTTATTTCACATTTATTTCAATTAAAAAAAAAATTAACAAGTTTAGTTTTAGTTAACGACAACACCCTGCTGTATGCAAGTGTACTGTTTAAAGGTGACTAAACTAATTTTTAGCAGATATAATTTAATATTTACATTTACATTTATATAACAATATTTACATAACATTTCGTCCAATTAAAAGCATTCTAGAATGATAATAGAAGTGTACTAGAACTAGAACTGTGATACTAGGATGCTGTAGGTGGTTGCCAGGGCGTTGCTAAGGTGTTCTGAATGGTCTGAGCATGCTGATCTGCTGTTGCTAAGATATTTTGAGTATGTTTTAGCGTGTTGCTAGGGTATTCCTAGGTGTTTTTTAAATGTTCAAAAGTCCACCTTTACTGAAGTTGTTCAAATCAGTAATACTAACTCTGCCTTAGCACGCACCACTTATAACGAGAGTGCAATTAATAATGTTAAACAGTGCCTGTTGTTCATGAAGACTACAGAAGAGCCCATATACAGTTCTGTTGTGATATGTAACAATCATTTACACCTGACTCGGAAAACATGACCCGACTGGCACATTTATGAGTGTGATTTTTCACACGCATGCTGTGGCCGTCTAACAGAATCCCTGTTTTTGTTTTGTGCCTCGGATGTGTCTGTGTTTCAGAGGTGCTGACTCGCCTTGCGCTCACGGATCCAGAGAGATGCCACCGGGGCATGTGGGTAATTGCAGTGGGATGCGCAGAGAGACATTTGCCTTCTGTTGTTGGATGTGTGACAGTCAGGCCTCATGGGAAGGTCACATGCAAACACACACTGACACAATTAACCGCTAAATGCAGCCAAACCAAACCGACTGATGCAGGGGGACAGAAATCAGTCGCTGACTAATGGACATGGACGTTTTATTTTTAACGTCAGGATTTTAGGGTAAAATTTATGCAGTGTTTTTTTATGTTTAATTTTCATATTATTATTTTGAATTATTATTTTTAATATTTTCAGTTTTCATATGTATAGTTTATGTGCTTTTGCCATTTTTTTATTAATATTTATTCTTTTTAAATATTACTATTTAGGTTTATTTTATTTTTATTTCTTTGTAAATTTTTGTTTGAATTTATTATTTATTTCCAGTTTCCATTTTAGTACATATTTCGATTATTTGCCAAGGGCAACATTTCTATTTTTTGTTTAGTTTAGTTTTTCATCTAATATTTTTATTTGATTTTATTTCAGCTTAAGTTCAATTAAGATTTTTTTAAAAATAGTTTTAGTTCAGTTAATGATAATAACCCTCAATCTGAGACCGTATTAAAAAAAAAGATTTTGAAAAAATCAAGCAAATTAAAATTAATTATTAAAAGGATTATTAAAATAAATTTAAATGTCAGTAAATAAGTGCCATAAATCATGTGACTTATTTGATTTTACGTTTTTGTACAAATTCAGAATCTCCAATTCGCCGAAACATAAGATGGTGGCATTTTCTGTTTAGATTGTGTTGTGTTTTGAACATTTAGCTCCAGTGCTGCTTCTTTAAAGGTGCTGTATGTATTTTTTTTTTTACAGTAATAAAGCATAAAAATACCGTAATATGTTTGTTGAGATTTAGGAAATGTGCTAAGTTCGCATACTTGTTTCTCCGAAAAACAATGCTATAGTTATTCTACTTTGAAATGTGCGTTCCATGTCGGATTGTCTGTTTTTGTTTTGGTCTGTGTGATCCCGCCCACTGCCGATTTACCCAATGATATTTCGACTCCTCGGTTGCCAGTTGGTGGAAAACACAGCGTATTGCAGCCATTGAAGCAACGAACTGGGTCAGACATCGCAGATTCCACCCGACCTAAAAGGCCTCGGCATCCATCTAAAAAACTATTAAAATACAGATTACATCGTTACACCAGTAGGTGGTGACAAGTGACTGTATTTGTCATTGAATCATTCATTGAAGAGATTCGTTCAAAAGCTCTGATTCATCCAGTAATGAAACAAGTGAAGTATTTATGAGTGAGTCATTGAATCATTCACTCAACCCGAATTTTTAAAAAATAATTAATAAAATAATCAAATTAATTAAACATTTCTAGTAGACGTCAGCAATTAACATTTTGTCAGAATCTCTAGTAAATTATATGTTATTTAATTGTCTGTTAATGCTAACAGTGTGGTAAACATGCTAGCATAATGCTCAAACATGTTAACAATATGTTAAATCATAGTAGAAACCTGCTAGCAATGTGTTAAATCATGCTAGCAACATGATAAAACATGCTAACAAAATGCTAAAACTTGTTAGCAATGTGTTAAATCATGTTAGCAACATGCTAAAACATGCTAGCATTGTGTTAATTCATGTTACTAAGATGCTATCAATATTAATTCATGCTAGAAACATGCTAGCAATGTGGTAAATCATGCTAGCATAATGTTAAAACATGTTAGTAAAATGAAAAATCATTATAGAAACCTGATAGCAATTTGTTAATTCATGCTAGCAACTATAAATCATGCTACCAATGTGGTAAATCATGCTAGCATAAAGCTACAACATGTTAGCAAAATCATAACTCATGATAGAAACCTGATAGCAATGTGTTAATTCATGCTAACAACTATAAAACATGCTAGCAATATGGTAAATCATGCTAGCATAATGTTAAAACATGTTAGCAAAATGATAAATCATGATAGAAACCTGATAGCAATGTGTTAATTCATGGTAGCAACTATAAATCATGCTACCAATGTGGTAAATCATGCTAGCATAATGTTTAAACAGGTTAGCTAAATGATAAATCATGATAGAAACCTGATAGCAATGTGTTAATTCATGCTAGCAACTATAAAACATGTTAGAAATGTGGTACATCATGTTACCAACATGCTACAACATGTTAGAAAGTGCTTAATCATGTTAGCAGCATGTTGAAACATGTGAGGATCATCTGACGGAAGGATTAAACATGAAAAACACCACTGAAAATGGATTGCGGTTCAGTTAGCTTGGGTAAATGTCGAACCAGCACTCAATATCATGTGTCTGTTATATAGTTTAAAGTGAAAATGCTTTTCTGTACATCAGAAAATGAATCTCTTTTATGTCCATATGTAAAACTACTGTACAATAATGTTTCTGTTCGTATCATACAGTAAGTTTAATCCAGTTTTGTAATTGAAGTAAAAAGTGGCTTAGCATGTCAAATGAAAACTCAATCAACGCAGACGTGCAATTATGAATCTATGCAGATTGAATCTTTCATGGCATTATGCGTCTGTAATTGACCTGCTGTCTGAAAGCATCGCTTTTCTGAATCACAGCCGCTTGTTCTTATATAACGTCTCTTAGCTGGTGAGTTTATGAAAGGTTTCGAGTCATTTACAGACTTTACTAATGAAATATATTCACATAAACATTTGTTAAAACTTTAAAAGAACCGACAGAAATAGTGATTGATTGAGTTGACATGATTGTGAGGTTTTCAGGAGCAAAAACACTTTACAGTAAGGCTTCATTTAATTAAATTAATGTGCCAATTCATGCTAGAAACGTTAGTAAAGTGCTAAATCATGCTAACAAGATGCTAAATCATGCTAGTAATATGCTAAAACATGCTAGATATTTTGTTAATGTGTGCTAGAAACATGTTAAACAATGCTAGCAATATGTTAAAACACGTTATCAATATAATTCATGTTAGAAAAATGTTAGCAACACATTCAATCATGCTAGCAAAATGCTAAAACTTGCTAACAGTGTGTTAATTCTTGTTACAAAGATGTTATCAATATATTAATTCATGTTAGAAACATGTTAACAGTGTGGTAAATCATGCTAGTAACTTGTTAGCAATGTGTTAAATCATACTAGCAACATGTTATAAAATGCTAACAATGTGTTAATTCATGTTAGAAATATTCCAGCAACATGTTAAAACTTGCTAGCACTTGTTACAAAGATGCTATCAATATTAATTTGTGCTAAAACATGTTAACAATGTGTTAAATCATGTTAGAAACCTGTTAGCAATGTGTTAAATTAACGCTATCAGCATGCTAAAACATGCTAGCAATGTGTTAATTCATGTTAGAAAAATGATAACAGTGGTAAATCATGTTTGCAAAATGCCAAAACATTTTAGCAATGTGCTAAATCATGCAAGTAACCTGTTAACAATGTGTTAAATCATGCTAGCAACATGCTATAACATGTTAACAATGTGTTAATTCATGTTGGAAACATGCTAGCAAACTTGCTAAACTTGCTAGCAGTGTGTTAATTAATGCTAGCAAAATGTTAAAAATGCTAGCACTTGTTACAGAGATGCTATCAATATTAATTTGTGCTATAAACATGCTAGCAATGTGGTAAATCATGCTAGGAAAAGGCTAAAATGTGTTAGCAATGTGTAAAATAATGCTAGCAACATGCTAAAACATGCTAACAATGTGCTAATTCATGTTAACAACATGCTAAAACACGTTAGCACTGATAATTCATATTACAAAGATGCTATCAATATTAATTAATGTTATAGACATGCTAGCAAATAATAGTGGTAAATCATGTTAGCAGCATGTTAAAACATGTTAGCAATGTGTTAAATCTTGTTAACAAAATGCTAAAACATGCTAGCAGTGTTCTAATTCATGTTAGAAACATGTTATCAATATTACTTCATATTAGAAACACACTAGCAATGTAGTAAATCATGTTAGCAACATGCTAAAATGTGTTAGCAATGTGCTAAATCATGTTAGCAATGTGCTAAATCATGTTAGCAAAATGTTGAAACATGCTAGCAACAATCCAAAACATGTTAGCAAACATGCTAAAACACCCTAGCAGCATATCTGTCTATCTATCTATCTATCTATCTATCTATCTATCTATCTATCTATCTATCTATCTATCTATCATCTCTAACACTTTACAATAAGGTTTCATTTAACTTTAGTAATTAAATATGAAAAATACATTGCATTATATTGTTAATCAAAAGTTGTATCTGTTAACAGTAACTAATGCAATGTAAACAAATGCATTAATGTTATTTCTAACATTATGAAAAATATTAAATGCTGTAAAAATATATTGCTCGTTAGATCTTCTGCACTGATGCTGACAAACGAGACCTTATTTTACCAAAAACACACTAACAGAAGAGTGAAGTCAAGTAAAGGAGGATTAAAAAGTAAACATTCAAAGATTTCTTTAAAATATAAGCCACAGTATGAGACTCATGCATTCATAATGTCTTGGCGATGGGCGTCAAGTAGGTGTTGATGTGCAGAACGAATTGAGGCTTATTGAGAACAAGGGAGCTTAACTTTCTGAGAGATAAAAGGACTCTGGCTAAAGACCTGGAGAAAAAACCGTTGCAGTATTCATCATGCTTTTCTCCACACATTGCTTCTTTAAGATAAAGAACATTTAGACAGTCTTCATTTACACTGTCTGTTTCTCAGGCCGTGCTCGCCGCGTCACCCGCCATCTGGAGAAAATGAGTTAGATCTCTCACCTTCAGACTAATTAGACACAGTATGATGTAAATGAATGAAGTCAAACTCTCTGCTGTATGCTGCTGTCCAGAGGTTTAGATAAATAATACTTTAATTAACACAATGTGACACTGGATCGATGGGAAATGAGATACAGTGCTAAAAATATTAATTTTGTAAGGCGTACTGAACATTAGCACAGTAAAGTTAATTAACAGTGTGTACTATTAAATTAGTTCTGTGTACTGATGTTTTTCTCATCAGCTGCAACGAGGACTATAATACCTGGAGAAAGAGCTTCATAAAACTCACTGTTGTAGTTCCTCTGGTGAATATCACATTCATAATCTTCCAAAGTCTTTTTCTGAAACGAAATCATTAGCATCATTTCATTACCTCGGTAAATGACATCTGCCATCATGGGGCGCTGCAGCAGATTCAATTAGCCGTGGCGTTCCTCTGCGTTTAATACCCAGCAGCCCCTAGTTAGAGACCCTGATGATTGTATGTAAACAGCACAGACCTGAGAAAAGCCGACACAAACAACAGCGCACACAACACACCCGCAGGGCGTCTTTAATGATATTTATGGGAATTTAGTCAAAGGTCGTTTCCCAAAGGTCAGAATAAAGGAATAAGCCAGGTTTGGTTCAGTGAAGCTCAGTTGATTGTATTATATATTATACATACATCGATCAGGCATAACATTATGAGCGCTGACGGGTGAAGTGAATATTATCTCTTCATCACGGCACCTGTTATATTAGGCAGCAAGTGAATATTTTGTCTTCAAAGTTGATGTGTTAGAAGCAGGAAAAATGGGCAAGCGTCAGGATTTGAGCGAGTTTGACAAGGACCAAACTGTGATGACTGGGTCAGAGCATCTGCAAAACTGCAGCTCTTGTGTGGTGTTCCCCAGCGGAGGCAGTGTGATGCATTGGGCAATGTTCTGCTGGGAAACCTTGTGTCCTGTCATCCATGTGGATGTTACTTTGACACGTACCACCTACTTAAGCGTTGTTGCAGACCATGTACACCCTTTCATGGAAACGGTATTCCCTGGTGGCTGGTGCCTCTTTCAGCAGGATAATGCCACAAAGCAAAAATGGTTCAGGAATGGTTTGAGGAGCACAACAATGAGTTTGAGGTGTTGACTTGGCCTCCAAATTCCCCAGATCTCAATCCAATCGAGCATCTGTGGGATGTGCTGAACAAGTCGGATCCAAAAGGGATCCTTTTGGCACCAAAAGGGGGACCAACACAATATTAGGAAGGTGGTCATAATGTCAGCCTGACCTGTGAATAATTGTTGTCATCAGTATAAGAATTTGTGTGTTCAACACCGTAAGAAATTACTTTTTAGACCTTATTGTACCAGAATAGTATATATATATTTAAAATCATGGCAACATTCAGAATAGTATACTTCCATACTACTTTTATTGTTTCTACAGTGTATATTATGTTTACAGCATGTGTTCTGTAGCATTTGATAACTATATTCCACTTTTTTCATTCTACATACAGTATACTGTCAATGCAAGCAGTGCATTCTCTGCATTAAGCAGTTAGAAGTACACTAGTATTTTATTCTGAACATATCCTATTGCAGTAAAGCTACCATAAAGTGCTGTTAGTTTCCTCGTACATGCAACGGAAAAGCATCACACTGTGAAACGCTTGTTTCAGAAGATAAAACACACTGTGTAGTGATCTATAGACACTGAAGAAACCTGCATGATACGTCTGATGCTTTGTCTCCATAAGTGCACAAAAAGCCCAGGGGACAAACACTGAAAATACAGGAGGGACTGTTTACCTTCACCAGGAACAAATGATGCAAACAAGCACTTAATACAGAGTTTTTATAGTATGTCAAAGAACTGAATGTATGGCTTGATATTTGCTTTCTGATTTCATGAAATTGTTTCTCTTGAGAACAGTCGTTAGCTCTATAATCTTAGTGTCCCACTTTTATAGAGAAAGACACTGAAAACTGAGGCACTTAAATTCAGTAGCTCTGTTTCAAAACCTATTGAGCTGCCTACGTAGGCTGCATTATAACTTAAGACATAAGTATGTTCCCAGTGCGAAGGCTGGAGGTAGGCAGTGTGATTATAGCCTTTAAGAGCTTTTCTTTTGGCAAAAACTAAAAAAAAAACTCTTCCCTGCTTCATTCAAATCTAGTGACAGAGCTGCGATTAGCCGTATGGCGTCTTTCCAGGACTGTCAAATTTGAGGTAATCCACTTCTTCTGGCTGAGTTGGATTACAGAGAGACTGCGATTTCAATCAGACGGGACAGAGATGCTGTAATCTGATGGACCGTTCAATAATGATCACACGGTTTGGATTGAATGTAAAGCAGTTGTGTGATCAGAGTTGTTTGGGTTTCATCTGTGATCCTGACGGAAAGGTGGTCTGTGAATCCAGATGGATTTTGAATATTAAATTAGGTATAAAATTTGAATATCGCAATATTACTTTCTGATTTTTCAGTTTTGACCTTCCAATTTACTGTTTTTTTTATTAGTATTTTTTTTTTTTTTTTTAGATATATTTTTAATGTACTATTTGTAACTTTTGGTTAAAAAACTAAACTGCATGCATTTTGCAGAAGAACATTGTTTTGGTTGTGCTTCGGCTCTGTGTGACTGTGCGGATGAATATGACCCTTCACAATTTGTTCAGCGTTTGTTTAAAACGGGTGATTCCCCGGAGGTTGGAGATTTAGCGGCTCCATGTCAACCTTTCTCGTTCGTTGTGACAACTAACCGCTGCCACACCCACATAGAGCTGCACGATTAATCATTAAAAGATTGCGATCTCGATTCAAACACCCACGCAATCTCATTCCTAAATGACGATTTAGCTGCCACTGATCCAGAGAGAGCCGTTGTCAAAACAGTCTTTTCAACTACACAATATTGTTATTTCTGTGTTACAAATATTTATATATAATATGATAACACTTTACTTGAAGGGGTGTGCATAAGACTGACATGACACCTTCATAATCTTGACATGACACATGTCATGAATATGAAGGAGGTTTTATGCATGTTTATGACAACTGTCATTAAATGTCATTCGCTCAATTATGTCATTTTTAATGCAAAGATGACATTGTTTGAGATGTCTTTGTTACGACAACTTGACATAAACCAACACATCATAACCTGTCAGTGTCTTTGTCATGACAACTTGACATTAGCAACACATCATAACCTGTCATAAACATGACATAGCAGATTAATTATCAAACTTAAAAAACTACTTAGCTTTATGGGTTAACATTACATTACATTATTTTGATAACACTTCAGTATAGGGAACACATATATAAATGATTAACTAACTTTTCCCTCAATAAACTCTTAATTTACTGCTTATTATAGTTAATTGTTAGGTTTAGGTATTGGGTAGGATTAAGAATGTAGAATAAGATCATGCAGAATAAGGCATTAATATGTGCTTTATAAGTACTAATAAATAGCCAATATTTTAGCCATATGAATGCTAATAGTAATAAGCAACTAGTTAAAAGACTCTGTTATAAAATAATGGTAACACTTTATTTTAGTGTCATCTTTTTTAAGAAATTTTAAATTGTCTATTATCTGACCTTCTGTTGGTGGAAACTTAAAAAAACAAAAAACAAAAACAAAAAAAACATGAAATGAAAAATAGTCATGACGCTCTTATAAAATTATTTGTCAGAGTTTTGTCACTTAATGACATTTTAATGACAAGTTCAATTTGTACCACTGTACTTGAGCTCAAGATACATATTCATGACACTATTATAATGGCCTCATGACAGCCAATGTCAAAACCAACCACATGACAGTTTAATGTAATGTTAACCCATAAAGCTAAATAATGTCAAGTTGTCATGACAAAGACACTGACAGGTTATGATGTGTTGGTTTATGTCAAGTTGTCGTAACAAAGACATCTCAAACAATGTCATCTTTGCATTAAAAATGACATAATTGAGCGAATGACATTTAATGACAGTTGTCATAAACATGCATAAAACCTCCTTCATATTCATGACATGTGTCATGTCAAGATTATGAAGGTGTCATGTCAGTCTTATGCACACCCCTTCAAGTAAAGTGTTACCCACTGATGTCTATGGTAGCAATTAAAATAGAGTAAATCACCTTTTGAAATTACTTTGACACTTCAAATGACGATTGTTACGATTACATCGTTACACCAGTAGGTGGCGACAAGTGACTGTTCATTAAATAGATTCATTCAAAAACTCTGATTCATCCAGTAATTAAACAAATATTTATGAGTGAGTCATTGAATCATTCACTCGACCATTTTTTTTCCCATTCAGATCAATTAAACATTTTAAATGGACTGCGGCAATTAACATTTTGTCAGAACCTCTAGTAAATTACAAGTTATTTTGTTTAGTTGTCTGTTCAGAATCGTGGGAGAATCGTGATCTCTGTTTGAAACTCTGTTTGATTCTCAGTTTATCCAGAATCATGCAGCTCTTCTCTCACACCAAAGTAGCGGAGCAACTTTTCTCTATTTACAGAAATGAGGAGACATGCACAGACGAGTGATGTATGTAATGTATGTACGCAATTTCCTGTGAAAACAATCCTGGCAGGTCTAAAATATAATAATATATTATAATAGGCTTACCATAAGACAAAAAGATGTTTTAGAAGATGGATTGATGATGTATTGTTTTGAACAAACATTTTACGTTTAATTCATTTTATGTCAGCCAAAGTTAATGAGCTAACTAGTATTACTTAAAAATGTTTAACAAGTTAAATTTGTCTTGTTTTTGTTATTTAGTAGCATTTTCTTGTTTAATGCAAGTTTTATAATATATAATATACTATGTATCAAAAAGGAACTAAACAAGCTAAAGGCAATTTTTTGTTTTATTTTTGCTAGATTTGGAGTCATGAAAATGTATTTTAATTAATTTATTTTTTTTAAATGAAAACGTATTTCTCTTTTTGTTAAAGCTCATAATGCTGTAGGGAGGCTGTGTTGAGTTTACACTAGAGGACTTTCTAAACCTAAGGTCAAACGGTGAGATGGGCCGTTCAGAGCAGGAGGAACATTAGAAGTCATCAGTCCCTGAGCGCTCGCGTGTGCTGACCTGTGCTGTGTTCGTACGAGCAAACGTGTCCTCAAGTCTTACCTGTTCAAGGTCAGCCGTTTAGGTTCAGCAGAATTTACCCGGTTCACCCGGTCAGCAGGGAGCTCTTCACCCCTGAGGTTAGCCAGACTCATTTAAATATGGAAATGCAGACAGACTCACACATGAATATTTCACCGCCGTTGTGGAAGTGCCGCGTTAGTTTTGACGCCTGCCAAGAAGAAAAAGGAGTGAGAGAAAGACTCCTGTGAAAGTGTTTACAGCGGTTAATGACCTCTATTATGCCAGTGTTATTTTTACTGTCATCATTATCATAACGTCTGCGTGTGCGATTCATTTCACCATCTCACCCCTGGGACTGCCGAGCGCTCACCCTTGACATGAGAACAAAACGCGTCAATGATTCAATCCGAGTGTTTTTCTCTACAGTCAAGTCGACAGCCTGTGTCAGCCGTACATATGCCATCATTTCAGTCTCGACTTTAGTCTTTCTGGAGTCTGTAATAATGGCAGAAGATAAGTTTGACAGATTGGAGTCATCTTTATTCAGACTTTTGACAATCTACGTGACATTCTGGCCAAGAATTGCCCACTTAGACCTCGTTTAAAGTCAACATGAAATCAAAACTGGCTCTCTTAATGCATGTTCATAATTCATCAGTGGCGTTATGGTGTAGAAAAAACGTAATACATGTTAACCAAAATCCCTCTGGCACTGTTTCTGAACTTCATTGCAATCTTGAGTTTTCTTTCGGGAATAAACATGTCACAATATTCCTCATTTAAATAATTAATATGCAGAATAAAGGGGCGGGGCCTGGTTGAGTTAGTTAGTAGTGTGTTGAAACTGGCGGTTATGGTAATGGGCGGGACATTTCCCAAACACCAATCACAACACACTGCTCCAGCCGACCAATCAGAGCACACTGTGCTTTTCAGAAGGAGGGGCTTCATAGAGACTAAACAGAGTGATACTGACAGACTGGGAAGGGAGGAGCTGCAACAATGGAGAATATGAGGAAAATAATCAACATTCAAGCAGAAAAACCTATTCTAGTAGAGCACAAAAACAACATCAAGACCACTTCAAAGCAAAGTTGCATTCAGATCTGGCTCCGTTCTGATATATAACACCCAGTTTTCACAATCCAATCAGGTCTTTGTGGATAAAATGATGGGGGAAAATGCCATTTACTTTTTTTCTCATTGAAAATCCTGTTTAATTTGGAAAACATCATTAAAATGGGTTGTGAACACTTTCCATGTTGACTTAACAACACAAAAGCATTGCTTAAAGATATAGTATACCTAAAAAAGAAAATCAAATCATCATTTACTCACAAAAATTTTGGTTTGCTAGAAAATTTCACAATTAATTACAAAGAAACAGCAAGTAACACATTCAATTAAACATGACATTTTGAAGAAGACTGAACTAATCCTTATTTACAATAATTTTCTACCTTTTTGGAAAACAAAATAAGTTGTTTAGAAAAATTTTCTTTTTGGTCCATACAATGAAACTCAAAGTTGTTTTAGACCAAAAATTGTTTGGACAAAAAATTGTTTGGACAATAAATACTTAAAAATCATCATTCTGTTTCACAGAAGAAAGAAAGTCATATTCGGGATTACTTGAGGGTGAGTAAATGATGAAAAAATGGCCTTTTTCTGGTGAACTATCCCATTATGAACAATAATTCAAATGGCATTTTTGGACAAACAAATAACAAACAGTCGTTTTGATAACAGCAATGGCATGCGCTGTCATTTAATGTGGGATGTCAACAGTCCATGTCTTCTGAAATACAAAATTGAGAGTCACATAAAGCCAGTTAAAAGGAAAGTGAAATTGGTTTGTCCCTTTGAAATGATAAACACAATAAAAAAGCCTTCTTCTGCTCATAAAATATGATAGCGAACTGCTAGAAAGTTCTTTACAAGTAGACAAAGTTTGGAAATCAATTTGAGGTCCAATCTAACTGGACCATAAAGAAGAATCAAATGGCGTTGAGTAAATGTCAGCAGTAGAATTATATGATTCTGCGAGGTTCATGACTCAGTAGTTCACAATATGTTTGGGGAAAGTTTCAAAGTAAAGAGCCGTTCTGTTGATCTCATCGGGGTTGCAAGTGTCAGATCCAGAGCTGGACGTGTTTGTAGGGAATGATTGTCCAGCGTCTGTTGCTTTCAAGGGTGTGAGAGGAGAAGAACTAGATGAAAAGACCTGCCGCTCACACTGGCCTTAAAGGGGACCTATAATGCCCCTTTCGCAAGATGTAATATAAGTCTCTGGTGTCTCCAGAATGTGTCTGTGAAGTTTCAGCTCAAAATACCCCACAGATCATTTATTATAGCTTGTTAAATTTGCCCCTATTTGGGTGTGAGCAAAAACACGCCGTTTTTGTGTGTATCCCTTTAAATGCAAATGAGCTGCTGCTCCCCGCCCCCTTTCCAGAAGAGGGCGGAGCTTTAACAGCTCAACAACAACAAAGCTGGAGAATCTCACACAGCCAAAATGAGGATTATAGCACTTAAACAGAACAAGTCAGATTCAAAAAGATCTCAGCAAAGACTGGTGGAAATAAGGATGAAAGTTCATTATTGCACTCTCTTTATTTGTCAAGAGCTTCCTTTGGCCAGACTTTGTTTTTTATCTGATATAGTGTAGTTTTAGGCTTCAGTTTACTAATTTTAGTTCCAGAGTTAATGATCTGGTTTAAACATATTTTACAGTGTTACATTTCTCAGAACAGTCAGTTTTTGCTATCTAGTGTCATTTTTATGTGCAATTACATCCCAAAAAATAATATACCATTCATTGAAAGCTAAAAGTTTAATGGCTTGTTTTCTAGTGTCATTAGCTGAGTTTCCATCCATACATGAAGCAAATCTTTTCAAAGTTCGCAAAAAAAAAAAAAAAAAAAAACGAACAAATGTGAATTTGTTCCATCAAGTTGTTTGAGCAGATGGTGGTGTTGGTAACCTAGTAACCAACAGTAAATAAAACACCATCAGCGGAAACAGCCGAAGAGTCACATGGGTTTAGTGTTCGCTACATCGGAATTTATTCGGCAAATGCGTTTCCATTTCCCATTATTCGCATTAACTCTTTTCGCACAAGTCTAAAACCACCTTAAGCGAGCGTAAAAACGTTTTTGCGAATTAAGGGATTTTTTGGATAACTTAATTTTGATGCAATACTTCAAAATGAGCATAAAAACAGGGTAATGGGAACATAGCTACTGATATCTAGTGGCATTTTCATGTTTAATGCAGGCAGGTTGCAAAGGTTTATAATGTACCATGTATCACATTAAAATTAATTTGTGGTCATTTTTGTTTGATCAGTTTTGAAAATGTAAATTAGATTTTTTTTTTTATGTTTTTTTTATTTAATCAAAGCAATTTTTTCATTAGATTTAAATTTATCATTGTTAGTTTAGCTTAGTTTTGGCATCATTTAAAAATGTTTAACATATTTTTCAGCACAGTCAAAATGAACTAAAATTAATTTTTATTTTATTTAATATTTGTTTAGGTATAGTTTTTCATACTTTCAGTTTATTTAGTTGTTTGTTTGTTTGTTTTAAGCTTAGTTTGTAATAACCCTTTTCAGTTTAGGACGGTAAGAGTCGTTATAGAAGACTAACTTAATTTATTTATTAATGCTGTTACTTTACTAAGCGATCAGATGCACCATTTTCACCTGCTGATGATGAAAATTACTTGTTGCATGAAATATTCTGTTGCGTCTGGTAATTACACAGTGTTGGATCATGAATATTAACGAGCATAAATATGAAAACACAGCCCTAAGAGTTTGTTCTCATGTAAAACAAGCTGTCTGACGGCTGAGCAGAACTCAGACAGAGAATCTCACACGAGCCAAATTACCTTGTTAACGCTCTTCTGACCAGTTTGTTTTCCTTTAAACACATAAACAGTGGAAATAACTTTATAGAGAACAAGTGAAAATGTTGCAAGAACATGAAATACTAGTGTTTTAGGACTTTTTTTCCAATTTATAATTGATTAGAAATTCATAATTCTGTGGGGAGCTAGAAAACTCGAGAGATTCATGTGAGACTTTTTCTTTTTGCACTCTCATTACTGTCTATAGAAGAAACATTTAAGATTTTTTTCTTTCTTGTATATGTGATTGTCAGTTGCTTCAATAATTAAATCAGTGGTAAATGAGACCACTTGTACAATTAATATGCGTGACACCAGTAATATGTTTATTGGCAGTAACATTTGAAGGCTCATAAAATAGTTTTGACACGTTTATTCTCGTGTATAAAGCACCAGGGAAATGTCGTGAAGCAGCATTTATCCGTGAACGCCCAAACGTTTCAACCTCATTTCATCATTCAGTAAAGCTTCAGTTCAATCTTCATATCTAATGCAACCACATGTTTGACTGACAAAAGCTGTGTTTTTCATTACAATAGTGTATGAATGAAGTTTGTAGAGAACTAAATAAAGCTGATGCATGTGATATCATGCGGTAGACGTCATATAGGACAAAAATGCACAGCATTAAACTTTTCATGATACAGTTGTAAAAATGCAACAATACCATGTGACTAACTGGAGCGTAAATATTCATTTTCAAGCTAAATATGAATATTAATAGTTGTATTATTTGTCCCGTCACCTGTTGACATCAGATGTGACGTGACGTGTCGCTCCAGGACGGAAAGATCTGACATATCAAGTCAGAGATAAATGAGCAAGAGACGCGGTGAAGTAAAGTGAAACATGGCCTTAAGACCCGTGCTGAACTTCCCGTGTCCTCTGCTCTTTTCTTGACCGACTTCAGCTCAAACACAGATAAGATGAGGCTTTATTGATCCCTGAAGGGGAGTTCAGGACAGAGACACTACAATTCATTTCTGAGAACTGAGAGATTCAGAAACATTTTCTAGTTTGGGGCTTGATGTCTACTGACAACACTTTTCACTATTGAATGTAGAACAAAATGATAATAATAATGATGAATAATAATAATAATTTTACCTGAGAAATTTCAAGAGAAAATACTGAGTTACTTTATTATTTTGTTGATATTTTAACCTTTCCTGAGCTTTGAAAGAGCAACCGGTAAGCAATAACAGCTTCCTGTTAAGAAAAAATAAATAAATTAATTAATATATATATAAATAGAATTTATTTGTAAAAAGAATAATAAAATAAAGGCACTACAACAACAACAACTACTAATACATATTTATTCATATTAATAATTTAATAATAATAATAATAATAATAATTATTATTATTATTATTCCTAAGGAATTCAAGAGAACATTCTGAGACATTGTTTATACTTTAATGAAATGAGCTTTGAAAGAGCAACTTTTGTTTAATTAGTTTCCTGTTAAGAAAAAAATATTATTAAAATAATAATAAAAATAAGTATTTATTATTATTAATAGTATACTAAATAGTATAACAGTATAACAACAACAGCAATAATAATAATAATAATAATTACTATTATTATTAATAGTGTAATAATAATAATAATAATAATAATTATTATTATTATTATCATTATTATTTCTCCTAGTTTTTAAGAGAAAATTCGAGACATTGTTTGTACTTTAATGAAATGAGCTTTCAAAGAACAGCTTGAGAGAAATAACGTTTCCTGTTAAGAATACAAATTTAATATAAATTATTAAATTATTATTAAAATACATATTTATTATAATTATTATACATATTATTGTTGTTATTAGTTGATATTGTATTGAGTTACTTTATTATTTTGTTGATATTTTAACCTTTCCTGAGCTTTGAAAGAGTAACCGGTAAGCAATAACAGCTTCCTGTTAAGAAAAAATAAATAAATTATTATTTATTATTAATTATTATAATAAAAAAAAATTATATAAATTGAATTTATTTGTAAAAAGAATAATGAAATAAAGGCACTACAACAACTACTAATACATATTTATTCATATTAATAATTTAATAATAATAATAATAATAATAATAATTATTATTATTATTATTATTATTATTATTCCTAAGGAATTCAAGAGAACATTCTGAGACATTGTTTATACTTTAATGAAATGAGCTTTGAAAGAGCAACTTTCATTTAATTAGTTTCCTTAAGAAAAAAATATTTTTAAAAGAATAATAAAAATAAGTATTACTATTATTATTATTAATAGTATATTAAATAGTATAACAGTATAACAACAACAGCAATAATAATAATAATAATTACTATTATTATTAATAGTGTAATAATAAATAGTATAATAATTATTATGATTATGATTATTATTTCTCCTAGTTTTAAGAGAAAATTCTGAGACAATGTTTATTTTAATGAAATGAGCTTTGAAAGAGCAACTTGTAAGAAATAACAGTTTCCTGTTAAGAAAAAAATATTAATATTATAATAATAACAATAAATTATTATTATTATTATTATTGAAATGTATAATATATTTATCATAATTATTACACTTATTATTATTATTAAATTATTATTAAAATATAATACATATTTATTATAATTATTATACATATTATTGTTGTTATTATTTTTCCTAGTTTATTAAAAAAAAACTGAGACATTGAAAAAAATAATTACAAATTTTTTTGTATTAATAATAATCATAATGATAACAATATTTCAAGAGAACATTCGGAGGCATTGTTAATACTTTACTGAAATGAGCATCTTGTGAGCAAAATGAGTTTCCCGTGTGTTTCAGTGCTGCGGAGGTCGTCGTCTTTATAGGCGATCACTGGATAAAGGACACGCGTTTGAGGGAATCGCTGGGAAAATGACTTTCATCTACATCAATCAGTGTCACGGGACACTTTTGATGACTGTGTGTGAGTTATCATCACCCAAATGGACATCTGAAGCATGTCGCAGGAAATTTGCCAAGTACGAGAGATTTAAGGAAAATTACAGCTGCCTTATCCTGTTTTTCCAGTTGCCCTTTCCAGTTGCATCCCTTCTGTTCACATATAATTGCTGTATCTTGCAGGGTTGTTTAATGTGAAAATCAATCAATCTGTAATCATGTTCCTCAGCTTTGTTTCTGTTCACTCTGTGTTGTTTTAGTCTTATTGTATCTGCTGTAGGCAAGTTGAAAACAATCAATGGAAATGATGTGAGAAATCCACATGAAAGCATTATTGTTCATCGAATGAATTATGGGTTACAAGAAAACGTACACAAAACCCAGAATGTTTTGTTATAAAGACTTCTCAGTGGGTTACTTCACTTCATATTTCAAGCAGTTGTTCTAGATTACACACAGTTTTAAAGCGACTTGTGATGACTTTAAATATCTATTGAAATTGCAGGGTCGTATTTTTTATAAAACTCATTTGTTCAGTTCACAAAATCAGTTTTGCTGTGCAAGCGGATTTGCAATTAACGTTTTTTGTATACTAGCGTGCACACAATAATGAACAACATTTGCTTGTTTGCCTGGAACCTCAGGGCGGGAAAAATAGGCTGCTATTAAAATGATGGTAATAACATATACTTAAAATACCACTGGTTTAATTACGTCTTGGAGCATCTGTATTCTAAACGGGCAGGCTAATAACCGTCTGAGGCTGGTGGAGCTTCAGCATCCGTGCGTTTGACAGCCGTGTAGTTGAATTTCAGTCGACGCGCTGCAGACTGACATGCTCAGCGGGGACGATGGAGACATGACAGGTGTCTCATAACATCTCACGCATGATTAATGCTAATACACATCGGCTAAAGCGACTGGAAGAAGTTTGGTACTCATTCAGAGGAAGTCAAGTATAGCACATTTTCAGCTTGAGTTCATAATTCTAGTCAAAAGCACTGTATATAATACAATAATAATAATAGGAGCAACAGCAATTTAATTCATTTAATTTTGTTAATGTGTGTGTGTACATACATGACAATAATTTGTACCCAAATTTGTACCCAAAGTGAGCTAATTAAGTTCTGTACATGTAAAATGTTTGTTATATACACCACCGTTCAAAAGTTTTAGATTGATTTTAATGTTTTTGAAATTAATGTTCTTTTATGCTCACCAAGGCTGGATGTATTTGATCAAAAATACAGTAAAAATAGTGAAATATTATTACAATTTAAAATAGATCAATGCTGAATTTCTTCAGTGTTCAGTGTCACATGATCCTTCAGAAATCATTCTAATATGATTTGCTGCTCAATAAAAATGTATCAATGTTGAAAACAGTTGTGTACAATTTTATTTAAGGATTTCTTGATGAAATTTGACGGAGATGCACTGCTTTCTCCTGAAGAGGTCGCAAAAAGACTAGGTTGTTACGTCTGACACAGGAGCTGCGTAACACAAAAACTACCCAAACACTGGGTTGTTACGTCTGACCCAGGAGCAGTGTAACACAAAAACTACCCAAACACTGGGTTGTTACGTCTGACCCAGGATCTGTGTAACACAAAAACTACCCAAACACCGGGTTGTTACGTCTGACCCAGGAGCTGTGTAACACAAAAACTACCCAAACACTGGGTTGTTACGTCTGACCCAGGATCTGTGTAACACAAAAACTACCCAAACACTGGGTTGTTACGTCTGACCCAGGAGCAGGGTAACACAAAAACTACCCAAACACCGGGTTGTTACGTCTGACCCAGGAGCAGGGTAACACAAAAACTACCCAAACACTGGGTTGTTACGTTTGACCCAGGATCTGGTAACACAAAATCTACCCAAACACTGGGTTGTTACGTCCGACCCAGGATCTGGGTAACACAAAAACTACCCAAACACTGGGTTGTTACGTCTGACCCAGGATCTGGGTAACACAAAAACTACCCAAACACTGGGTTGTTACGTCTGACCCAGGATCTGGTAACACAAAATCTACCCAAACGCTGGGTTGTTATATCTGACCCAGGATCTGAGTAACACAAAAACTACCCAAACGCTGGGTTGTTACGCATAACCCAGGATCTGAGTAACACAAAAACTACCCAAACACTGGGTTGTTGCGTCTGACCCAGGATCTGGGTAACACAAAAACTACTCAAACGCTGGGTTGTTACGCATGACCCAGGATCTGAGTAACACAAAAACTACCCAAACGCTGGGTTGTTACGCATGACCCAGGATCTGAGTAACACAAAAACTACCCAAACGCTGGGTTGTTACGCATGACCCAGGATCTGAGTAACACAAAAACTACCCAAACGCTGGGTTGTTACGCATGACCCAGGATCTGAGTAACACAAAAACTACCCAAACGCTGGGTTGTTACGCATGACCCAGGATCTGAGTAACACAAAAACTACCCAAACGCTGGGTTGTTACGCATGACCCAGAATCTGAGTAACACAAAAACTACCCAAACGCTGGGTTGTTACGCATGACCCAGGATCTGAGTAACACAAAAACTACCCAAACGCTGGGTTGTTACGCATGACCCAGGATCTGAGTAACACAAAAACTACCCAAACACTGGGTTGTTGCGTCTGACCCAGGATCTGGGTAACACAAAAACTACCCAAACACTGGGTTGTTACGCATGACCCAGGATCTGAGTAACACAAAAACTACCCAAACGCTGGGTTGTTACGCATGACCCAGGATCTGAGTAACACAAAAACTACCCAAACGCTGGGTTGTTACGCATGACCCAGGATCTGAGTAACACAAAAACTACCCAAACGCTGGGTTGTTATGCATGACCCAGGATCTGAGTAACACAAAAACTACCCAAACGCTGGGTTGTTACGCATGACCCAGGATCTGAGTAACACAAAAACTACCCAAACGCTGGGTTGTTACGCATGACCCAAAATCTGAGTAACACAAAAACTACCCAAACGCTGGGTTGTTACGCATGACCCAGGATCTGAGTAACACAAAAACTACCCAAACGCTGGGTTGTTACGCATGTCCCAGGATCTGAGTAACACAAAAACTACCCAAACACTGGGTTGTTGCGTCTGACCCAGGATCTGGGTAACACAAAAACTACCCAAACACTGGGTTGTTACGCATGACCCAGGATCTGAGTAACACAAAAACTACCCAAACGCTAGGTTGTTACGCATGACCCAGGATCTGAGTAACACAAAAACTACCCATACGCTGGGTTGTTACGCATGACCCAGGATCTGAGTAACACAAAAACTACCCAAACGCTGGGTTGTTACGCATGACCCAGGATCCGAGTAACACAAAAACTACCCAAACACTGGGTTGTTGCGTCCGACCCAGGATCTGGGTAACACAAAAACTACCCAAACAATGAAAAAAAAAAAAAAGACCCAAAAGGCTCAACCCAGGACTTGGGTAGAATAATAACCCAAGATTTTTTGTTAGAGTGAATGAATTAATGTTAGCTGTTAATTTATTTGTGTTTTATTGCAATTGAACCACAACCAGAATCCAAACTCTCTCTTTTATAAAGCATTATAAACAATGTATCTTGATGTATCCTTACACAAAATCTATCATGTGCTTCAGGAGTGTGGTTTTCTCCCTGAGCTTCAGTTCATTTTCCCAACAGTGTCTGGATCAAAGCGCCTCCACATTAACGAAGACGAATCATCCAATACCATCGATCAATGACTGTGACACTGTATCTGGGGCAGAAAGTCTCTCTCTGAGATGAAGTTATACTATAAACACTTGCGTCGTCACTCCTAAAGGGACGGCACTTTTGCAACTGCGCTTCTCCAGTTAAATTGCCTTGCGGGATATTATTTGAAGTGAACGCATTTGATTATGTTTTCTCCGATGTTTTGAGACTGAAAGCAGCCGTCAGGCGCCGTTTGAAGGGCGACTGTTGTCCTACATTTTTTTCCTCCAGTTGATTTGGTTTTCTGAGAGGACGATGATAAGCAGGAAAAATGCCACGGGATCAAAGACTCCGCAGCCGGATGTCTTGGAAAAGTAAATCAGTAGGCGTGTCAATTGCTTCCCAAATTTCTAAGACGCTCCATCTCTGTTTTTGGTTTGCTGTAATCTCATTACCCCACTTAGAGAAATTCAGCGCATGCAGCATTTATGAATTTCACTGGTTATGTGAACAGGCCGTAATGATCTCTAATTTCCTCTCATGAACAGGAGAGAAATTATAAGGCATATTTAGCAAACACAAGCATAATGCGTTTTTTTCTCAGTTAAAATGAAATTTAATATATTGAAAATGTATCTTTGCGTTGCAAAGAACGTAGGTCAAGATACATTACTTTGTACTGCCTGAAATTAGAGGATGTTTTTGGTGTAATTTGATGCAAATAAAGCAAAAATACACATTATGATATTTTTAAAACCATCCATTTATGATTAATTTACTAAAGTTAAAGCTGTTTTGAAAAGGAAAATTGTGAGATCATTCATCAGCATCTGCCAACAACCATACCCTAAGTGTAAATGTATTTTACTTCAATTTAACTACAAATATTTTAAATTTCAATAAATAATGGGTTGTTTTAACCCAACGATTGGGTTGTTTTAACCCAGCGATTGGGTTTTTTTAACCCAGTGAATGGGTTGTTTTAACCCAACGAATGGGTTTTTTTAACCCAGCGAATGGGTTGTTTTAACCCAGCGAATGGGTTGTTTTAACCCAACGATTGGGTTGTTTTAACCCAGCGATTGGGTTTTTTTAACCCAGCGACTGTTTTTTTTAAACCAACGATTGGGTTGTTTTAACCCAGCGAATGGGTTGTTTTAACCCAACGATTGGGTTGTTTTAACCCAGCGAATGGGTTGTTTTAACCCAGCGAATGGGTTGTTTTAATCCAACGATTGGGTTTTTTTAACCCAGTGATTGGGTTGTTTTAACCCAGCGAATGGGTTGTTTTAATCCAACGATTGGGTTTTTTTAACCCAGTGATTGGGTTGTTTTAACCCAGCGAATGGGTTGTTTTAATCCAACGATTGGGTTTTTTAACCCAGCGAATGGGTTGTTTTAACCCAACGATTGGGTTTTTTTAACCCAGCGAATGGGTTGTTTTAACCCAGCGAATGGGTTGTTTTAATCCAACGATTGGGTTTTTTTAACCCAGCGATTGGGTTGTTTTAACCCAGCGATTGGGTTGTTTTAACCCAGCGAATGGGTTGTTTTAACCCAACGATTGGGTTGTTTTAACCCAGCGAATGGGTTGTTTTAACCCAACGATTGGGTTGTTTTAACCCAGCGAATGGGTTGTTTTAATCCAACGATTGGGTTGTTTTAACCCAGCGATTGGGTTGTTTTAACCCAACGAATGGGTTGTTTTAACCCAGCGAATGGGTTGTTTTAACCAAGCGAATGGGTTGTTTTAACCCAACGATTGGGTTGTTTTAACCCAGCGATTGGGTTGTTTTAACACAGCGATTGGGTTGCTTTAACACAGCGATTGGGTTGCTTTAACCCAACGATTGGGTTGTTTTAACCCAGCGAATGGGTTGTTTTAACCCAGCGAATGGGTTGTATTAACCCAGCGATTGGGTTGTTTTATCCCAGTGGTTGGGTTCAATGTTTGCCCAACCTGATGTTTTATTTAACTCAACTATTGTTTAAAAAATACTGCATTGCTTGCTTAAAATGAATCCAAAACATGTTGAAAATGAACATTTATTAATATGTTTAATACATAATAATTAAACAATAATATTTCCAACCTATTTTGGTTTCATTTTATATAATGTGTGATGTTTAGTAGTATAAAACAGAATACAAAAATGAATGAATATATAATGTGAGTTAAGATGAAGACCTGAGCTTTGATAATTAGCCACATGTGTGATTTCATGATGCTGTCAGAAATGAGCTCGTTACAGTAATTAACCAGCCAGAGCTCATCTCTGAACAGAGCAGCGTGGGATCCGAGAGAGAGAGAGAGAGGCCTCCTTATGTTACCCTCTCTGTTGAAGATGGGGAAGCTTATGATCTGTTTCAAGTCATTTCACACATTAATTTTTCATGGGAGATTTCACAGACGCAATAGAGATTATATTTGTGAGAAAAGCTGCATTTGAACTTTGACCTTGATGATTGGACTCTTATATTTGGAATATTTTTATTTTTTTGGAATAGTTTCAGTGGGAATATTCAGATAACTACAGAGCACTTTTAAAGCCAGCGTTTCGCATAAATGCATTACATAACATGCACTTAATACATAATGCAAATATTTCTGCGTTTAAGACATAAGCTTCAAAAATGGCTATAAGAAAATATGAATTTAAATAATACATTTAGTGGGGGTTTAATGAAAACGACAAGTATTGCAAGTATTAATATCTCATGCAATGTTAATTTTTTTTACTTTAAAGGTAGACAAAAATACTGGTTGTCACAGGTATTTTTTGCAGCGTATATTCTTGGAAAGCGTGTTTTGTTGTATCAGTTCACTCATCATTTTAACACAAAACTTTGCTGTTTGTTGGGAAAAGTATCTGAAAAATTCATAAGTTGCATTGCTTCTTTTATTTTGTTTCTTATGCATAAATGCATCTGTATCACATGTTAAGTCCATCTACTGAAGCAGAAGATGCTAATATTAAGGTTCACTCTCTCTGATTCGATTCTTTTCTTAGACTCACACACACACACTTGTTGGATAATATTCCCCTGAGTTATTATGAGAAGCCGTAACGTGATGTTCAAAGCGCTCTGAAACAACATTCAGACAAACACTCCATCAGGTTTGTGCCTGAGAAGGAACATAATTCACTCACTCCCTGCTTTTCATTTGCATACAGCGCTATGTTATTTGCATAGTGGCAGTGTTGATAATTTGCATGCGAGGCAGAGACACAGGGAGTGCGATCGCTTCTCTGAGGTGATGCGCTCATGCCTCATGCAACTTTTCCTCATTTGTCTACAGCGCTCACGTACAAACGCCTCTGATGATGGGGAACACGGGCTAACTTAGCTTGCTCTTCATGCCTGTTTAGCTCTTATTTCTCTTCCAGCATTCATTAAAAATGCTTCTTTATAGACAGTAGAGTGGGAGAACTAAAACGATCCCATAACGAATCTTGAAATGTCGAATTTTCTTGCATGTTATGCTTTGGATTCTAGTATGCAGTGTTAAAGAAAATCACAAACAAAATGTCTCCTAGACAGCAAGAAGATTACATGGAGAGCAAAATCTATTTGGAAGAGATCTCAACAGTGTTTCAAACTGTGCTCAGATTTGCCTGCTTTTACAAAAAAAGAAGTATACTTCAAGGCAAGTCAATTTTTTATTCGCTGGCCAGTTTTGAGATTTTGGGCTATTTAGCATTTTATAATTTGTTTTCTTTCCACAAGTCTGAAAGAACACGTGTTTCTTTTATTGTACTTTATCTATTTGCGTCTGTAGATTTTAATTACAATACATATCTTTAAAGGCCATGAGTCAGAAATCTGAAACTTTACAGTCTTATTCGTATCTGTATCAGTATTTTCTGATTTATGGAGCGATTAAAAAAACTCGATGACACAAAAAAATCTTAACCTGGCTTTACACAATATTCAGCTTTTTGTTCTGCATTTGTAATTAGATAATGCCTCATTTGCATATCTAAACATACCAATATGATGATATCTATTCATTAAAAAATTAAAGTTCAAGTATACTTTAGTATACTATATGTAGTAAGTATACTAATATCAATGTAATAGCAGAATATATCTATGTGTACTATTTCAGTACTTCTTGGGACTTTCAGTACTTCTTCTAAATTGGTTTACTAATAGTCTACAAAAGTAAACATTTAAGTGTATTCTAGTAATAAACTTTGAGTACATAACTAGTTTACATCTAAGTTAGGGTTGTAACAGTATGAGATTTTCACGGTATGATAACCGTCTCAGAATATATCCGGTTCCACGGTATAAGTTTAACTAAACTTTTATTTTGATGAGTTGTAGTGCATGGTTGTAGTGAAGACCTTTGAGTTTCAGGGTCTATTTAAAGGATTAGTCCATTTTCAAATAAAAATTTCCTGATAATTTACTCACCCCCATGTCATCCAAGATGTTCATGTCTTTCTTTCTTCAGTCAAAAAGAAATGAAGGTTTTTGATGAAAACATTCCAGGATTATTCTCCATATAGTAGACTTCAATGGCCGGTTGAAGGTCAAAATGACAGTTTCAGTGCAGCTTCAAAGAGCTTTAAACGATACCAGATGAGTAATAAGGGTCTTATCTAGAGAAACCATCGGTCATTTTCTAAAAAAATACAAATGTATATGCTTTATAAACACGAATGATCGCCTTGTACGTGCTTCTGCTTTCCGTATTCTTCAAAAAGCTTACGCTGTATGTCCTGCGCCTTCCCTATTCTACTTACGGAACGAACAGGGAAGGCGTAGGACATGCAGCTTAAGCTTTTTGAAGAATACGGAAATGCCGTTTTGGCGGAGGCACTTAGAAGGTGATCATTTGTTTATATAAAGCATATACAGTTGTATTTTTTTCGAAAATGACCAATCGTTTCTCTAGATAAGACTCTTATTCCTCGTCTGGTATCGTTTAAAGCCCTTTGAAGCTGCACTGAAACTGTAATTTTGACCTTCAACCGTTTGGGCTCCATTGAAGTCCACTATAAGAAGAATAATCCTGGAATGTTTTCATCAAAAACCTTCATTTCTTTTTGACTGAAGAAAGAAAGACATGAACATCTTGGATGACATGGGGGTGAGTAAATTATCAGGAAAATTGTATTCAGAAGTGAATTAATCCTCTAACAATGGACTCAAATAAAATGATGAAATGCTCATTAAGCATTCTCTCAGAGCAGCTCTGGATATGTTCATGTATTCATGTCCTCATATTGTGAGACGGCAGACGCTGAAAACACCGAGCGCCACACGTACTCGAGTATGTAGTAGACGAAACGGCGCAGCTCATTGACACAGACACATTGAACAAACAGATTATATATTTATATATAGCACTCTTTTTGCACTTTAATATTCACAGACCATGACTCGATTTGATTTTTTATACAGTTCTACTTTCATCCATCCAGCAATTTGATAGTTTTACGCGACATCTGCGTTATACTGTAAATTCCCTTTTCATGACTTTATTCCGGGTCTAGCTGACTTTTCAATTCATGAAAGTACACTTTGAAGAATATACTCAGCAAACTAACTCAGTAAGCAATAACTCTTATCTGTTTGACCTCGTTCTTTCTAACTACTTCTGTTATCACTAGTACCTGCTGTTATTACCAGAACAAAATTATTTGAATGTGGGTCATTTTACCATTTTTGCCTATTGCATCATATTCTGGACTAACAGAGCTAATTAAAGCCAAATGATTTATCTGAGAGTAATTTATCTGCATTCCTGTTCCACATTATTCATTACTCTTAAGTGAAATTCTGTCCAATTATACATGAATGCACTCTCTAACATCCACCATAGATGAGTCTCAGAATTTTAGAGACAATCACCTGAGAGATCCTCTCTAACCTAAATCACACTTTAGAGCCACTTGAGCGGGTTATTCAAGCTAAAACTCCATTAGACACTTAAAGTATGATTACTGATGTGTTCTGCCAGCCCTCAAAAAAAGGAATTCATGTTTTTTTTTGTGCATCTGAAAGGCTTTACCAGATCTTTCAGACTGTTAGATCACACTCGCTGGAAAAGTGTGCTAATAACCCCCTCGCTTAAGTGCGGCCCTCGTCTCTGAGCTAAAGGGGAGGCAAAATTGGCATACGGTACAGTGGTATTATGGTGGAGAATGCGGGCAAACGAGATGCTTTTATGTAGTGAAAAGAGCTGGCAACGATAAGAGTGGAGCGGTTACCTGGGTTTAACAATACTAATGCAAAGAGTTTACTGACATTTAGCAACAGCACTAAGTAGAGACTTGTGTGCCGCGGTTGCTGGTGATGGTTCTATGTAATTTTCTCAACACTAAAGCTCCCAAACACGTATTAACAAGTTGATGGGTGAAGAAGTGCATCATTTCTCTTGAGGTTCAGCAGCTTAATGTGCGTAAAGTATATCAGGGTTTTTCCTGTATTGAAAATATTATAGCGGCCACCAAAATGAATCTTTGTCCCACCAAAGATTTGATAACTTAATGTGACAATACATGCCATTCTGTACCTGCTCTGTTACCTGCTGTAAGCCAGCAGGCTTATTTTGTAATGTTGACATGGATTCTCTGTAAAGCTGCTTTGAAATGATATGTATCGTGAAAAGCGCTATACAAACCCGATTCCAAAAAAGTTGGGACACTGTACAAATTGTGAATAAAAAAGGAATGCAATAATTTACAAATCTCATAAACTTATATTTTATTCACAATAGAATATAGATAACATATCAAATGTTGAAAGTGAAAATCACAACATGGGCTCAGGAATACTTCCAGAAAACACACAATCCACCGTGCCATTCGCCGTTGCCGGCTAAAACTCTATAGGTCAAAAAAGAAGCCATATCTAAACATGATCCAGAAGCGCAGGCGTTTTCTCTGGGCCAAGGCTCATTTAAAATGGACTGTGGCAAAGTGGAAAACTGTTCTGTGGTCAGACGAATCAAAATTTGAAGTTCTTTTTGGAAAACTGGGACGCCATGTCATCCGGACTAAAGAGGACAAGGACAACCCAAGTTGTTATCAGCGCTCAGATCAGAAGCCTGCATCTCTGATGGTATGGGGTTGCATGAGTGCGTGTGGCATGGGCAGCTTTCACATCTGGAAAGGCACCATCAATGCTGAAAGGTATATCCAAGTTCTAGAACAACATATGCTCCCATCCAGACGTCGTCTCTTTCAGGGAAGACCTTGCATTTTCCAACATGACAATGCCAGACCACATACTGCATCAATTACAACATCATGGCTGCGTAGAAGAAGGATCCGGGTACTGAAATGGCCAGCCTGCAGTCCAGATCTTTCACCCATAGAAAACATTTGCCGCATCGTAAAGAGGAAGATGCGACAAAGAAGACCTAAGACAGTTGAGCAACTAGAAGCCTGTATTAGACAAGAATGGGACAACATTCCTATTCCTAAACTTGAGCAACTTGTCTCCTCAGTCCCCAGACGTTTGGAGACTGTTATAAAAAGAAGAGGGGATGCCACACAGTGGTAAACATGGCCTTGTCCCAATTTTTTTGAGATGCCATGAAATTTAAAATCAACTTATTTTTCCCTTAAAATGATACATTTTCTCAGTTTAAACATTTGATACATTTGGTCATCTATGTTGTATTCTGAATAAAATATTGAAATTTGAAACTTCCACACATCTGAAGCATGCGCATGGAAATCTGACTGTCAGATGGCGCGTCCTGTGATTATTAAACTAAGTTCTCTTTCACGTCTTATTGTGGTTAAACTGTCAAATACACACACGGTTATATTAAAAACACAAAGTTCTAGTAGAGCGAATGAAGCACAGCAAACGCACACCTAAAGAAAAATGCATAAAAAAGCATAGTGCTTCACTGAGTGTGCAGCTGTTTCTCTTTTGCTAAGAAAACACAAAGTTCACATAAACACTGTCAGTTATGTCTGTGAACGTAAACAGCAGGGATAGAAATCGCATGTGTATATTAGATCTGTGTATTAAAGTGAAAGCAGTGTAATATACAATACCTACTGCTGTATACACTGTTAATGTGAATCAAACAACAAAAGAAAAACAAAATCACTCACTGCTCTTGAATGAATAACTTTAGTAGCTTTAACTTTAATCTTACTTGAATGCTGCTGTTAAATGCTCTGGTGAGGAGATAAACATGGAGGACTGTGTACAGCTCCCTCAGGGCGGGGTCTATGCTAATAGGCCTAAGCATTTGTGACGTCTTGTTCTGTGAATGGCTTGATCTGAGACACTGCTTATGATTTATGGGGTTTAAAAAAGAGGAGTGGGTGGATTTTTTCCCATTATAGAGTGGTTCTGTACACATACTGCCAACACGTTTATGTCCAAACACCATGCATAAGTGAATTTTGCATAATAGGACCCCTTTAACCCTTTAAGCTGTAAAGGGAGCGCCGGCGCTCCTGTTTCTGTGTGTCTCTGTTTAAGAGCCAATAAAAACTGAACCCATATATGTAGCACAATAATTTTTTTGCATACAAAACCAGAGACTTTACACGTTCAGAACAAGCCTCCAACATGCTTCTGTTGCGTTGTTTGTACCCTCTAATGAGTCTGAGTAATATGCATTTACAACAAAAACAGCACAGCCGCTAACTGAATACAAATATGTAGATTTCACATCCTCATAACTTCATGAAAAATGCACAGATCATAGAAAATGGCACATCATTATTTAAAGAGGATCAAAAGCAATCAACATAATATATTGTGTTGAATGATGTAACATACTTGGCTAAAAACATGTCTCTCATCTTTCCGGGATGCAATGTTTATCCAATGTTCCCTGAACATCCATGTTCGTTTTCCAATGTGGAATAACACAAAATAGGTATCATTTTAAAGCTTAGCAACTCAGCTTTTTAATGCATCTAACCATCGTGAAAAACTCCTAACGAGTGCTGTGAATTGCCTCTAAACCCGCGGTTTACAACCGCGGGCGCCATCTAGCTGCGAAAAAATGAATAATACTTTATTCAACTATACTTCATGCAATCACCACAAAATTTGAACCAGATGCAGCTGACATGTAGGAGAGCATCACCAAAAAATAATTTAATTTGTTATATCATGTCAAATGAAAAAAAAATGAAAAATTGTAATAAAAATATATATATATATATATATTTTGTCTTTTATCAGCAGTTTCTCAGCAAGAAAATATCCAATTGTAATGTAAAATTTGAAAAGAGTTCTATCAAACGATATCCACCTTTTGACTCTTCTTGCTATAGTTTTGGAGTTATGAGTCTTTACTTTTGTGTATGTTGCTCAGGAAAAAAAAAAAATCTCTAAAAAAGTCTTCAGGTCTTAAAGGGTTAAAGTGTTTGTGTAAGCGCTCTGTGAAGAGCATCAAAGGTTTCTATTTACAACAAGTTTTTTTTGCAGTGTTGAGCTTTGTAGCCAACCATAGACATATCTGTTGAGTGTGTGAATGCAGTGGCCAATCAGATGTTTTTTAAGTTAGTCACCTGCTCAGAACGGCAGAGTTTATACTCAGCGTGAGTATAACCAACAAAGCAGATATTCAACGTCAATAAGAGACTCATTGCACAGCGTCAACAGCTTCATTGATTATATTCATTGAGTTTTCTCAAGAGTGCAGCTTTGTGTACCTCATGTTTTATTTTGTTATTATGAGGAGTTTTAAAATATTTTTGGTTCATTATAAAATAGTCTAATCTGTGCTGCCAGGTAAATAATGGGAACACTGTATTTCTAAAGCAGTAACTCCATTTTAGTAAGCAGATAAATTACGTTTTATGTGTAATTTAAGAACTCATACGTTCATTTGTACAAATTGTATGTAAACTAATACAGCCTTTTATGTGAAACACAATAATATCATCACTGATATATGCAGCTCCCTCAGATAAAGAGTTATTTTGCAGTTATTTTAGAAATTGATTAATGTGCATCATTAAATACATGAATTCTGTAATGCATGTACCTGAAGTACAGGCTATAATTGTTTTGAGAATATATCGTTTATGGGATGTCAAGAAATAACTCACAAATATTCTCTCTTGTGTTTTAATGCTCAATGTATTGGACTGTTGCTGTGATAAATATAGACTGTATTTGAGGATCAGCTTTAAACTACTAAACTTCTGAGTTTTGCACACTGACATTTTCTTCAGGAAATGTAAAAATCTAGTCGGTTTGATTATTTCAGCAGTTGATGCTCTATCTGTGTGAGTAAAACTTTGGTTCAGTGATGTATGTGAATTTATCTGAGACATTGTGTGTCTGTCAGTCTTCATCTGCCTTCTGTGCATAAATTCATCAATGTATCACACTAATTCTCTTTTTTTCTTTCTCTTTCATGTTCCCACCGCATCTTAATTGCCATCATAGGTAAGTCGACTCTTGTTCACTTATTATTCACATCATAACATGGCCTAATGACAGCTTCCTGAACAACAGAACAACATTTACTCTCATCTATTGTCAATGTTGCGTTGACTGAACTCGACGGTAAAAAAATGAGCCATTGAAAAATGAAGACGAATGTGTCGGATCTGAGATAATGTGTTTTAGATGTGTTTGTTCTCTGCTTGACGTTGAGTGATTTGACTGTTCATAAATCAAAGAGAGTCATGAGTGAGAGACGCGTGCAGACGCCCATGTTCACTGATCAGGGGTCGTGGGTTATTGACTGGAAAGAAAACAAACAAACAAATCCGTCTCTGTTGTCTAGTTCTATGCACATCTTTATGTTCTGTTGAGTGTTTCTACACACTTCCAGCTTCACGTTGTTCGTGAATAACTTTGTATCTGGCTGTAAGTGTAAGATACAAAGCAGAAGTGAAAGTGGGTTAGTCTATATTGTGCCGTAAATTGGATTTGAAAAATAACTCTTGAAAAGAGGTCACATCTCTTTTTGAGAAGATTTTACTGTATGTCCTGTATCGTTCAAAGCGCTAAAGATAAAAAGTCTCACTTTTACTGACCTGTGCTCTGGGAGGATTTCTTTTTGAAAATCTTTATTTTCCTAAACAGATCTTATGGTTTGCCATGCATTTTTCAGTCGACACTTTAGATTAGGGTCCAATTCTCACTATTAACTACGACTTTTGCCTCAATAAACTCCTAATTACCACTTATTAATAAAAGTTCAAACAGCCCCAAAAGTTTAGCATGCAATTTGTGTATTGTGTGTGTCGACTATAGCAATTGTCATTAAAGACTTTTGATACTTTTTCCAAAATATATATTTGTTGCAAACCGCATACACATATTCCTTTTTACAATCAAGCACTTTCCAAAAAAACAAGCCGATTTTCCAAACCTTATTTTTCAAAAAACTAAATTCAAGCACTTTAAAGGTGCCATCAAACGTTTGAAGATGTAATATAAGTCTAAGGTGTCCCCTGAATGTGTCTGTGAAGTTTCAGCTCAAAATACCCCATACATTTTTTTTAATTAATTTTTTTAACTGCCTATTTTGGGGCATAATTAGAAATGCGTCGATTCAGGCTGTGGCCCCTTTAATTGCTCGCGCTCTCCGCCCCCTCCCGAGCTCTCGACTCTATCATTGCATTAACAAAGTTCACACAGCTAATATAACCCTCAAAATGGATCTTTACAAAGTGTTCGTCATGCATGCTGCATGCATACATCGGATCATGTGAGTATAGTATTTATTTGGATGTTTACATTTGATTCTGAATGAGTTTGATAGTGCTCCGTGGCTAAAGCTAACATTACACACTGTTGGAGAGATTTATAAAGAATGAAGTTGTGTTTATGAATTATACAGACTGCAAGTGTTTAATAATGAAAATAACGACAGTCTTGTCTTCATGAATACAGTAATAAACGATGGTAACTTTAACCACATTTAACAGTACATTAGCAACATACTAACGAAACATTTAGAAAGACAGTTTACAAATATCACTAAAAATATCATGATATCATGGATCATGTCAGTTATTATTGCTCCATCTGCCATTTTTCGCTATTGTCCTTGCTTGCTTACCTAGTCTGATGATTCAGCTGTGCACAGATCCAGACGTTAATACTGGCTTGTCTAATGCCTTGAACATGGGCTGGCATATGCAAATATTGGGGGCGTACATATTAATGATCCCGGCTGTTACGTAACAGTCAGTGTTATGTTGAGATTTGCCTGTTCTTCTGAGGTCTTTTAAACAAATGAGATTTACACAAGAAGGAGGAAACAATGGAGTTTGAGACTCACTGTATGTCATTTCCATGCCAAGGTAAATTCAATTTTTAATTCTAGGGCACCTTTAATGACCTTGCCATCTATATTCACTCTAACTCCTCCCTGAAACTGACCACGCCCAATCTGACTATAACCTTGCAGTTAAACCACACTCCTCAGAATGTCTCCGCCCACTCAGACTCCACCCACATGCCTAATTGTCCACATTGCTCAGTGCAGAGCTGTGTGATGATATAAACAATCAAGGTAGTTGTTAAGTTTAGGTATTGGTAGGATTAAGGGATGTAGAATATGGTCATGCAGTATAAGGCATTCATATCTATATATAGCTTTATAAGTACTAATAAACAGCCAATTTCCTAGTAATATGCATGCTAATAAGTAACTAGTTAATAATGAGAATTGGACCCTAAACTAAAGCATTACCTTATTTTTATTGCCTTAAAATGAACGATTCATTGGTGCACGTTATTCTAAGGTAAAAGCATGTTTGTCTTTGTAATCTTTCATCAGATTTGACTAACTTGCTTTGCTTTACTTGTGATTGGTTAATGTTGAAATAGCATGTAATTTCAAATCTCACCAAATGAATCGATTTTTGATTTGATTATGATTCACAAGCTCTCAATTTGATTCTGATTCCATTCATTTGGTGTTTTGCAGTTACTGAAGTCAATTTTGTTTACGTATGAAAGTATCTCTCCATCTGCTAATGGTGTAAATTGATTCAGACTGATTTAAACAAATTTCTTTGTTAAGCAATTATATTGAAAGTTTGTTTCAGGATTTGGGCCACACTGGTTTTGCTGTTGTCAGGTTTTGAGCAGATTTAAACTAATGACATATATCCAGGGTTAATAAAGGAGCAGCAAAGACATTTACTGTGGATTTAATAATTCACTCTAGCAAGTAGTCAACAGGATTGTCCATACAGATTTTAATACCATTTAAACCGTGTCCTGTCGGAAACGGCTTCGAGAATTTATACCCCTCTACTGTAATTTTGCTTCCCAAGAGTAAGAAAGGTTAGCTTTTATCCCCAAAGATTGCACATTATCCTGTTAAGTGCCTTTTTTTACTACCTCCCTCCATTATTTGGGCTTAAATTTTGGAGTAGATGTATAAAAAGGCTCTTTAAGTGTCCGGGCGTTTTGAAGGCTCTAATAATGGCCTCGACCATCAGCCTCGTCAGCTGTTCGCCCGTCCTTTATCCAGCACGCTCAAACGTGAACTCTCAAAAACGTGTGGTTTTTGGACCTTAACGGTGCCAACTTTATATCGTAAAGAGTTCTTTAACATCGATATTAAGGACAGTATGAAATGAAAGTGTACTTGGCAGTCATGAATGGAAGTGTTTTGTTCGGTTTGATGGAAATGTTGGCAGGCGAATTTCTGGCATTTGCAAAGTGCTCGATTGCTTTCTGACAGACCTGCATTGATCTGACATAACTCATATTTGCTTTGAGTACAAATGGCACAAAAATTATTTTTGGTTTATAATTAGCATTGCATTTTAGGCAATGCTAAGCTTGATTTGCTTGACGTCGAGGCGATACTATGTGCTGTTTGTGATCTGTATATTATTACAACATGAGTTCAACTCCGGATCTTTGATTTAATTGAGATGTGAATGTGTTTCTGGGAAACTTGACTTTTCCCTTTGATGTTCCCTCTGATGGGTCCATGTAAAAATATACTTTTCTTTTTCACAAAAGCTTCCTTTTTAGGTGCATAAATGCATGTTTTTTTGAACTGGAAATCAAGTCTTTTTGAGTTTTGAGTCTTTCAGATGCTCCAGGAGATAATGATGATCAGGATATATTGGAGGAAGCTCATTGATTGATTCAGAATCGATGTTCAGGTGAGGGCCGATAAGAAGAAAGGCAGTGATAAGCGGACGGGTTTGTCCAGACAGAGGACACTTCAAAGGCATCTGAGGACCAAGTATTCCTTGAGGCTTCAGATTCAATAGCATAACAGATGATCTTCAATGCTTCATTACTTTTTCACAACAGAATTGGGGCGATAATGGAAACAGTCGAACGGGCGGTCTTACCAAAGCTGGCGGAGGCGTTTTATATGTGCTTAAATCTTTTATATGTTCATTTGAGTAGTACATTGGAGCAAATTCAATTACATTCTCATCTAATTAAACTCACATATGTGCTGAAATATTGACGGCTCTCCATGTCGTTGGTGTAATAGCCATGACCGTATCTAACAGGGTTGATTCTAGGCTCTGCATTACTGTGGGTTTCCTGCAGGATTCAATTCAAGTCTGATTTGTAGGTGGAAGTCTGACGGTCTGAACGTACATCTTGTTATGTAACACAGTTCTTCGTTGACTGTAATGTTGGAAAATGTCCTAAATGTATTCTTGTGAACTGAAAGTTTTATTGATCATCAAGCAATTCATCTGATTTGGTTTCAATAGTTCAATATTCCAAAATCAGGTTTCATCAGAGTCATTTAGAATTGAATTTATAATTCATTTAGTTCCTGAGTTCGAACTAAATTTGAATTGAAGTAACAGAATGCAGAACTGTAATTCAATTCAATAGTTAGTATTAATTAAATCATCATACACAACATATGGGCTTTAGATGATAATAAGTTTGAAATGCCACCTATTAACATATCTACTTAATATGACGTGACGGTTCATTTTATTTATTTTTTGTCCAAAGGCCTTAGTAATATTAAAAAACAAAGATATGACATCCAAAGTATGTAAGGTAGTACAACTAGATTTCTTTTATTGAATCCAAAAGGTTTTAATTATATTTTGCTACATATAAAGATATTTTAAATATTTTGAAGTGTCAAAAAGTCATTTGGTTTAATCGTCCAACCGTTCATTTGTCATTAAAACATCTTAAAATGTAATAAATGTGTATATTTTTTATTCTGGCATGATTTTATAGCATCATATATCAACATTCGGAGTAACCAATATAAAGGGACCATTTTGGATCCAGTCAATATGTGACAGGATGTGACATCATTCACACACCTGGAAAGGGTCACATGGTCATGAAGCAAAGTAACTAACTCTCTTTTAACTCTTTGAAAAATTCATGTTTTCTCTTGTTCATACGCATGTCCCGAAACATCAGGTCATTCGGTGCAACTGCTATAAAACATGGAAAATGTTGTAATATTTTAAAAACTTGTACTTGTATAAAATGTTTGATTGTCTTTTTGCTAGCTAGCTAGATATCAGCCTGTTAGCATTGTTTGAAAATATCGTCATTCGGTAAAACCAAAAGTGTCATTCGGTAAAACTGAAATTTTGGTTAAAACAAAGGACTTTTTTGGTGACAAATTTTGTCCATCTTGTAAAAAAATGACAAAAGCAGTGTTAATTGATTATAAAAACCACATAATCTCATTGTTAACAATTAATTATATCTCCATTGTTTTTTTTACACTTTTAAAAACCTCATTTGTCAATGACCCATATAACCCTTTAAAATTAGGTTTCATTTGTCAACATTAGTATATTAGTTAACCTTGAACACCTCTACAGCATTTATTATTATTAGTCAATGTTAACTCAGCTAGTATTTCAACACGTACTTTAAAAAAAACAAAACAAAAAAAAAACTTGTATATGTATATTATATATTTTACAATTTATACATAAAATTATATTTAATTAATAAAAATGTATAATGGTGTAACATTTTGTTCATTCAATCCAGATTCACACTGAAGTGAAGCTGAGGCAATTACTAAATTGTGAATGTTGCACTATAGAATTACGTTTCATTAAGTTCATTTTTGTTGACTGTTAAGCAACAAAGGTGAATTTGAGATTGGATATATGATGCGACAAATGCATAGTGCAATAAGTATTTTTTCCCCTCTTACTTTTCTCTATGACATTGAAAAGAATCATCAGCACTATAAATGCAGGATTGTGTGAATGAGCAGGAAATAATTTGGGAGCAGCTGGAGTAAAATGGCAAAAAATTATCCCCGTTAAGATCTCTACTGAGATGCAGCAGAAGCATACGGAGGCTAACGGGAGGTTTTAGCGATCTGGGACATTACGATCCCCTCGAGTCTACATGACTGCGGATAGAAAGGATGGAAAAAATCGCATGTACTTGAGAATGGATAAAATCCCTCTTGCACGCTGCATTGCCACAGGCTTGAACTGAATCACTTAGCCTCTCAAAAACCTCACAACGCCGTCAAATGGCCATTAATTCATCAATAATGCACAGCGGCTCAGTCAAAGCTATTACTTTAAGGTAACGTGTTACGTGCTGATATTTCAAGGAAGAGATTTGTCCCTGTCAGTTCACTGATCTCACATCAGTTGAAGCTCGGTTCTCTGCAGTATGTGCACTGTGCACATTATGTGAATTTTCTGTATCTGTATGCATAGAATATCCAGACGACAAGAGCACTGAATATTATTTCCCACAATGCAATGCACGCAGAAATTGACCTTTCATTTCCAGCGTGACAAATGAACCTGAAGTATATAAAGGGTATTTGTATGTAGATGCATATACATTTAAATTCATGCATTTGGCAGATGCTGCCATCCAAAGCAGCTGAAGGTAAACATTTTATCGGGGAAAATCTTTCCTTGCTCATTTTTTTGATCGGACTACTAAATGCTAAAGCATTTTTACAGAACAAAGAATCATAAAAAATGGACTAAATAGCTCTAATGCAACTCACATGCAACTGCATATTGCATATTTTTAATTTTATTGTTGCATACTGTTTCACTATTAAATAAAGTAGTAGTCAGTGTGCAGTGTAAATTGCGCAGTACGCAGTGAATAGTAATCCATTCTGAACACAGCTTGTGGTGTCTGTAAGATTTAGGAAGAACATGTTGGTTCTCAGTCAGTAAAAATGTGAGTTTTTACCCAGAGCTCTCTGTGCACTCGCGGTCAGCTAGTATTAATGTGTTGAAGGGTCTAGTCGTGATCTTTTGTTCTCAGTGTGCTGAGAGAGATTACAGCTGGAGAGAAGATTTTTCCTGTCGTTTAAAGAGAATAGGAGATAAATGAGGGAGATCAGTTCGAGCGAGAGCCTTTTACCTCCTTTCAGGGAGTCGCTTTGTGTAGCGTTCACCCAAAGTGAGATTCGTCCCCGGAGATAAGGAAATGGGACAAGCCACACAGTCTGTAAGGTGCATTACATCACGAGAGACTCGGGGTAATTGCAACTTTTTTGGGCTTTTTATTAGATAAACGCGAAGTTCTGGAAAGAACTGTGTTTGAACTTGTGTTTGATGAATAACTGAACCCTCCGTGTGCTAACTGAAGCTTTACCACCATAAAACGATATACTTCTGGGTCATATTTCATCTCCAAAATATATATATATATATATGTAATAAGATATATATAGTAAGATTTGTAAATGTTTTTGAAATTAATGTACTTTTATGCTCACCAAGGCTGTATTTATGTGATCAAAAATACAGAAAAATAGTAATATTGTGAAAAATTATTTCAACTTAACAGCTGTTTTCTATGTCAATATATAGTAAAATGTAATTTATTCCTGTGATCAAAGCTGAATTACTCCAGTCTTCAGTGTCACATGATCCTTCAGAAATCATTCTAATATGCTAATATTTGGTGCTCGAAAAATATTTCTGATTATTATCAATGTTTTTCTAAAAGCCTTACGAAAAAAAATATTATTTAAATTATTATAAAAATTGTCTTCATGCAAAATATAACAATGTGATTTTACTATTAGCTTTTAATATATTACTTTATTTTACATTACAGTAATGAGATCTTCATTTTAATTAAATATTTTCACAATCAACAAAATGATCTCCTATTTTTTTTAAAGATAAAATATGTTCTTGACAGATTTGGTGAGATTCAGACAGTTATGGGATGAATACGCTTCAGGAGAGACACGTAAACAGAAACATAATGGTCTGAAATAAGTCAAAGAGGGAGAGAAATGGCCCAGGATCATGCAGTGAGATAAAGAGGGAAGCAGCGGAGAGAAAGCTCAGGAATAAATAGTTAACATCCATTTTCCTGCTTCCAGCACACGGCACATCTTCATCCTCAGAGGCCTTCAGTTATTGATGGGCTGTCTCACACTCGTGATAGCATCGGCACACAAACACACACTGTGGGCATGTTGTGGCTGATTCTCATTAGGGCTGCAGGATGCAAACAAAAACACATATTTGCACACAAAACACATGGATGTTTATAAACCTGAAAGCACACACATCTGAACAAACGTGTCTCTTTATAATGGCCACAGACAGACTGGAAGTCTTGGGAATGACAATTGCATTTAGGTGTGGGTGCAAGTAGAGCTGGATGATCAAAATCTCGATTAATTGAACATTTTACCTCAATTACGATTAAAGAACGATTATTTTTATTTATTTATTTATTTTTGCCCTATTTGTTCACTGACAAGGTTTGTACTGTAAATATGCTTGACTATTAAAGGTGGCTTATTTTTTTTTCATAATGAAAGAGTGCTCTGATATAACAGCACATTTTCAGCAGTTATTTTATCAATCGTAAAATTTCTTACAGATTTCTGCTTGTTGTAAATCAGATACAGATAAATTAGTTCAGTACCAGTACATTTATTTGAATGCATTAATGAGAGAGCAATTGCATGTGTGAATTAGTTATACCGTCTCTCTATTAATTGTAAAGCTGTGGGTTGTAAGTAGTTACTTCAAAAGTAGAAAAATATATGCTATAACTTAGGGCTGGACGATTAATCGAAAAGTAACCGAAATTCAGAACCTCTAACCGATGTAGTTTTCCCATGTCGGTTTTTTAATCCTGTTAATACTTCCCCCTTAAAAACATACCACTGCATGTCCCCGTCAAGTCAGTGGTGTAAAAGCAACACGGAGGTGAACGCCGGTTCAACACATAGTGATGGCGCGCGAGCTGTGAGCCTTGCGTCTTCACTAAACTTTGTCAGTTTTTATTTGTTTTAAGGTTTACCAGTTTGGACATTGAAGCGATTTTATACGATTCGAGCTACCGTGCTCGCGCATCTGCATTGTGGCACAAACAGTAGCTGCGCAAAACGTCAAGATCGCGCGAACAGAGTGGAGCAGAAACTAGTTGTCAGCGCTGTCCTGTGATTTATGACTAAAGTAGCTTAGAAACTCAAAACTTATTATAGCATATATTTTTCTACTTTTGAAGGAACTATTTACAACCCACAGCTTCACAATTAATAGAGAGACGGTATGACTAATTCACACACACAATCGCTCTCATTATGTAGCCTACTGGTAGGCCTACTGTGCTAATTTATCTTTATCTGATTTACAATGAGCAGAAATCTGTAAGAAATGTTAGGAACCATAGATAAAATAACTACTGATAGTGAGCTGTTATGTTAGATCACTCTTTCAATAAATATCCCCCACCTTTAATAGTCAATCATATTTACAGTACAAACCTTGTCAGTGAACAAAAAAATAAAAATAAGTAATCGTTCATTAATCGTAATCGAGGTAAAATGTTCAATTAATTGAGGTTTTGTTTTTAGGCCATAATCGTCCAGCCCTACTATAACTTTTGAGTTTCTAAGCTACTTTAGTG
Organism: Ancherythroculter nigrocauda; assembly: GCA_036281575.1. Lineage (NCBI taxonomy): Eukaryota > Metazoa > Chordata > Actinopteri > Cypriniformes > Xenocyprididae > Ancherythroculter > Ancherythroculter nigrocauda. The sequence continues at coordinate 60,622,137 of VTFQ01000003.1, forward strand.
ATTAATCACAGGACAGCGTTGATAACGAGTTTCTGCGCAATCTGTGTGTGCGTGATCTTCACATGATGCGCAACTACTGTCTGTATGAGTGTTTGTGTCCCACAATGCATCAGCGCAGTAACTCAATATAATAATCCGATGGTGTAAAATTGCTAGAATGTCCAAACTAGCAAGCCTTAAAATGCATACAATTGACAAAGTTTGGAGATAATGCAAGTGAAAGTGCAGTGTACAGACAACAACGTTGTCTAAACAATTCCCGTTCACACGGATCTGTGAAAAACAACTAAAAATGCTGTATTGTGCTGCCAGGCCAGTAGATGGCGCTTTGTAAAGAAACACTGCGTGCCTGTAGACTGAACACTTACTGACATCACCTTTTTCACAAATTCGTGTTTTTGTAGTTTACTTGGAGATGATAACGGTATTGTTTTCAAAAACTTGCACTTTGAAAGTTTGAAAGCACTTTTAAGCCAGCTCAAAAACTTATGGTGAGATGTCATTTGTTGATGTGTTGAGCATTAGTAGTACTTATTTTATAATCAGATTATAGTCACTTAAATAGTCAGGCATAGCATTAATTTAGTTATTCAAATGTAAGACAGCATAAAAAATAAATAAATAAAGACGTACCTCATTGTTCCTCCTCGGCTAAATTCAATTCGTCCATCAGTTTTCACACTTTTATGTGGGAAAAAACTTCAAAAATTAAATATTTATTGTGCACTTTAGTTAGATTAATTGAATAAAATGTGTGTTTTCACAAGTGCACTGACTGACAGCTGCTGTGATTATAAAGAGAGAGCAGTGCTCGCTTTCTGTGGTATTCATTCACAAGAAAAGTTATTGTTTTTCATGAGATTTTTCGAGTATTTCATATTTCACACTGACAAAATGTATTTTTAAACCTAGTTATTTTATAATGTTTAATATTTAGTCAAAAACGAAGTGAAAAACGATTAGAGGAAATGGCTAATATATGCACAAATAAATGCTACTTTGCCGCCACCTGCTGGTTAAAGTGGTAATTATTGTCTTTTTATTTTTAAATAAGTGTTTCCTATCAAATGTTGAATTTCCTACATTTTTAAAAGGGGACAATCTCAGAAGGATGAACAAGTAATGTTTGTGGTCATCACATTAAAAATAACATTTGAAGTGCTGGGGAAAAAAATGGGTGTGTGTGTCTAATTACAGACATTTTTAAATGGTCCCAATAGCTTCGTCTTTATTGCAATCAGTAAAACTGGTTTATTGGCAAATTAGGTAAATGTGATAACTGCATTAAAATATGAATACAACATTAAAAAGTCAATTATTGATGGTTTCGTGTCGATGTACAGCAACTACAGAACAAACAGCTAACAGTTCACCGGAAATGCCCGAGCTAGCTTAACCACAACCAGGAAGTAACTGTGCATATAGTCTATTGCACATATAATAATATTAATGCATATTGTGATTCTCTATTTTATTTATAAGAATATTTTCATGTCAGTTTCTGCCTTTAAAAATCCAGATTTGTTCTGCACTTTTGACGTAGGATGAAATCCATGGAATTCAGGATCAAATCAAATTGTTCATGCGTTTTGACTTTTCCAATCATTGTGATTTCTGGAACAGGGTTTTCAAAGCAATTAAGGAGTTTGCATTCACAAAGACCAATGTCCATTACTTTAAATGTTAAAATGTCTATATGCTCTACGTTTATATCAACAACTTGATGAGTTCAGCACTAACAAAAAGCCACACGATTTTAACAAGCGTAATTAAATGTTTGCATGAGCGCTTGATTCACCTGCACCTCATTACTACAAGCATGGGCCACAAGAACTGCAGACTTTCCATATTCACGCTGATATTACTCTCAGTGATGTAGTGTTCAGTACAGACGCTGGCTCTCAAATGAAGGCTCCATTCCAGGGTAATTATGTAGCCTGTGTTGATTTGTAGCGTGTCCATAGCCTGTTGAATCAAGGCTGTAATCGCTGCCTTTAGACTCTCATTAGCAGGAGTGCATGTAAATCGTTGTATGCTAACTTAGCAGGAAACAGCTACTGTGCTAGCACATAACATTCATTTTCATTAGCTTCACTGCGGTGTAGTTTCTGTCTTGTGATGCGTTCTTACAGAATCAGCAGGGGTTTAATGGTCTAAGATCTTTATGTTTCCAGTTTACTCACATTTATTTTTGGGTAGCATAAGAAACGTCCTAAATATAAGTTGTTGCTGTGCAGTTGCTAGGGTGTTCTGAGTGGTTGCTATATGGTTGCTATGCAGTTTCTAGGGTGTTCTGGGTGGTTGCTATATGGTTGCTATGCAGTTTCTAGGGTGTTCTGAGTGGTTGCTATATGGTTGCTATGCAGTTTCTAGGGTGTTCTGAGTGGTTGCTATATGGTTGCTATGCAGTTTCTAGGGTGTTCTGGGTGGTTGCTATATGGTTGCTAGGCAGTTTTTAGGGTGTTCTGTTGTGGTTGCTGTGCAGTAGCTGTACAGTTGCTAGGGTGTTCTGGGTGTGTGCAAGGTAGTTGCTATAAGCTCTTCTGGGGGTTGCTGCAGTAGGTAGTTTCTAGGGTGTTCTCTGTAGTTGCTAGGTAAGTGCAAGGATGTTTTAGGTGGTTGCTCTGCAGTTGCTGTGGTGTTATGTGTAGTTACTAGGCTGTTCTGGGGGATTGTTACAGTATGTAGATTCTAGTCTGTTCTTGGTGGTTTCTAAACGGTTGCTAGTTAGGGTGTCCTGGGTGGTTGCTGTGCAGTAGCTTTGCAGTTGCTAGGGTGTTCTGGGTGGGTGATAGGTAGTTGCTAGGCTCTTCTGGGGGGCAGTTCTGGGTGCTATGCAGCAAGGATGTTTTGGGTGGTTGTTATGCTGTTGTTAGGGTTTTCTGGGTAGTTACTCGGCTGTTCTTGGGGATTGTTACAGTATGCGGTTTCTAGGGTGTTCTGAGTGGTTGCTAGGTAGAGTGGTTGTTGTTCTCCGTGGTTACTATGCTGGTATGGTTGCTACAGTAGGTAGTTTCTAGGGTGTTCTGAGTGGTTGCTAGGTAGAGTGGTTACTGTTCTCTGTGGTTACTATGCAGGTATGGTTGCTACAGTAGGTAGTTTCTATGGTGTTCTGAGTGGTTGCTAGGTAGAGTGGTTGCAGTTCTGGGTGTTACTATGCAGGTATGGTGGGTACAGTAGCTAGTTTCTAGGGTGTTCTGAGTGGTTGCTAAGTAGAGTGGTTGCTGTTTGGGTGTAACTATGCAGCTGTTAGGGTGTTCTGGGTGGTTGATAAGTAACTGTTTTGGGTGGTTGCTATACAGTTGCATGGGTGTTATAGTTTCTAGGCTGTTCTGGGTGGTTGCTAAGTAGTTGCTAGTTAGTTAGGGTATTCTGAGTGGTTACTATGCAGTTGTTAGGGTGTTCTGGGTTGGTTCTAGGTAATTGCTAGCCTATTCTGGGTGATTACTATACAGTTTCCATGAAGTTCTGGGTGGCTGCTACAGTAGGTAGATTATAGGGTGTTCTGAGTGGTTGCTAGGTAGAGTGATTGCTGTTCTGGGAGGTTACTATGCAGATATTTTCTATTGTAGATATTTCTATTGTAGATATTTTCTACTGTGTTCTGGATGGTTGCCATGTAGTTGCTAGGGTGTTCTGGGTATTACTATGCAGTTGCTAGACTATTCTGGGTGACTACTATGCAGTTGCTAGGCAATACTGGGTGGCTGCTATAGGCTTGGTAGTTAGTTGCTGGGATGTACTGGGTGTTACTATGCAGTTGCTAGGTGGTTGCTAGGTAGTTGTTCTGGGTTGGTTTTAGGTAGGTATGCTAGGGCATTCTAGGTGGTTGCTACAGTAGGTAGTTTCTGGGGTGTTCTGAGTGGTTGCTAGGTAGAATGATTGCTGTTCTGGGTGGTTACTATGTAGATGCTAGGGTGTTCTATGTGGTTGCTATGCAGTTGCTAGCCTATTTTGGGTGACTACTATGCAGTTGCAAGGCAATTCTGGGTGGCTGCTATATGGTTGGTAGGTAGTTGCTGGGTTATTCTGGGTGTTACTATGTAGTTGCTTGGTAGTTGCTAGAGAGGTTACTATCATAGATAGTTTCTAGGGTGTTCTGGATGGTTGTTATGTAGTTGCTAGGGTGTTATTGGTGGTTACTAGGGTGTTCTGGTTGGTTACTATGCAGTTGCTAGGGTGTTCTGGGTTGGTTCTAGGTAGTTGCTAGCCTATTCTGGGAAACTACAATGCGGTCCATTATGGGTGGTTACTACAGTAGGTAGTTTCTGGGGTGTTCTGAGTGATTGCTGAGTGGATGGTGTTCTGGGTGGTCACTATGCAGTTGCTAGAGTGTTCTGGGTGGTTGCTAGGTTGTTACTAGGGTGACTTTTTTGTGAAACTAATTCAAAAACTCTCCGATATTCTGCTATGTAGCTCATGTCCCTCCTTCAATTCAGGAATTTGAGGAGAAACACATGAGACTTAAATAAGGGGAAACTGAAGACTCCTTTGTGTCTCTTGAGCTGTAGAAGAGCAATAACAGTTTCCTTGTGGGCTCAGGCCAACTCACCATATTCAAAGTTTAGCAATTATATCCGAGAACATGTGACGGTTCCCAACAGGGTTTCTGTCGCTGATGTTGGGCCTCAGAAGTACACTTTAAAGTGAGTGCAAATATATAGCGTCAAGCACAGTGCATTGTGGGTAGCAGATGGTATGTGCAGTGACAGTGTGAGATGATGACAGACCTTTGAGAGACTCCTCAGGCTCTACAGGACGACACGCTGGTTCTCCCACTAGTCCTCCTGCCAGACTGAATCTCTTCATGCCTGCTCATTTTCACCTCATTTACACACACACACACACACACACACACACACACACATTTGTTCATGGATACTGTCTTTTTTTCTCCCAGATCTCTCTGTTTTACCGCAGTGTGTGAACACACATCAGCATGGTCAAGATTTTGTGTTATTCGGACATAGAATTACCGACAATAACGCCTGCATGTTCTGGTGCATGGATTCAAAACGTTCACGGTTTAATCATTGAAATTAAATGTTTATTATAGAATGGACCATATTCAATAAATTCACTGCTGTTTATTTGAATAATTATTGTTTCATTACTATAATAACATAGACTATAATGCATAGTAGACATATGCATCAATATTTACATTCATGCATCTGGCAGACACTTTTATCCAAAGCATCTTACATTGCGTTCAAGTTATACATCTTGATCTTGATTATATAGATCATGCATTCATGGGAATCAAACCCATGACCTTGGCGTTGATGGTGACATGCTCTACAGTTTGAGTGTAGATTTGTTGTGTTGTGCAGCTCACTTGCATAATTACAGGATCTGTGATGTGCGTCGAATAGATCTCTGTGATGTTCATGCAAGAGATGCTTTCTTTAGTAGACAGTTTGATTTGACTTTAGCGAGAATCTGATTATTATTATTATTATGATTCCACTTAAATATTCTAGTCTAGTATCACAGCTTTTAATAAACTTACTGGCCAAATAGAGAGTAAATACAAAGTTCTGTCATGAAACTCTAGATGGCACAGACTGATAGGTAAATGCAGCCAATGAGCTCACTGCTCAACCTTCAAATACTTGGTCAGCTGTAGCAGTTCCAGCGTGCTTCCAGAAACCTTCTACCTTCCCCAGCTCCACCTGTGTAGATCTGTTACAGGTAATTATTGTACACTAAATTGTACAGCAGCAGCAACAATAACAGCAGCAGCAATAACAGCAGCAGCAGTAATAACAGCAGCAGCAACAATAACAGCAGCAGCAACAATAACAAAATCAGCATCAGCAGCAGCAATAACAACAGCAGCAGCAGCAGTAATACCAGCAGCAGCAACAATAACAGCAGCAGCAGCAGCAGCAGCAGCAGCAGTAGCAGCAGTTATAGCAGCAGCAGCAACAATAACAACAGCAGCAGCAGCAACAATAACAACAGCAGCAGCAGCAATAACAACAGCAGCAGCAGCAACAATAACAACAGCAGCAGCAGTAATAACAACAGCAGCAGCAGCAGCAGTAATAACAACAGCAGCAGCAGCAGCAATAACAACATCAGCAGCAGTAATAACAGCACCAGCAGCAGCAGCAGCAGCAGTAATAACAGCAGCAACAACAACAACAGCAGCAGCAGCAATAACAACAGCAGCAGCAGCAGCAATAACAACAGCAGCAGCAGCAGTAATAACAGCACCAGCAGCAGCAGCAGTAATAACAGCAGCAACAACAATAACAACAGCAGCAGCAGCAGCAATAACAACAGCAGCAGCAGCAGCAGTAATAACAACAGCAGCAGCAACAATAACAACAACAGCAGCAGCAGCAGCAGCAATAACAACAGCAGCAGCAGTAATAACAGCAACAACAACAATAACAACAGCAGCAGCAACAGCAGCAGCAACAATAACAACAGCATTAGCAGCAGCAGCAGCAACAGTAATAACAACAACAACAGCAGCAATAACCAACAATAACAGCAGCAGTAATAACAGCACCAGCAGCAGCAGCAGCAGCAGCAGCAGCAGTAATAACAGCAGCAACAACAATAACAACAGCAGCAGCAGCAGCAGCAGCAGCAGTAATAACAACAGCAGCAGCAACAATAACAACAACAGCAGCAGCAGCAGCAGCAATAACAACAGCAGCAGCAGTAATAACAGCAACAACAACAATAACAACAGCAGCAGCAGCAACAGCAGCAGCAATAACAACAGCAGCAGCAACAATAACAACAGCATCAGCAGCAGCAGCAGCAGCAGCAGCAATAACAACATCAGCAGCAGCAGTAATAGCAGCAGCAGTAATAACAGCAGCAACAACAATAACAACATCAGCAGCAGCAATAACAACAGCAGCAGCAACAATAACAACAGCAGCAGCAGCAGCAGTAATAACAGCAGTAGCAGCAATAAACATCAGCAGCAATAACCAACAGCAGCAGCAGCAGCAGCAATAACAACAGCAGCAGCAACAATAACAACAGCAGCAGCAGCAATAACAACATCAGCAGCAGCAGTAATAACAGCAGCAGCAGTAATAACAGCAGCAACAACAATAACAACATCAGCAGCAGCAATAACAACAGCAGCAGCAACAATAACAACAGCAGCAGCAGCAGCAATAACAACAGCAGCAGCAGCAGTAATAACAACATCAGCAGCAGCAGCAGCAGTAATAACAGCATCAGCAGCAGCAGTAATAACAGCAGCAACAACAATAACAACAGCAGCAGCAGCAATAACAACAGCAGCAGCAATAACAACATCAGCAGCAGCAGTAATAACAGCAGCAGCAGCAACAATAACAACAGCAGCAGTAATAGCAGCAGCAGCAGCAGCAATAACAACATCAGCAGCAGCAACAATAGCAGCAGCAGCAATAATAACAGCATCAGTAGCAGCAACAGTAATAACAGCAGTAGCAGCAATAAACATCAGCAGCAATAACCAACAGCAGCAGCATCAGCAATAACAGCAGCAGCAACAATAGCTACAGCAGAAATAATAACAAAAACAGCAGCAATAACAACAGCAGCAGCATCAGCAATAACAGCAGCAGCAACAATAATAACAACAACAACAGCAGCAATAACCAACAATAACAGCAGCAATGACAGCCACAGCAATAACAGAAGCAGCAATGACAGCAGCAGCAACAATAACAGTAGCAACAATAACAGCAGCAGTAGCAATGACAGCAACAGCAATATCCAGCAGCAGCATTAATCAACAGCAGCAGCAGCAGCAGTGTAGTAGATCTATTCTGCCAAGACCAAATACATCAACACTGTCATTATCAACTGCCTAATTGACACGTAGAATGATCTTGTGCCATTTTTACTGGCCATAAATGTCTCTTACCATCCATGAAACTGTATAATATTTTGACTTAAACTTTTTCCTAGCTGTTTTTCCATGCATATTTGTGACAGTCACTGCAGCTCACAGCGTCATGTATGAGATGAGTCAGTCTCCGTCTCTCGTTGAAACCGCAGCTTTCACAAACATTGTGGTTTTGTTCCTCACATTTTTATTTTGGTGGCTTAATGCAACATGGAGTTTTTGAGAAAAACAAAATCTTAAAGCCTGCTAGAGTTTGGATGGTAAAAACAATTAGAAGATATGCAAGTGGCAAGAGATGTTTTCTTTAGTAGACGGTTAGATTTACATTGATTGCATCAGCGACAATTAGCTGATTTTATTATTATTATTCCACTTAAATAATCTAATGCCACAGTTCCTAATAAACTTACTAAATCCATTTTATTTGCTCACCAAAGCTAGTTTGTACCTGTATTTGACACTGCTTACAGATACAAATGCATTTCCCCAGAAAGCATTACTGCAGTCCAGTGAATTCCTCTTCCTGTCACTCCAGTTCAGATTTCCATTCGACTTCTTGTGGGGCCGATTCAATTCAAATTCACACTCATGAATAATTTTGCACAAATCTGTTCTAATGATTCAGTTCAGTTCTCAAGGCTTGTTATGATATTTTATTATTTAACATGATAACATGCTCATGCGACGTAACGAAATGGCCTCCCACTGACTCCGCCCCTGTGGGGTGACTGACAGGTCTCTGGTGTGGCCCAGAGGCAGTGAGTCTTAAACACAGTGTGTTTGAGCGCTGCAGTCACTGCGCCCGCAGCTACGCCAGCTGCTGCCCTGATGCACACTGCAGAATATGAGAGACAAACTCAGAGAGAGAGAGAGAGATGTTTACCATTATATTTTCATTGTCATCATTATTGTTGAATATTTTGGTAATTGTTTTCAGTGTTGCACAGCATTTGCATATTTTTGCATGCAACTAGCCCTGATGCTGTCCACGTAAGTTTACGGAATACACTTAGCTCCGTCATATTTGAAGATTGTATTTTTGAGATCCATAATCACATACAAGCTCATGGTCTCAACTGAGGTGGACTTTTAGTAGTTCTCTAGCTGGATGAGTCTCACAAAAATGCATTTTGCATAAAGAGAATTAAGCTATTTATTTTCTGTATGATTTTTATTATTAATATTATTATTATTATTATTTTTTTTTTTTTGCATTTTGCATTTTACATTTTCAGCTGGCACTAAATTTTATTACTGTGTGTGTGTGTGTGTGTGTGTGTGTGTGTGTGTTTAATTGATTTACTGGTATGATGTATAAATATGTTACAATTTTAATAATAATAAAATAAATAAAAAATAATAATTTAAATGAAACAAAATTAGTAGTATTAATAAAAATTATGTTTTTTATTTTTATGTTTTTATTTATTTATTTATTGCATTTTTATTGCGATTTTTTTGTTGTTCTGATTTACTGCTGTGATGTATAAATAATTCACAAGTAATAACAATAATATTTTTTAATATTAAAAACAAAAAAACAGGTAACAATTAAAATAATTGAAATAAAAACAAAAAATATTAATAATATTAATAAAATATTTGTTTAAAGTTTATATATATATATATATATATATATATATATATATATATGTATATATATATATATATATATATATATATATATATATATATATACTTTTACTAGTGGGTGCAGGACACTATAGTTAATTATGTAAGTGAGGATAGCAAAATAAAGTAAACTGTGACATATTATACCCAAAATATATATACCCAAAATATAAATATAAAAACCTGGCACTTAATTTTCATCACTGTTCTTTTGTGTGTCTTTTTTTATTTCTGTTATGATCTTTAAAATTTTACAATTTTAAAGTAAAAATAAAAACAAAAATGAGAATATTAATAACATTATTCTCATTATTTTACATTTTATTTTGTGTCTAATGTCTTTCTTTTGATTTTGTAGAGAAAAATGATGGACATACCAGGTTTTTTGAGATTCACGCAGCTGCAAAAATGAAATTGCAAGAAATGATTACCACACTTTTCAGTACTCACAAGTGAATTTAATTGAACGTGTTGCTCGACTAATAAGCTGTTTGTTCATTAAGAGTCAATTTCACGTCAGGAAATTAGGAAACTGCTGAAAAACTTCCAGTGTGTTCATTAAAGTCCAACACGCTTCCCAGTGGCTTTCACAACATTTGGCCGTGTTTTGCGATATTTATCTGTTCAGCTGATCCTAGAGCAGCTGTGTGACTTTCCTCTGGGAATCTCTGGAAAGCAGCTTGTGACCAACGGCGTCGTGCTGAGTGATTGAGCTCATTAGATTGGACTGTCTCACACTAATGTGCTGTTTTAGCAGAACATCTGCTGTGTCATGTATGAATCCAGTAGTCATGAATGATGAATGTCATTCGTTGGTTTCAGCGCTCTGAATTTATAATGAGGACGGTGCTGTTGCATTTTCTATTGGCTGATGTGGTGTCGATCAAAACCATGTTATGTCGAATGGCACATATGATGCAACCAGCCAAAGAAGCTCCTCCCATCATGCAATTAAAGGCAAGCCCAAACTGACTAATGATGTTTATTTAGAACTCATCTATTTTTTCCCCCTTATTTTTGGAAGTCAATAAATATTCACTTCCTTTAGTCTCAGAGGAAGAGGAGAGAAACACTAGATGTTTGCTTTGTGTCTAATGGGGTTGTAAAGGTGACCCTGTGATGACAGAAAGTCAGATTGATGATTACTTTAAATATCCTTTCATATAGTCTTTGCTCTGGGGTCGGTACAATTATTCTACTTATTTTTTGAAAGAACAGTGAAAATATACAGGGGATTTTTTTTATGTTTTTGAAAGAAAGCTCACCGAGGCTGCTTTTATATGATCAAAAATACAGTAAAAAATCTGAAATATTATTACAATGTATAATAGCTGTCTTCTATGTGAATATATAGTAAAATGTAATTTATATCCTGTGATCAAAGCTGAATTTTCAGCATCATTACTCCAGTCTTCAGTGTCACATGATCCTTCAGAAATCATTCTAATATGATGATTTGCTGCTCAAGAAACATTTCTGATTATTATCAATGTTGAAAGTTTTTAATCTAATTAATTACATGATGTGCCAAGTATTCAATCACATCAAATTTGTGAAGTTACCCCCAAAAGATAAAGTCATTATTGTGTTAAATGAGAAAAACATCAAATAGACATTACAAAAAGTAGCTTTAGAATGAAATATTTTCTTTGATTCAACATACAAATTCACAAGTTTGGGGTCAGTAAAAAGATAATTTGAGAAATATATTTTTCTTCATACATTGGGAAGTCAAAACAGTTTGGTTACCAACATTCTTCAAAATATCTTCTTTTATGTACTGCAAAAGCAAGTCATACAGGTTTGGAACAACATGTGGGTAAGTATGATGGCAGAATTTTCATTTTTGGGTGAACTATACCTTTAATGGGTTATTTATCTAAATAAGAAACTAAAACTGCCAGTAGGTGGCGGTAAATATCTCAATGAGTAGGTCATTGAGTAATTCAGGAGTGAAGTAAATGACTCTCTTTATGAATGGGTCATTGAATCATTGATTCACCCGATTGATTCATTCAAAACACGGATTCATTCAGAATGTGTGAATGTACAGTTCTGCTGTGGCATTATAGATAATATTTTCGCTGGCCAAATTGTGCAAAGACAATATAGTGTCTATAAATATAGCACAATATTAACTTCTTATAACAGACTGTGACACACATCGATGCTGGTTCGCTCACATTGGTTGGTGGCTTATCAAAAGTATGAATAAGCTTGCATGATGAACATAAAACTTTCTTTATTATTACAGTTTGTTCTGTACTTCTGAAGTGTCACATGCACAGCTGTGTTTGTCCTATTCATTTGTGTTATGTGCGATTTCTCCATATGGATGTGTAATGTTGTGTGTAATACTCTGAGGGTTTGATCATTAGGGTAAAGATATTGTTCAGAGACCTTCATTAGGAGCAGTAGAATTATGGTAGAACTTTGATTGCTTGATTTACCCCATCTGTGCACTTCTGCCAGTGTAAAATCATGGTTAACAGTCGATCTTGGTCAGGTTGTCGCATAAGAGTGAAGATTAGTATGAGGTTTATGTATCTTAATGGACAGTATAGGTTTAAATCACTCTGATTTTATGCATAAAGTTATCATGAGCCCCAACTGTTTATTTAATTATTTATATAAAATAGTACTCAGCTGAGTCTTTAGCCATTTTAAAAGCTATTTTTGTCTTTTTCTTGACCCAGTAATAGTAGCAGTTACTTTTTATTTATCTATCTTATTCTTCTTTCATCTATTTGTGTATTTAAAAAAAAAATGTGCTATGAGCACTTTACTGATGAAACTGTGACTTCACACAGCACTTCAGCACTTACATACTGTTGTACTCGTGTTGATTTGATTGTTTCTACTATTCTCATTTGTAAGTCACTTTGGAGAAAAGCGTCTGCTAAATGACTAAATGTAAAATGTAAATGTAAAATGTACTTTCAATTATGAAAACTATGATTCAATTATGAGAACTTCATTTAATTATTTTTAAGAAGTTAAATAGTTTATTTTGACTTTGTTGCCACATGGACCTTTATTATTTTTCCCTCAGATTATAATGCTTTAAATATCAAATTGAGTTGATTTATCTCATACATTTTAACTAATTAAATATTCCACAGCTAGCCATATTTAACCATATTCATTTTGAAAATATGATTATTTAATGCAGATGCATTAAATGCATAGATGCAGTGTAGAAATCTTCATTAATGTACAAATATGCATTACATTAGTTTGTTTATTTTTTTATGGAAAATTGATTCAAATTGAAAGCAAGCACTTTAACTACAAAGCCTCATTTTTTTAAATCATATATATTTTTTAAATCATATAAAAAAACGAAAAACAAAAAAACAAAAACAATTTTTTTTTTTTTTTTTTTTCATACATTCATATTTTTTATTCCTCCTACTTGCAGGTTTTTGCATCACCCCAGAACTTCTTTTTTGAAACATCTCCATCATGTTGCACATTTCAATCTGATGCACATGCACTGGTTTTTCAGTGACTTTTCTCTCATATTGTCAGGCTTTTCTCAGTGGGCAAATCTGCTCATTAATTGGGTGGAAATGAGCCAATCTCACGCATCAGTAACAATACCAGCGCTATGCTACATTAACCTCCACCCGTGTCCCGTTCTCCGCCTCAAACAGCGCTGATGAAAGAGAACGGCTTCTTTTGGAAATCACTCTCAGTGAATGGCCAGATGAGGAAATTAGACACCCTCACTGCCACCCAGTTTTTGTAGAGCATAATTGGTTTTACTGCAGTAAAGAAGACTGAGTTTCTCATATCCTGTGTTTGTTGTTGTTTTAACTGACACGCTCATAGCGCTGAAATGCTGCTGCTCCTTATCGGGAATCATCGTTATAGTCGTGTGTGTAATCTAAGATGTCCCAGTGCTGTTTTCATAGTGTAATAAAGTCAACGGCTCTCTGGTCTCTCACAGTTCACGACCACATTCATTTTGATTATTGAAGCGCTTCGTTTATGGTGGGAGTCAATCTTATCGGCCCCAAAAACCTACAGGGACGGCTCGCCACATTTTTTCATGCTCAACCAAAATGTCCTCATGATGGCTTTTTGTGTAAACTAATATTACACAGTTTTATACATTTCATACATTTTAACTAATTAAATATTTCACAGTTAGCCATGTTTTAACCATATTCATATTCTAAACAATTTGAATAAATGCATTTTGAAAATATGATTATTTAATAAAATCACATAGATGCAGAAAATAATAAACAATGCCATGATTTTTTTTTTTTTTTTCTTTTTGAGTGCAGAAATTTTGTTTCATTAATTTATGACTGACAAATATGCACCACATTAAGTTTGTTACTTTGTTTACGTTTACATTGAGCAGAAGTTCAGATTATTTGATCTCTGGTGAATTTGATAAGAAATAATCGAGTTCATATCGAGATCTCTGACCATTGGTTTTGTTTTGTTTTTAAGGAGAAACGTCAGAAGAGATTTGAGGAAAAATCTAATCTGTCTAGGTATGGAAGCTTGTTTCCGCCACTGTGTAAAAAATTTAAAATTTAATTACGACTTTTTATCTCATAATTATGACTCCTTTTCTCAGAATTGCGAGATATAAACTTGCAATTCTGAGAAAAAAGTCTCTTTTCTTTCTTCAGAATTGGACTTTATAACTCAGAATTGCATGAAAAAAAGTCAGAATTCGAGATATAAATGCAATTGTGAGAAAAAGTCAAAAATTTTAATATATAAACTCACCATTGCGAAAAAAGTCAGAATTGTGAGATAGAAACTAGCAATTGCAAAAAAAGTCAGAATTGTGACAAAAAAAGCCAGAATTGTGAGATAGAAACTCGCAATTGCAAAAAAAGTCAGAATTGCGAGATATAAACTCGCAATTGCAAAAAAAGTCAGAATTGTGACAAAAAAAAGTCAGAATTGTGAGATATAAACTAGCAATTGCAAAAAGTCAGAATTGCGAGATATAAACTCGCAATTGCAAAAAAAGTCAGAATTGTGACAAAAAAAAGTCAGAATTGTGAGATATAAACTAGCAATTGCAAAAAGTCAGAATTGCGAGATATAAACTAGCAATTGCGAAAAAAGCCAGAATTGTGAGATAGAAACTAGCAATTGCAAAAAAAGTCAGAATTGTGAGATATAAACTAGCAATTGCAAAAAGTCAGAATTGCGAGATATAAACTAGCAATTGCGAAAAAAGCCAGAATTGCGAGATATAAATTCGCAATTGCAAAAAAAGTCAGAATTGTGACAAAAAAAGTCAGAATTGTGAGATAGAAACTAGCAATTGCAAAAAGTCAGAATTGCGAGATATAAACTCGCAATTGCAAAAAAAGTCAGAATTGTGAAAAAAAAAAGTCAGAATTGTGAGATATAAACTAGCAATTGCGAAAAAAGCCAGAATTGTGAGATAGAAACTAGCAATTGCAAAAAAAGTCAGAATTGTGAGATATAAACTAGCAATTGCAAAAAAAGTCAGAATTGCGAGATATAAACTCACAATTGCAAAAAAAGTCATAATTGTGACAAAAAAAGTCAGAATTGTGTCACAAAATGTCAGAATTTGAGATGTAAACTAGCAATTGCGAAAAAAGTCAGAATTGTGAGATATAAACTAGCAAAAAAGTCAGAATTGCAAGATATAAACTCAATTGCGAAAAACGTCAGAATTCAAGATATAAACCCGCAATTGCGAAAAAAGTCAGAAATGCGAGATGAATGCAATTGCGAGAAAAATGTCTGAATTGTGAGATATAGACGCAAAAAATTCAGAATTGCGAGATATAAAGTCGCAATTGTGAGAAAAACAATATAAATGCAATTGCAAGAAAAAGTCAGAATTGTGAGATATAAACACAGTTGCGAGAAAAAAGTCAGAATTACAAGATATAAACTCGCAATTGCGAGTAAAATAAAAAAAAGTATTTTTTTTGTAGTTGCGAGTTTATATTGCAATTCTGAATTTATATCACACAATTCTGAAAAAAAATTGTGAGATGTAAACTCGTAACTGTCAGAGAAAAAGTCAGAATTGTGAGATAAAAAGTCAGAATTATCTTTTAAATTGTTTTATTGTTTTATTTTATTATATTGAGAATATGTCATAATTGTAAGATATAAACGCAATTCTGAGAAAAAAAAGTCAGATTTGTGAGATGTAAACTCTTAATTGTCA
This sequence comes from Ancherythroculter nigrocauda, assembly GCA_036281575.1. Taxonomy (NCBI): domain Eukaryota; kingdom Metazoa; phylum Chordata; class Actinopteri; order Cypriniformes; family Xenocyprididae; genus Ancherythroculter; species Ancherythroculter nigrocauda. Next base: position 60,637,829 of record VTFQ01000003.1, read on the forward strand.
GAAAAAAGCCAGAACTGTCAGAGAAAAAGTTACATTTATCTTTTAAATTGTTTTATTCCATGGTGGAAACAAACTTCCATAGTCTAGGAGACTCGATTGAGGCAGTAAAGAGATCTTGTTTGTGAGTTTTCTTTCTTTCTCCAGGGCAGATCTCTGTACTTCCAGCTCAATCACATCAATCCTCTGGTGATAACAGAGCGCTGGTGTTAGTCAGTGGAGGGTCACTGGTTTAATCTGTGGAAGTGGATTTGAGGTAAATTACCCTCGGCCGGAGCAGAAGTGCATTACACCCTATCTAGCCCCTCTTACGACAGTCTTCCTCCGTTTGTCCACTCATCTTTCCTCCTCTACCATCCGACTGCTCATATCCATCACTCTTTGTCCTTCTCTCCATTTTTGACATCTGTAGAAAAGGATGAGGAAGATACAAATGCCTTTCCCTCGTTCGCTCGATCCTCTCTGGAGGAGGTTTGTCGGTGAGATGGGAATGATTGTGAAGACCTCGTGCTGTGAGATGATTAAAAGCTGTCCAACTTTATTACAGCTCTTGTAGAGACACGCACAAACAAACCACTTCAAGTGGTATAAAGGAGAGCAATGGCAGCAGAGCGAACAAAAGCAATGTGCTGTGCTTCTGTTTTGTCTTTTTCTATATCTTTTTTTTGTTGTTCAGTCTCATTGAGGTCCACTTACGCTTTAATCTGCTGCACTGATGGTTTGAAAACTCGAGCCGTGCGGCTCCCTGAGTACAAATTCATGCTTTTACTGTCTGTCCTCTTTACTGCTTTGTGTCATCCTGTTGGTGCAGACTAATGGAAGTGTTTCAGACTGACCCCAAACTAGACATGCAGTGCAACACTACAAATTTTCAAAAACAACTAGTCTGTGATTTTGTTTTTAGCATCATACTGCCAGACATTGTTTTGGTGTGTTTGCAGTTTATTCAGGTCAAGAACAGCCCAGATGTTTTTTTCTAGTGCTGTTCAGGGATGTCACTAACCAGTTGTTTTTAGTGCTATTTAGGGATGTCACTAACTAGTGAAGTATCACTAACCAGTTGTTTAGGGATGTCACTAACGAGCGATGAATCACTAACCTGTTGTTTAGGAATGTCACTAACGAGCGATGTATCACTAACCTGTTGTTTAGGGATGTCACTAACGAGCGATGTATCAGTAACCAATTGTTTAGGGATGTCACTAACGAGCGATGTATCACTAACCTGTTGTTTAGGGATGTCACTAACTAGTGGAGTATCACTAACCAGTTGTTTAGGGATGTCACTAACGAGCGATGAATTGTTTAGGGATGTCACTAACGAGTGATGAATCACTAACCTGTTGTTTAGGGATGTCACTAACGAGCGATGTATCACTAACCTGTTGTTTAGGGATGTCACTAACGAGCGATGTATCAGTAACCAATTGTTTAGGGATGTCACTAACGAGCGATGTATCACTAACCTGTTGTTTAGGGATGTCACTAACGAGCGATGTATCACTAACCTGTTGTTTAGGGATGTCACTAACGAGCGATGAATTGTTTAGGGATGTCACTAACGAGCGATGTATCACTAACCAGTTGTTTAGGGATGTCACTAACAAGTGATGAATTGTTTAGGGATGTCACTAACGAGCGATGTATCACTAACCTGTTGTTTAGGGATGTCACTAACGAGCGATGAATTGTTTAGGGATGTCACTAACGAGTGATGAATCACTAACCTGTTGTTTAGGGATGTCACTAACGAGCGATGTATCACTAACCTGTTGTTTAGGGATGTCACTAACGAGCGATGTATCAGTAACCAATTGTTTAGGGATGTCACTAACGAGCGATGTATCACTAACCTGTTGTTTAGGGATGTCACTAACGAGCGATGTATCACTAACCTGTTGTTTAGGGATGTCACTAACGAGCAATGAATTGTTTAGGGATGTCACTAACGAGCGATGTATCACTAACCAGTTGTTTAGGGATGTCACTAACAAGTGATGAATTGTTTAGGGATGTCACTAACGAGCGATGTATCACTAACCTGTTGTTTAGGGATGTCACTAACGAGCGATGTATCACTAACCTGTTGTTTAGGGATGTCACTAACTAGTGAAGTATCACTAACCAGTTGTTTAGGGATGTCACTATCTAGTGGAGTATCACTAACCAGTTGTTTAGGGATGTCACTAACTAGTGGAGTATCACTAACCAGTTGTTTAGGGATGTCACTATCTAGTGGAGTATCACTAACCAGTTGTTTAGGGATGTCACTAACGAGCGATATATCACTAACCTGTTGTTTAGGGATGTCACTAACGAGCGATGTATCACTAACCTGTTGTTTAGGGATGTCACTAACGAGCGATGTATCACTAACCAGTTGTTTAGGGATGTCACTAACGAGTGACGAATCACTAACCTGTTGTTTAGGGATGTCACTAACAAGCGATGAATTGTTTAGGGATGTCACTAACAAGCGATGTATTACTAACCTGTTGTTTAGGAATGTCACTAATAAGTGATGTATCACTAACCAGTTGTTTAGGGATGTCACTAACTAGTGAAGTATCACTAACCAGTTGTTTAGGGATGTCACTAATGAGCGATGTATCACTAACCTGTTGTTTAGGGATGTCACTAACGAGCGATGTATCACTAACCAGTTGTTTAGGGATGTCACTAACGAGTGACGAATCACTAACCTGTTGTTTAGGGATGTCACTAATAAGTGATGTATCACTAACCAGTTGTTTAGGGATGTCACTTACTAGTGAAGTATCACTAACCAGTTGTTTAGGGATGTCACTAACTAGTGAAGTATCACTAACCAGTTGTTTAGGGATGTCACTAACAAGTGATGAATTGTTTAGGGATGTCACTAACGAGCGATGTATCACTAACCTGTTGTTTAGGGATGTCACTAACGAGCGATGTATCACTAACCTGTTGTTTAGGGATGTCACTAACTAGTGAAGTATCACTAACCAGTTGTTTAGGGATGTCACTATCTAGTGGAGTATCACTAACCAGTTGTTTAGGGATGTCACTATCTAGTGGAGTATCACTAACCAGTTGTTTAGGGATGTCACTAACGAGCGATATATCACTAACCTGTTGTTTAGGGATGTCACTAACGAGCGATGTATCACTAACCTGTTGTTTAGGGATGTCACTAACGAGCGATGTATCACTAACCAGTTGTTTAGGGATGTCACTAACGAGTGACAAATCACTAACCTGTTGTTTAGGGATGTCACTAACAAGCGATGAATTGTTTAGGGATGTCACTAACAAGCGATGTATCACTAACCAGTTGTTTAGGGATGTCACTAACGAGTGACGAATCACTAACCTGTTGTTTAAGGATGTCACTAACGAGCGATGTATCACTATCCTGTTGTTTAGGGATGTCACTAACTAGTGAAGTATCACTAACCAGTTGTTTAGGGATGTCACTAATGAGTGATGTATCACCAACCAATTGTTTAGGAATGTCACTAATGAGTGATGTATCACTAACCAGTTGTTTAGGGATGTCACTAACTAGTGAAGTATCACTAACCAGTTGTTTAGGGATGTCACTAATGAGTGATGTATCACCAACCAATTGTTTAGGAATGTCACTAATGAGTGATGTATCACTAACCAGTTGTTTAGGGATGTCACTAATGAGTGATGTATCACTAACCAGTTGTTTAGGGTTGTCACTAACTAGTGACGTATCACAAACCAGTTGTTTAGGGATGTCACTAATGAGTGATGTATCACTAACCAGTTGTTCAGGAATGTCACCAATGAGTGATGTATCACTAACCAGTTGTTTTTAGTGTTGTTTAGGGATGTCACTAATCAGTTATTTGTTGTAATGATGTGTTACTAACCAGTTTTTTACCAACTAGTTTTGTGTCACTGCTTAGTGTCACTAATCTAATTCTAGACACTAATTCTAGTGTCTTTAGAGATGATTTACTAACCTGTTGTTTTTGTAGAGACATTTAATGTGTCACTAACCTTTTTTTTGTGATAGTGATGTTTAAGTGATATCACTAACCAGTTGTTTATTTTTCTAGTGTCATGTAGTAATGTGTAACTACCCAGTTGTTTTTTTTTTTTCAGTGCTGTTTAGGGATGTCACTCACCATTTGTTTTTTCTCTAATGATGTCACTAACCAGTTTTGAGTTTTTGTTTTTTTCTAGTGCCATTTAGTGATGTTTTTAGTAATCTGTCACTAACCCGATTTTTTTCTAGTGCCGTTTGGTGAGGTGTTTAGTGATACATCACTAACCTGTTATTGTTTGTGCCATTTAGTGATGGTTTTAGTAATGTTTCACGAATCAGTTGTTGTTGTTTTTTTCCTAGTGACTTTTAGTGGTCATTAACCAGTTATTTTTGTTCTAGTGACATTTAGTGATGGTTTTAGTGATGTCACTAACCAGTTGTTGTATTGTAGTGAGGTTTAGTAATGATCATGTAGACTCAAAGCAGACTCAGATGCTCCTTTAGTGAGACTCTGAATAAACCTACCGAGAATTTCCAGAATGATTCATCACTCTGCATTTGAAGCAGTGATAACAGTGATGATTTGTTTACGGCTCTGTACTGGTCCTGGTTTACATTTTGCATCTCATTAGCACAGAAAATTGTGTCATAAACATATTATGTTTAAGTGTGATAAACAGATATGTGGCTTGTTAAAATGTTCTGAAATATAAAATGGAAAAAAAAATGTCTTTAATGACCACAAGCAGACATACTGTACAGTATGAATACACAAATACAGTCACATGTGTTGCATATACATTATTTATATATGCCTTAGTGGTACACTGTAAAATATATGTCTTCGCAGTGTTAAATAAAACATGTTTTACAAGAAAATACCATTTCAGTAAAGTAAATCCTACACTTTTCAGTGTATTTGCTAAAGCATTTTAGCTTAATTTATTGCTTTTTTGAGAAGGAATTTTGTCTTCTGACAGGCACTGTATGTGCATAAACTATTTCAAGTTCAAGCACAATTGTACTCATCATGACATGAACCGTTCTCAGTCCACTTCCTGAAATGGTCCACATTGTTAGATACACTGTTCAGCCCTTCGGATGACCACTGGTGATCCATAGACGCTCTTTAAAGTGTCACACGGAGGATCCAGAACATCTGTAGCAGCAGGTGTCGGGCATCTACTCACTGACTGCCGATGCCCCGGGCTGTAAATGGACACTCCGTGTGTGTGTGCGTGTGTGTGTGTGTGTGTTTAGAGTCCACTGAAGCGAGGAGTGTGCAGCTGTCTCATAGGTGCTTGGACACACGGAGCAGGTGGCAGATCTCAGGAGGAGGGTCACACCTGCGCACGCATTGGTTTACATGCACTTACGATCACGGACTCGTGTGCCACCAGATAGATGCAGGGACCCAACACACACACACACACACACACACACACACACACACAGAGAGAGAGAGAATCAAGTTTACTACTTAGTTGGTATTCATCACCAAGTGTGAGAGGAAGTGTGTCATTTCTGAAAAACAACACTTTATTTTGATGCTCCCAACAAACATTCTACTTACTATAAGTAACTTTGAAACTACATGTCAACTTTTTCTACTAACCCGAACCCATTATTCTACTAGCCCTAACCCTGACAGTCTACGAATACTCAACCAATACACTAATGAGAGTTAGTTGACATGTTGACATAAAGGGGACCATCAAAAATAAAGTGTTACCAAGTTTCCCAAATATGACCATTTGTTTTCACAGTCTTAAATGAGACAAACAGCCTGTAACGCATGAAAGGCTCGAACTGTAACTATACAGAACAGTTTTGCACTACAGACATAATTTATGTACAGATCTGCACAAATGACAGAAATTAAAGAGGACCTATAATGCCCCTTTCACAAAATGTAATATAAGTGTCTGGTGTCCCCAGAATGTGAAGTTTCAGCTCAAAATACCCCACAGATCATTTATTATAGCTTGTCAAATTTGCCCCTATTTGGGTGTGAGCAAAAACACGGCATTTTTGTGTGTGTCCCTTTAAATGCAAATGAGCTGCTGCTCCCCGCCCCCTTTCCAGAAGAGGGCGGAGCTTTAACAGCTCAACAACAACAAAGCTGGAGAATCTCACGCAGCCAAAATGAGGATTGTCAGTAACGGTGTTCAGCCTTACATTGTTCAAACCGGAGTCGACACTGATGGAGAGACTCAGGAAGAAGTTACAACTTTTAGAATGAAACTGGACGTTTCTGAATGGTTAGTGGATAAATTTATGTAGTTGCTGTGGAGTTGATTCAACTCATCCACTAGCATGTGCCGTCATGTTCATCTTTTGTGTTGAATTGACCCTCGTTTGTGAAGCAGTCCGGTGTAAAATGACGGCATGTCAACAACACTCTACTACAACAACTCTTCCTCTTCTCTAAAGCAGCCCAACATGGCCCCGCCCCCTTTGTTGTGTGTTCTCGGGGGCGGGGTTTATGTAAATTTTAGGGTTAGTGATGTCACCAACACGGGAAGAAGCTTGTTGTAGTCCCTACCATCCGTTTGTTGTAGTCCTTAAACAGAGAATTCTTTAAAAGAAAATATCTTTGAGCGTCGTAACTTTACAGATGTTGTTTATGCTCTAACAGCAACATTACACACTAACTAAAGTTAAAAAAGTGAAATCATAATCAACCACCCCTTTAAAATATATGGAAATGTTTAATAAAAATAATTCTGCATTTCAGTTCTGCAAAATTTATATACAGAGTAAAAATATTTTTACATTATTAAAAAACAAATACAAATGTATTATTATTAAAAATTATATATTAAATATACATTTTTTTGCAGTTATGTTTAAAAATATTTCATTATAAATAATGTTTGTGTAATTTTTTAAATTATTTTGGAAAAAAAAGTATGAAAAGTCCTAGAAATTCACTGGTGAAAACTTGTATAACACCCAAGTTATATTTTGAAATGAAAACAAGCAGAATTGTGTGGTTTTAATGACAGAAAACACATTTAAAACATTTTTAACTGTAATTATAAAACCAGCATATTTCCCCTGATTTCAGCTTGTGCTCTAAACTGATTTCATGGCTCTCTCTTTAACTAATGACTAACCCTCTGGTTGATTTCATTACGTCTAATGGATTCAGAATAGTTTATAATGGATTCACAGTAGTTTGTTGCTTGAGAGCTCCAGTGCAAACTTTCTCTTAAGTATGACCTATTTTATTTATCACTATTGTTGTTGTTTTGTCCTGAGGGAGGATATATTCCTTTAATGTGTGTGTGTGTATGTATCAAAATGAACACTTCACTAAACACCATATAAAAGTAAATAAAACCAATTTGCTAGCTCTTTGATTGGGAACTTTATTAGCAACTGCAACATGAAATACATGTTTAATAGAATAATTATCAGAATCAGCAGGCAATACGTTTTTAGACCCAGTGTGTGTGTTTCATGACATGAGACTAGTATTAACGCCACAGGTCATGTTAATTTCCTCCTCGTCTTGTAGCTGACAGTGATAACAGATGGATACATTATTAGTTTGGTAATGACTTTTATATGTTCGCTCTTGTAAAAGTCATTCGGTCAAGGTGGACGCTTTAATGCATATGATGATCTTTTGTGTGTGTGTGTGTGTGTGTATTCATGTTGTAGATTAATAGATAGTTTTTGAGGCTTTGTGTTTGTCCTCAAGGACGGTTTTCTCTTCATCTTGTTTATTTGGGACTGACGGCTCTCTGTTTCTCTTTTAGATTGGGTTGTGTTTCGACTTTGAGCTGTCTGAGATAAATTATGACATTAGAAGCAACATTTGCATCTCTTTTTTGGACCCAAGAGAGCTTCTTATGACAGCTGTTTGACAGCAAACCACAATGTTATATTCAATATGTGTGTTTTTACATGTTTTCAAACCACTTCAATTCAACTATATGAGCTTTATATAAAAACATGATCATTCTGTCATCATTTACCAACCCTGATGTCATTTCAAACACAAAGAGATGATGTTCATGCTGCTATTTAACATGTTGAAAGGGCTTTCAAGCTCCAAAAGGGACAAAAGACATCATAAAAGTAATGCATATACATTAATACAAGTTATTTGATGCTTTATAGATAGATTTGGGTCTTACAAAGCAGACATATATGTTTAGAAAACTTCATGCTTTCATTCTGCTCACCATCTCCTTTTGTGTTCAACAGAAGCTAGAAAACACACCGTGAGTAAATGATGACATGTTTTTCATTTTTAGTTGAATTATTCCTTTAAGGTTGATTACTCGTAAAAAAATTCATCCCTTGATTGCTCTGTAAATATGTTGTTTTATAGTCGGCGGCTGAGATAAATCACATTGTTTTGGTGTTTATTACACTGAGTGACGGTTTTATGTGAATGAGAAGCAAGCGAACGAGAACATGATCTCCCATTACGATTACACCAGCGCTGTCTCCAAGAAAAATGCAGGCTCATTTCTTCATCGGTACTGCTGAAAATGAAATCTCAGAGGACACCGTGATGCACGGTTTGAAAATGTAATGCTTTTAATATTTGTTTTAGATTAATGACGTCTGAGGACGACGTATGAGAGATCATGTTTGTGATAATGAACAAACATAATTACTCCTAGAGAGATGGCACATGGGATGCGTACTGTCATACTGCTGCTATACATATTACAGAGTATGCATACTGTGAACAATATGCAACTTTTCTGTATGCAAATGATCTGCTACATTTGCTAAAATGTGTAGTATGCAACAGAGCACAAATTGCATGAACTCCCCACAATGCAATGCAAAGGTTTTAAAACCTTTAAAAGGTCTCACATGGTCTCTTAGCAGTGAAATGCATGTGATATGACATCCAGATAAAGTCAGATGCATCAATATGTCTCTGTTGTGTGTGATGTGATTAACATCGCTCTAAACTGACCCGATTATACGCTGAGCCTCGGGCTGGTTAGTTTAGATAACACATACTTACAGCATTGTGTCATCTATTATCTGCCTGCTATATAATCCGCTCATCTCAAGGACTCAAATGCAGCACAAAAGCCATTTGCTGCAAAACTAGATAGTTTCAAAATCAACTTAAGGAAATCTTTGCGTGTGGTTCAACACACCTGCATTAAAGGTTTGAAAGTGTTTAGGCCTGCCTGCATTATTATGCTGTTATATTATGATTACATATTCAGTGGCATAAAATGGTCTTAAAATGACAATAATACCGTTTATCGCAGTTATTTCTGGAACAATATATCACATAACAAAAAGTAGTCATCATGACAGGCCTAATGTTCAGATAGATTGACGGATGGATGGATGGATGGATGGATGGATTGATGTATGGATGGATGGATGTTCAGATAGATAGACGGATGGGTGGATGGATGTTCAGAGAGATGGATGGATGGATGTTCAGATGGATGGATGGATGGATGGATGTTCAGATAGATAGATGGAGGGATGAATGGATGTTCAGATGGATGGAGGGATGAATGGATGTTCAGATGGATGGATGGATGGATGTTCAGATAGACGGATGGGTGGATGGATGTTCAGAGAGATGGATGGATGAATGTTCAGATAGATAGACGGATGGGTGGATGGATGTTCAGAGAGATGGATGGATGGATGGATGGATGTTCAGATAGATAGATGGATGGGTGGATGGATGTTCAGATAGATAGACGGATGGGTGGATGGATGTTCAGAGAGATGGATGGATGGATGGATGGATGTTCAGATAGATAGATGGATGGGTGGATGGATGTTCAGAGAGATGGATGGATGGATGGATGGATGTTTAGATAGAGGGATGGATGTTCAGATAGAAGGATGGATGGATGGATGGATGTTCAGATGGATAGACGGATGGATGAATGGATGTTCAGATAGATAGATGGATGGATGGATGGATGGATGGATTGATGTTCAGATGGATGGATGGATGGATGGATGTTCAGATAGATAGATGGAGGGATGGATGGATGGATGATGGATGGATGTTCAGATAGATAGACGGATGGGTGGATGGATGGATGGATGGATGTTCAGATAGATAGACGGATGGGTGGATGGATGTATGGATGGATGTTCAGATAGATAGATGGATGGATGGATGGATGGATTGATGTTCAGATGGATATATGGATGGATGGATGGATGGATGTTCAGATAGATAGATGGAGGGATGTATGGATGTATGGATGGATGGATGGATGGATGTTCAGATAGATAGATGGAGGGATGGATGGATGTTCAGATAGATAGACGGGTGGATGGATGGATGGATGGATGTTCAGATAGATAGATGGAGGGATGGATGGATGATGGATGGATGTTCATATAGATAGATGGATGGGTGTTCAGAGAGATGGATGGATGGATGGATGGATGTTTAGATAGAGGGATGGATGTTCAGATAGAAGGATGGATGGATGGATAGACGGATGGATGAATGGATGTTCAGATAGATAGATGGATGGATGGATGGATTGATGTTCAGATGGATGGATGGATGGATGTTCAGATAGATAGATGGAGGGATGTATGGATGTATGGATGGATGGATGTTCAGATAGATAGACGGATGGGTGGATGGATGGATGGATGGATGTTCAGATAGATAGATGGAGGGATGGATGGATGTTCAGATGGATGGTGGATGGATGTTCAGATAGATAGACGGATGGGTGGATGGATGGATGGATGTTCAGATAGATAGATGGAGGGATGGATGGATGGATGGATGGATGGATGGATGTTCAGATAGATAGATGGATGGATGGATGGATTGATGATCAGATGGATATATGGATGGATGGATGGATGGATGTTCAGATAGATAGATGGAGGGATGTATGGATGTATGGATGGATGTTCAGATAGATAGATGGAGGGATGGATTGATGTTCAGATGGATATATGGATGGATGGATGGATGGATGTTCAGATAGATGGAGGGATGTATGGATGGATGGATGGATGGATGTTCAGATAGATAGATGGAGGGATGTATGGATGTATGGATGGATGTTCAGATAGATAGATGGAGGGATGGATTGATGTTCAGATGGATATATGGATGGATGGATGGATGGATGTTCAGATAGATGGAGGGATGTATGGATGGATGGATGGATGGATGTTCAGATAGATAGATGGAGGGATGTATGGATGGATGGATGGATGGATGGATGTTCAGATAGATAGATGGAGGGATGGATGGATGTTCAGATAGATAGACGGATGGGTGGATGGATGGATGGATGGATGGATGGATGTTCAGAAAGATAGATGGAGGGATGGATGGATGATGGATGGATGTTCAGATGGATAGACGGATGGGTGAATGGATGTTCAGATAGAAGGTTGGATGATGGATGTTCAGATGGATGGATTTTCAGATAGTCGGATGGATGGATGTTCTGATAGAAGGATGGATGGATGTTCAGATAGATGGATGGATGTTCAGATAGATAGATAGATGGATGAAGTGAAAATAGAAACAGGAAGTGATGAGAGAAGAGGACACAAATCGAAAGTTGACTTAAACCTTTTAGTAGTTAGTAGTTAGTTAGTCATTTTGAAGTTAGTAAAACTAAAGCAGGTCCAGATGAATTTTCAGCAGTAATTTGGCATAAAATCTGCAGAATGGATTTAAGCATGTTGAAATCTATTAAATTTAGCTGAGAGTGCTGCATGCGCTCTTATTGGATGCTGGAGGCATCATCAGATTAGCCAGAATATTAAATAAACAATCACTCAAGGGCTGAGAGATGTGAAGAAGTTAAATGATGGAATCTGTAATTCTGCAGAAATCTCATGTGTGCGTCCCGTACAGACCTGAAGATGAACCATCCGTTAGCAGCAGTTTATTTAATAGATGAAGTGCTGTCTTGACAAGATATAAACACAGATCTCTCTGTGTGTGTGTGTGTGTGTGTGTGTGTGTGTTTACACCTCTGAAATCTCCTAATGCTTCTGTAATTCTCATTTTCTGTGGTCATCTCCGCAGCTTTAATCACCGGATCACATTTGTGGCAATTATCTGCATAAACTAATGGCCAGGTGCAGGTCTGAGCGTGTGAATGGTGGATAATTAACGTTGACTGGTGTATGTAGGGCATCAGTGCAGAGTTTCGCCCCACGTTCACCAGTAATTGGCAAAATGCGATTTCTCATTCAGGCCATTTGAATCTCTGTTTTCTGAGGGAAAAACATTACGTTTCCTCGCCAATTAGTGTTAGTGGTTGCTGTGAGCGGTAATTTTGTACTAACTGATAAGGTTTTATTAAATTTGGTCTCCATGCAAATGCCAAGGAAATAATCAGCATTGTTCACTGGTGATGTGTGTGGGATGGTGCAGTTTTTGTGTGCTGTCTAATTGTTGTGTGCTCATCGTGCTAATTGCCGTGCTAAACTACAACACTGTGTTTATTCTACTCTGTTTGTGATGGAGTGGCTTGGCAGTCTCCATGTTTTGTGTCTGAAGCAGTGTTAAGTTAACCATACTAACTCATGTTTGTCATGTTTGTGCAGTTTTTCTGAAGGCTGAAAGTGAAGTGATGTCCAACAATGAAATGTCTCTCATGTAGCGTAAACTGCTGCTTTAATTGCAACAGTTTATGTAATTGTCCATAAAACCATTTGCAAAACCAGGTAAACTAAAGAATGCAACACTTTACGGAAGAAGTAACAAACAATTTACATGTGGCCACATTGTTAAGAAATAATTTGTTCCCTTGTTTTATTTAAATCAAATTAAGAGAATGAATTATTATACGATTTACTAAAACTTGGGAATGAATTATATTGTGCGCATGATTTACTAAAACACGGGAATGAATTATTATATCTTGCACACGATTTACTAAAACTTGGGAATGAATTATTATATTGTGCGCACGATTTACTAAAACTTGGGAATGAATTATATTGTGCGCACGATTTACTAAAACTTGGGAATAAATTATTATATCGTGCGCACGATTTACTAAAACTTGGGAATGAATTATATTGTGCGCAGGATTTACTAAAACACGGGAATGAATTATTATATTGTGCGCACGATTTACTAAAACTTGGGAATTAATTATATTGCGCGCATGATTTACTAAAACACGGGAATGAATTATATCGTGCGCACGATTTACTAAAACACGGGAATTAATTATATTGTGCACACGATTTACTAAAACTTGGGAATTAATTATATTGTGCGCACGATTTACTAAAACACGGGAATGAATTATTATATCTTGCACACGATTTACTAAAACACGGGAATCAATTATTATATCTCGCGCACGATTTACTAAAACACGGGAATCAATTATTATATCTCGCGCACGATTTACTAAAACACGGGAATGAATTATTATATCTTGCACACGATTTACTAAAACACGGGAATCAATTATTATATCTCGCGCACGATTTACTAAAACACGGGAATGAATTATTATATCTCGCGCACGATTTACTAAAACACGGGAATCAATTATTATATCTTGCACACGATTTACTAAAACACGGGAATCAATTATTATATCTCGCGCACAATTTACTAAAACACGGGAATGAATTATTATATTGTGTGCACGATTTACTAAAACACGGGAATCAATTATTATATTGTGCACACGATTTACTAAAACTTGGGAATGAATTATTATATCGTGCGCACAATTTACTAAAACTTGGGAACGAATTATTATATTGTGCGCACGATTTACTAAAACACAGGAATGAATTATTATATTGTGCGCACGATTTACTAAAACTTGGGAATTAATTATATTGCGCACACGATTTACTAAAACACGGGAATGAATTATTATATTGTGCGCACGATTTACTAAAACATGGGAATGAATTATTATATCGTGCGCACGATTTACTAAAACACGGGAATGAATTATATTGTGCGCATGATTTACTAAAACTTGGGAATTAATTATATTGTGCGCATGATTTACTAAAACACGGGAATTAATTATTATATTGTGCGCACGATTTACTGAAACTTGGGAATGAATTATTATATCGTGTGCACGATTTACTAAAACACGGGAATGAATTATTATATCTCTCGCACAATTTACTACAACACGGGAATGAATTATTATATCTTGCACACGATTTACTAAAACACGGGAATGAATTATTATATTGTGCGCACGATTTACTAAAACACGGGAATGAATTATTATATCTCTCGCACAATTTACTACAACACGGGAATTAATTATTATATCTTGCACACGATTTACTAAAACACGGGAATGAATTATTATATCTTGCACACGATTTACTAAAACACGGGAATTAATTATTATATTGTGCGCACGATTTACTAAAACACGGGAATGAATTATTATATCTCGCGCACGATTTATAAAAACATGGGAATTAATTATTATATTGTGCGCACGATTTACTAAAACACGGGAATGAATTATTATATCTTGCACACGATTTACTAAAACACGGGAATGAATTATTATATTGTGCGCACGATTTACTAAAACACGGGAATGAATTATTATATCTCGCGCACGATTTATGAAAACATGGGAATTAATTATTATATTTTACGCACGATTTACTAAAACACGGGAATGAATTATTATATCTCGCGCACGATTTATTAAAACACGGGAATTAATTATTATATTGTGCGCACGATTTATGAAAACACGGGAATGAATTATTATATCTCGCGCACGATTTATTAAAACACGGGAATTAATTATTATATTGTGCGCACGATTTACTAAAACACGGGAATGTATTATTATATCTCGCGCACGATTTATTAAAACACGGGAATTAATTATTATATCTTGCGCACGATTTATTAAAACAAGGCTACATTTCTCATTTTCATTTAGTTAACTGAATGTACTAATAAATAACTAAAACGAAAACTGAAATAGAATGAATAAATACTATATAGACATATTTAAAAAACAAATCAAAATGACAAACATGAAATTAAAAAACTTGAATGAAAATGGAAAATATAAAACAAAAACGAATTATATTAATAACAAAATATTAATAAAATAATGGAAATAATCTAAATGGAAGATTATTGAATAAAAGATTCAGTTAAACAACGTCTTAAAAAGATATTGCACCCTGAAGTAGCTTTAGTGTAGTTAGAAGTGCCAAGTTTCAGCTCTACTTCAGATAGCTTCAATGTAATTCAATGTAATTTGCTCAAAATGACTCATTTTCACAAATGAATTAATTGATTAGAATAAACAACTTGATTATTTTTCTCCGTCATGTTCTCCCAGAGATCCTGCGACTTTTTGTGTGCTTTAAACATGTTTTACTAAACGTATATTTGCTCATTTTCAGGCAGTAAGCTTGAGAAATGCTCCAACTTAATCCATTTAATTGAAAACGAAACTGACTCAAAAGAACATCGCTCACAGCCTTTTTCATTCTAAAAAGGTACCTTGTTTGTAGTTGGTCTACTTTAAATCACGAGTAGCTTGTTGCTCGACAAATTACAGTTTCTCAGCAGCTTCACGTCACTGCCATCGATAGATTCATCAGTGAGAGACGTCTGCACTAAACACAAAGTGACGCGCCAACATGCATCAACGGTTCCACTAATAAAGCTGCGATCCCGGCGCTCCACATGAAAGCCTGTGCTGCGTCAGATGAAGCAGCATACACGAGTTTCCAGCAGTCAGATCAGCTCTCATCGTCCGCCGCAGAGACTAATGGGAGTAAACAGGCATGTTTAATGCAGCAGCACTGCTGACAGGTGGGCGATGTACCTGTCATTCTGTCTCAATCGCCCGTGAACCCTCGCCAATCCCCTGCCAGCGTCGTCCAGGATAATCCAGAAGAGCCGTGCAAACATCTGAATGTCCTGGAGAACAGGGTGGGGCGAAAAATCTCATTTTCTCCTCCAACTTCAAAATCATCCGACATCATTGTTTTACCTTTTTTTTTTGGTTTGAAGACCTTTGTAAACACTTCCTCTGTACTTCCGCCTACATCACGCGTGACCTTTCCAACATGACTATGCAATGCATGGCGCATCTCAGAGCAGTGCAAGACGAGCATTTGTAGTTAAAAAGTGTATAATTTTTATTTTTTTTTTAGAAAATGTCCGATGGTTTCTCTAAATAAGACTCTTATTCCTCGTCTGGGATCATGTAGAGCTCTTTGAAGCTGCACTGAAACTGACATTTGGACCTTCAACCCGTTGAACCCCAGTGAAGTCCACTATATGGAGAAATATCCTCAAAATGTTTCCCTCAAAAACCTTCATTTCTTTTCGAATGAAGAAAGAAAGACATGAACCTCTTTAATGACATGGGGGTGAGTAAATTATGAATTATGGGTGAAATGACTTTCCCTAAAGAGACTTTGAACACAAGTTAGTTGATTTTTGACTGGAGTCAGATTCTCTCTGGAAGATACTGGATAAAATCCAGTGTTTCTTTTGTATAATTCATCTGAATCTGTATTTTTCACAGAGACCAATAGTACATACTGTAAGTTTAGATTCTCTGCTGAACATTTGAACACAGACCTGCCGCGTGAACCCCAAACCCCGCTGCTCCTACAGGAAGCTATCTTGAAAGAAAACGACAGTGCGTTAATTAACATTTTAATTGCTGTAATTTTCATATGCACGTTTACTCAGCTGTTACATGTGCAGCTGCTTTCATAGTGATAAAAGCAGCTGGAGCTCCTGCTGGAATATTCCTCGATCTCAATGTGTTGTGGAGAAACCTGAAACCTGCACCTGTTTTAGATCTGTTACAAACTGCTCTCTTATAAGAAAAGATTCTATATGGAACCTTGAAGGGTTCCGTCATATATAGAACATTTATTGGTTCCCATGCTGGGGTTTTAATTCATTCATTTAGTTTTAATTCATTTTTAAAGAGCAGAGTCTGCAAAGCATCACGAGAGACGGCGTTAAATTACCTCATGTCTCAAAGCACATAATGAGCTTTTACTTGTACCACCTGACTGCTGCAGATTCATTTCGCCGTTGATAGTGTTGACTAAACTAAAAAGTTAATTGAGTTTATATTTCACAATTCTGACTTTTTTCTCACAAATCCAAGTTTAAATCTCAATTCTTAGAAGGAAAAACAGAATTGTGAGATATACTCATTATTCTGTCTTTTTTCCCTCAGAATTGCGAGTTTATATTCCACAATTCTGACTTTTTTCACCTTAGAATTGATATAAACTCACAATTATGAGTTATAAAGTCTGAAATGGGAAATATAAACACTTTTTTTTTTTTTTTTTGCTTTTGATCAACAATTTGCATGTTTTGTCAGCTGATTTTTTTTCCCTCTTAAGAGCTTCTCAAGTAAAGTGCATTGGCCAAAGCATGAGAAATGCAATGCATACTTGAATATGCATTATGAACTGTGCTTCAGAACACAGCAGCATGTGAAACTGAGCTTGTGTAGAAGTGTGCTTTTACACACTTGTATAGAGAATACTGTGGATCATTAAGTGAGTTGTTGATTTGAATTTGAGAGTTCAGAAAGAGAGAATGGACTGTTCTGTTTTGATTGTCTCGAGTGCTTCGTCAAATAACAGATGTAACAAATTAAGTCCTAAATGACACTAGATTACTGATCTGTATTTATTTATGGTGAATTTATTGTCTTTGCAGACTTTCTTTATTATTCACCACATGATAACCGTAAGATCGTCCCGCTGAGCATGTGACCAGTTAACAACATTCAACAAAATTTATTTCGGTCCTCACAGATAATCTTTTGTGATAAATTACAAAATATACATAATAACCGAAAAAGGCGGCTGTCAACCTTGAAAGGCTATGGTTGTGTTTGTGTGTGTGTCAGTTAAGTGAAGTGAATCATCTGTGTGGCCGAAATGGATTTGTCAAAGTTTGGAGATTTTATCGGGAAGGAAACAGCTTGAAACGACTAAAATGCTGTAAATCACATCCAGCCTCTCGCTCAGATCTGCTGTAAACGACAGACGGGCCGTCAACACTTTATGAGGACGCATTAAAAGATGATTTTTTAAGATCCAGCTGCAAAATCTGTGATGCTTGAATCCGTCTGGCAGCTCATATTACAGACTTGACATGTAGGTGAGGGGACATGATTAATTTCTATTTATTTTGCATGTCATTTTTATGATTAATTGCATTAAATGAACATGTTAAACTGACAACCCTAGTATAAAATATAATATATATATATATATATATATATATATATATATATATAATGAGATGCAAGACTCCGCCCTCTTCTTTCATGTTGTGAAAGGGGCATTATAGGCCCCCTTTAAATGTATATTTTAAAAAATATTTCTATTTAGCTTTTTTTTTATTTCACTTTTAGTAATTTTAGTACTTAAACTTTTTTCATCTAAAGTTTTTCTTGTAATATTTGTATTTTATTTCAACTATTTCAATTCACAACAACTATTTTTATTAGTTTTAGTTTGTTTTAGTTAACAATAACAACCCTGATTTATATTATTTCATCTTAAATTAGAAGTTCACAACAAAAATAATAATAACTGGCTTAAAATGCACAAAGAATCAGATTTCTGAAGTAAAATAAGTTTTGTATTTGCTTATCATATATATGACTGAATTATCGTGTCATGTGGTTCTTCAGTAAATTTGTGCATGTGAGCACAGACACATTTTGGATGCTCTTGTGCACATCTGTTGCTGTGAATAGTTTGGTTGTCGGCTATCTTTAATGTAAAGTGTTGTGATTGTGATGTTGGCTGTCTAATATAGACATGTGACTCTTTCAAAATGCCCCTTAAACATTGAGCAACATGTTTAAAGTCACAGACATACTGCTTTAAATCATGCATGACTTTTTTTTTCTCAGCAAAACAAGATATTCACTGAGAAAAATGTATTCATGTCAGTTGCAAAGGAAAGCCATTTCAGACAGAACAATTTAGTGTTATTTTAATGAAAAATGTCTGCATACAAATACTAACTCTGTGCTTTCATATATTCATCCGTCAGCCTTCACATTATGTGAATCTTCACAATAAGTAAAGAAACGATCTGTCTGATCTCTAGAGGTTTATTTTCTTCAGGATAAAGGTGAAAACATTTTGTTACTGTCATTATCCAATCTGAAAATATTCAAGAAAGATAAAATGACATAGTTACACATATTTTGTTAGTGTTTCATTATTTAAAACTGCCTTTAAATTGTCAGTCTTAAGAGTGCTATAAACTGCACAGTCCGCTGAGATCATTAAGTACAAATGCAGTTTTATGATAGACGTCCAAATAGCGTCGGGTTCTTTTCATTTGCAGAAAAGCACCGAATGGCCCTTCAAAGGCAATTTGCTCTTCCATTTCTATTCAATCGGTGTCATTAACGTGACTGAAGCACAATCATCTTCAGCCTCCAACTCTTACTGGAGAAAGTGCTGCTGCGTGAGGAGGTGTTGAAGCTGTCCGCGTGCTGAGTGACGTCTGCGGTGTTTTAGACTGTCTTCCTGAACATGTCACATGATTCTTTTTGTTAAATTCATGACTAAAACTCTTCTTTTACCTGAAAGTGTGATGGGTTTGTCAAAAGTTTTGTTCATTACCTACTGTTGTTTTTGACAACTCAAGCATAATATATAATATAAAATATATAAAAATCTGTTCAAAAGTTCAGTTTTTGACAACTCTAGTGTAATATATAATAAAAAAATATAAAAAAAACTGTTCAAAAGTTCAATTTTTGACAACTCAAGCGTAATATATAATATAAAATATATAAAAATCTGTTCAAAAGTTCAGTTTTTGACAACTCTAGTGTAATATATAATAAAAAAATATAAAAAAAACTTCAAAAGTTCAATTTTTGACAACTCAAGCGTAATATATAATATAAAATATATAAAAATCTGTTCAAAAGTTCAGTTTTTGACAACCCAAGCATAATATATAATATAAAATATATAAAAATCTGTTCAAACATTCAGTTTTTGACAACTGAGGTATAATATATAATATAAAATATATACGAATCTGTTAAAAAGTTAAATTTTTGACAACTCAAGCATAATATGTAATATAAAATATATAAAAATCTGTTCAAAAGTTCAGTTTTTGACAACCCAAGCATAATATGTAATATAAAATATATAAAAAGCTGTTCAAAAGTTCAGTTTTTGACAACTCTAGTGTAATATATAATAAAAAATATAAAAAAAACTGTTCAAAAGTTCAATTTTTGACAACTCAAGTGTAATATATAATATAAAATATATAAAAATCTGTTCAAAAGTTCAGTTTTTGACAACCCAAGCATAATATGTAATATAAAATATATAAAAATCTGTTCAAAAGTTCAGTTTTTGACAACCCAAGCATAATATATAATATAAAATATATAAAAATCTGTGCAAAAGTTCAGTTTTTGACAACTCAAGCATAATATATAATATAAAATATATAAAAATCTGTTCAAAAGTTCAGTTTTTGACAACCCAAGCATAATATATAATATAAAATATATAAAAATCTGTTCAAAAGTTCAGTTTTTGACAACTCAAGCATAATATATAATATAAAATATATAAAAATCTGTTCAAAAGTTCAGTTTTTGACAACTCTAGTGTAATATATAATAAAAAAATATAAAAAACTCTGTTCAAAAGTTCAATTTTTGACAACTGAAGTATAATATATAATATAAAATATATAAAAATCTGTTCAAAAGTTCAGTTTTTGACAACTCAAGCATAATATGTAATATAAAATATATAAAAATCTGTTCAAAAGTTCAGTTTTTGACAACTCTAGTGTAATATATAATAAAAAAAAATATATAAAAAACTCTGTTCAAAAGTTCAATTTTTAGTAATTTTGTCATATATATATATATATATATATATATATATATATATATATATATATATATATATATATTACATTTGAATTTTTTGGTTTCAGTCATTTTACTTAAACTTATTTAATTTAGTTACCAACAACTAAGAGTACTTGTTTTAAGTGTGTTTTGCCATGTTAATTCAGATGCACACGTGTCCTCCTGAACTCGTCTCATGCATCATTTTGTTAAATTCATGACTAAAGACTCGGCATGCGCTGCTACAAGCTTCTTTCACCTTAAAGTGTGATGGGTTTTGCTCATTACCTACTCAAAACGGTTTTGGAAAGTCCGTTCAAAAGTTCAGTTTTGTGGTTCAAGAACACTCAAGCAGTCCAGACCAGCAGAAGCACTCAGTGTCCTCGCTGAAATTCCCAAGTAGCCCTGGATTTTGTGGAGGCATTTGGCCGGCGCGGGAGTCTCGGTGCCTGACGTGTTGGCTGAACGTGCGCTGATAAGAGTGGGACGGGCTGCAGGCTGCTTTCGCTCCATGCATGAGGAGACGGCGCTCCTCTAAGCCAGATTCACCAGCGCCGAGCCACAGAAGTGGAACAGGAAGAGGCCTCAGAACTAATGGCCGTAATTCCCTCTGATTCCCTTCAGACACGCCACTGAAAGTCTATGATTGCTATACGGACCATTTTCACAGACTGTGAGGACGCGTTTCCACACTTATTAATTGAATGTACACTACCAGACAAAGGTTTGGAGTTTTTTAGTTTTTCAAGTCTCATGTTCACCAAGGCTGCATTTATTTGTCAAAAAAAACAGTAAAAATAGTGAAATATTATTATAATTCAAAACAGCTGTTTTCTATGTGAATATATAGTAAAATATAATTTATATCCAGTGATCAAAGCTGAATTTTCAGCATCATTACTCCAGTCTTCAGTGTCACATGATCCGGTGTTGTTCGAGAGTCATTACGAGCTCGTATCGATCGCTCTGTCTCAGACTGCACACATGATGTTTCTCTTACTGCACTTTTAATTGCTTTAATTAGACAGGGTTCTGCTGAAGGAGATTAATTGGCCGGCTGTGTTTGGGATGCTGTTGTTTGGGTAAACACAATGCCAATAGTGATCCACGGAACAATTCCCTACAGATTACCAGGGAATGAGCAGAACACAGTTTACTTTGTGGAAGAAATATGTAAACTAATACATTTAATGCATCATTGACATTTTACAGCACACTGTCAGCTGACAGTACATAATCTCGCATAATCTTACAGTTTTAAACAAGTTTTATTTTATTGTATTATTTTGTATATTGTAGTTTATATTTTTATATTTGATTTTTTTTTATTGTGATTTTTTTTTTAAATTATTTAATACATAAATGTAATTTAATAAAATATATTTATATAGAAGGAACAGCATTTTATTATTTTATATTTTGTATATTTTAGTTTATATTTTATATATATTTTTATTGTGTTTATTTATTTAATTATTTATTAAATTATTATTTACTGGATTAAATTTAATTAAAACTTAATTATATTTTTATTATATTATGTTTTCCTATTATTACATATTTATTTATTTATTTATTTGTATTAATCAATCAATCAATCAATCAATATATTTATTTTTAATTTCTGCAGGTTTGGGGCTCCATAAAATATGAAAATATATAATATAATTATTAAATATATATAATATAATTATTAGTTATTAAATAAATATATTACATTTATCTATTAAATATACAAAAAACAAAAAAAATATATAAAAAAATATAAAATAATTAAATAAAATATGGTGTGCCTTCTATAAAAAATATAAATCAATTTTATTCAATAAATATATTACATTTATCTATTATGTAATTCAATAAACTAAGAATACTACAAATATCATATATAAACTAAAATATAAAATAATATATCTTATAATATTATATTCTATTATATATCCATAATATTTTTTATATTTTATTTATTATTTATTTATTCATTTATGTAATCGATAAATGTAATAGATTGATTTTATAAAATGTATTCATTTATTTACTTATTTTAAAGAAGTAACACAGTATTTTATTTAATTATTTATAAAATTAATTATTTACTGGATTAAATGTAATTAAAACTTAATTATATTTTTATTATATTATGTTTTCCTATTTATTTATTTATTTATTTATTTATTTTTAATTTCTGCAGGTTTGGGGCTCCATAATATATATATATATATAATATATATATATATATATATATATATATATATATATATCTATCAAATATACAAAAATAAAAAAATGTATACAAAATATAAAATAATTAAATAAAATATGGTGTGCCTTTTATAAAAAAATATAAATAAAATGTATTAAATAAATATATTACATTTATCTATTAAGTAATTCAATAAATAATAAAAAAACATACATATAATATAAACTAAAATATACAAAATATAAAATAATATATTTGATAATATTCTATTATATTTTCTATAATATTTTCTATATTTTAATTATTATTTATTTATTCAATCATGTAATATATAACAGATTTATTTAATAAAATGTATTTGTTTATTTACTTGTTTTAAAGAAGTAACACAGTATTTTATTTTATTTTATTTTATTTTGATGTATTTAAATAGAAGGAACAGTAATTAGGGCTGCAATCCATTTTGAAATTGAAATCCTCATAATTTGGTGAGATTTTGCTGATTTTAACAGACTGAAGTTCACACTGTTGGAAACTCGCTCTAATGCGGTTTGAGGTCATTCCAGCGTCTTCAAACAGCATCACTAACTCGTCCTCAAGTACTTCAATTAAACCTCGTCCTTGTAATAATATCTCATTTAGAGTTCATGCAGAAGTTTTATCATTATTCTGTTCTCAGAATACACATGAAACATGCAGATCACAGGAAACAGGGATCTCGGGGAGGAAGCTACTGAACGTGTCCCTGTGGACGCTGTACCGCGGGTCCGTCTTAAAGTTGCAGGTTCAGCATGTTTGGATTGTTTGTCTATTTTTTGATCAGCGGCCTTTGATCACGGTCCCCATCCTGAGCTTCGTGTGTCTGTAGAGATGTTGGTGTGGATCTCGAGGGTCTCTGACGTTAACACCGCTTCATTAGCGCCACTTTGATCTGATTGGAAATTAATGCAGTAGCCGTTAATGTAGTGCAACGGGAATTATCCTGCGTATACAGAATTATGGATGATTGCAGTTCATATTGAGTTTATTGGCCTTTAAATAAGACAAACTAAATCTTTACGACATTTATAATCAGATGCATTCAGAGTGATTATATTTAACACTCAATCATTTCTCCAACAGTGAGAAGAACTGACATTTTAAAGTAGAAAGAGACACTCAATAGTGTCTCAAAGATCTCAAAATATTTCTCATCAAATTCTCTATGCAATCTACATTGTCAACTATTGCTTTTGGTTTTATTTTAGTGGATTATTTTAAGTTATTTTATTATATTATTTTAATTTAATTATGTTTATTCTTCTTTATTTCATAGATAAATGCAATGGATTTATTTTATATTTTTATGGAAGGAACACAGTATTTTATTTTTTATTTTCTATATATTTTATATATTATATATTTTTTATTTAATAGATAAGTATAATATATGTATTTAATAAAATGTATGTATTTATTTATTTTAAATAAGGAACACATTTTATTATTTTTATGGAGGCCCAAACCTGCAGAAATAAATAAATATAAAAATTTATGAATAAAATAAATTTATAAATATAAAAATAAATGAATGAATGAATAAATAAATAAATAAATAAATAAATAATACAGTTTAAAAGAATAAAAATACATTTAAAAATAAATTTGAAAATAATAAAAAAAGGAAAAAGGTAATAAAAAAATGATTTCAGGATTAAATTTAATTAAAAAAAAAAAAGAATTATATTTGTTTTATGAAGTCTTATATTCCTTTATTTATTTTCCTATTACATTTATGTATTTATCAGTATATTTATTCATTTTTAATTTTTGCAGGTTTTGGCCTCCATAATATTTTATATATTTTAATTATTATTTTATTATTTTTAGTTTATATTTTATAGAGGCCCAAACCTGCAGAAACAAATAAATATAAAAATGTATGGAGAAAAATAAATAAATAAATATAAAATAAGTAAATTAAGGAATAAATAAATAATAATAAAAAAGTAGAAAAGAATATAAATAAAAGAAGGAAAAAAGTAATACTAAAAATATTAAATTTAATTTAATTCAAATGAATTATATTTGTTTTATCAAGTCATATATTCCTTTATTTATTTTCCTATTATTATATTTATTTATTTTTCATCAACATATGTATTAGTTTTTAATTTTTGCAGGTTTCAGTGTGTACATTTTATTAACTGATCCAAATTTGTATAATTAATTATAATTATAGTTATGATTAATTATTCATATTTCTTTTGAGCTAATTTGCTACATCGGCCTCCATAATATTTCAATTTTAATTATTATTTTAATCTATTTATTTATTTAATAGATAAATGTGTTGGATTTATTTAATAAAAATTATTTATTTATTTTAAAGAAGCTATACAGTATTTTAGTATTTTATTTACATATGTTTTTATTTTATTTAATTTTTTTTAATTTTAATTTATGTTTTATAATAGAAGGAACGCAGTAATAAAACAAATATAATTCAGTCTGCATTGTCAACATTAGCTTTTGAGTTTATTTTAGTGGAAAATTTGAGACTTGAATGAAACTCCTGAGCAACCCATGAGCAATACAATATTCATGTGTCCAAATTCAATTTACAATATATATATATATATATATATATATATATAATTCCAGTTTCTGTCTTTGTAGATTCACCTAACACGCATAAAGTTTCATAAAAGTCTTCTTGAAGATGTTTAGAGATGTTTGATCAATCTGTGATGGTGTTTCTATTGCAGAAAGACACATAAATGACTCAAGGACCTCTGTGAAACCATGAGTGATTGATTCTGTTGGGAAGCTCTGGTGTCCTCTCTCAGGATTGGTTAATTAAACAGAGATCTTCTGCCCACCTCGTTCTCGTCAGCGTGTCTCCGTCGGTGTAACGGCTGCAGATGTAGGTGGACGTGTTCGTCAAACACAGACGTGGCGTGTGGGAGGAGGACGGATCGTCTCTGTCTGTCAGTTCTCAGATCAGTGACAGATGGAGAATCACTGAAGACGAGCATGTTTGCTTTTGCTCTTTTTTCCCATCTAAAGCGTCACAAATGATCTTCTTCATTTAGTTTCGGACAACTTTTTACAGTCTGCCATTTGATTTAGTTTGACGTACAGAAACCTCAGAACTTCTCTCTCTTTATACCATAAGAGAAATGATTCTCATTACTCACAGGAAGCTTGGCTTTTCTCCACAAATTCCTAATGCAGATCTGCTCAAATGACTTTTGACATTTTTTTACATTTTTCTTTTCAATTTACATTTACAGCACAATTTAAGCCGTACACTCTGTACCATTTATTATTTGCCCAACAAAGGCACTTTTCTTAATAATAATAATAATAATAATAATAATAATTATTATTATTATTATTATTATTATTTTAAAGAAATAAAGAATAAATAAATAAATATAAAAATGGAAAAAAAATGAAGGAATAAATAAATAATAACAAAGTTTTAAAAAATAAAATTAAAAATAATAAAAGAAGGAAAAAAAGTAATACAAAAATAATTTCAGGATTAAATGTAATTAAAAATGAATTATATTTGTTTTATCAAGTCATATGTTCCTTTATTTATTTTCCTTTTATTTATTTATATGTATTTTTTTTATTTTTTTATTTTTGCAGGTTTGGGCCTCCATAATATATTTTTTTCAATAATATTTTAATAATTATTAAAAAAAAAAAAAAATATATATATATATATATATATATATATATATATTTATTTATTTAAAGAAGCTAAACAGTATATTTTTTATTTATTTATTTTTTTTTATTATTTTAATTTATATTTTATAACAGAAGGAACGCAGTACTAAAACAAATATAATTTATTTTAGTGGAAAATTTGAGACTTGAATGAAACTCAGATAAAAAAAGAACTAATCTATTTTATTTTTAAATAAATAATAATAATTTTATTATAATTATTTATAACATCAAGTATTTATGACAATTATATTTTAACATCTTTAAATTTACTTATTTATTTAAACTTTATAATCATCATTATCATTTTATAATAATGATTTAATTAATTATTTTAACATCTTAATATGATTTATTAGTTATTTAAATGAATGCATGTATATAGTGTGTTATAGTGAAAAGCAGTCCAAGTGTGCAAGGTTTTTGTGATGACTTAATTCTCAAACGTCCTTTATGATTATATTCAAAAATATTATTATAATTTATATTTTTTTAAATAAATGCATATTTTTTATTTTATTTATTTAGATGCATTGAAGTGGTTAGTAGACTCACATAATTCTCATACTTCCATCTGTATTATTTCCTATTTTCCAATTAGAGTAAAGTCATCAAAAGTGTATATATTCCTCATTCTGTTGGCCTTGACTGTTAATATACATCTGAGGTTTCTCATATACTCCAAACCCTCGACTGCAGTAATACATAGCAATAATAATAATTATCGTGTTGTTGCAGCTCACTGACCTCTCGACACGTTTGTTAATGCATAATGAACGCTGTATAATGATCTTCTGTGTATAACGAAATGAAAATGCGCCGTATTTCTTTAAGCGCCAGCGTGAGTAAAATGACCTCGTAATTAACCTTACAAACAGATCCGTCTGTGCTTCTGCCGAGATGAAATGCATTTAATATATAACGGTCAGAACTCAAGCCTGAGGTGATTAAATAACGAGAAAAGTAAAAGATCTAGTTTATTTAGATAAGCGATTCAGTGTAGCAAAATCCTTCAATTAGGAATCAATAATTTAAATGATAAATTTCAACAATAAAGCAGAAGACAATATAGTGTGTCTTAATTTAATTCAGTTATTCTGTGATCTCATTCTGTTTTAAGTACAGCTAAATCACTGCAGTTTACTGAATATTAATCGCCTTTTAAGTTAATGTTCAAACCGCACCACTGGCTGGACATTACATCACCTAATTAATATTCATGAGCCCGGCTGATATATGATGTCACCCTGATTTGAACAGTAAAGTCGCATCCCAGCAAACATAAATATGTTTTGTTAATGTAATTTTGAATGTCCAGCTTTGAGAACATTATTAAAGACCAGATAACTTTGAACGGACGTTCCTGTTACTGCAAGAACGTTTGTTCATAACTTTGAGAGAACCTTGAGAGAACATTCCCTGTTAGCTGGGGTTATTTTTTCGTCCCATCATCTGAAAACTTTTTGTCAGTTCTCTGATGTGACCTTGGGACGCGGTGGTTTTGTCGTGCCACGCGGGGTGCCAGGACGGTTTTCCGGCCGTATCTCCTTGACATTCATTCATCTCCAGGGTCATTCTGTAGGCAGGAGCGTCGCTGCGGGACACGAGAGACACTGATCAGTGACCTGTGTCTCATCTGCGTCTCGCTGCCCCATATTATTCTAGGCACACTATCTTACTTGAAGGGATTTTATTTTTTAAAGCCAAAATACATCTGTCTGTCTGTCTGTCTGATGCTAGTGTTGCACAAAGTCTCAGTAATTAGCGGCTGCTCGTTTATTCTCTTTGAAGACTAATCACATTAGTTGAGCACAAGCACTCCTGTTAAAGTGCTCTACAAGATAAAGAAAAACAGAGAAAGGAGACAGTCAAAAACATCCCACACACCTCCTGCCTTCAGATTAGATGTCCAGACGCTCTTTGATTTGAAAAATATCTCCTAAAGAACAAGGACTATTCTAGGATTGCAATATTATATTTATGAGTCATTGACGAATAAGGTAAAAAAAACATAATGGAGATAAAATTGATATTAAAAATGAGATTATATGGCTTTTATAATCAATTAATGCTGCTTTAGTCATTTTTTACAAGATGGACAAAATTTGTCACCAAAAAAGTCTTACTTTAGTTTTACCGAATGACACTTTTGGTTACACCGAATGACGATATTTTCAAACAGGCTGATATCTAGCTAGCTAACAAAAGGACAGTCAAACATTTTATATTTAGTACAAGTTTTTAAAATATTTCAACATTTTCCATGTTTTATAGCGGTTGCACCGAATGACCTGATGTTTCGGGACATGCGTATGAACAAGAGAAAACATGAATTTTTCAAATAGTTAAAAGAGAGTTAATTACTTTGCTTCATGACCATGTGATCCTTTCCAGGTGTGTGAATGATGTCACATCCTGTCACGTGATATTGACTGCATGACTTGATCCAAAATGCTCCCTTTATATTGGTTACTCCGAATGACATCAATGAATTTCATTTTTCCAGACATTCTTTCTCATAACAAAGCAACGACTTCTACACATTATTTTAATACCATTTTGCACTATGTTGATATATGATGTTATAAAAATCATGCCAGAATAAAAAATATATACATTTATTACATTTTGAAGATATTTTAATCACAAATGAACGGTTGGACGGTTAAACCGAATGACCTTTTGACACTTCATTATCT
The DNA here is from genome assembly GCA_036281575.1 of Ancherythroculter nigrocauda. Lineage (NCBI taxonomy): Eukaryota > Metazoa > Chordata > Actinopteri > Cypriniformes > Xenocyprididae > Ancherythroculter > Ancherythroculter nigrocauda. The sequence goes on from VTFQ01000003.1 coordinate 60,667,343, forward strand.
TTAAAATGCTTTTATTGTAGCAGAATATAATTTAAACCTTTTGGATTCAATAAAAGAGATCTAGTTGTACTACCTTACACACTTTGTGCATACTTTTTACATTCTTTATTATTATTATTAAGGCCTTTGGACAAAAAAAAAAAAAATGACCCGTCACGTCATTGACCCATATATATATATATATATATATATATATATATATTGTTTGTATACTAGGGTAGGCATGAACAATACAGTAGGTTTTATACAACTTATCAAGTCAATCCCTGAATATTGAATTAATTTCTAATCATTTTAAATAACCAGTTAATATTCATTCATATTCATTAATAATATATAGACAAACTTTATTTTACAGTAATTGTCAAGACACATAATGGGCCTTATTTTAGTGATCTAAGCACATGGACTAAAGTGCACATAGGGTGTGTCCGAATCCTCTTTTGCTAGTTTAAGGACAGGAAGCACATAGTCTAAAAGGGTTGTCCCTATTCTCTTAATGAGTAATGGGTGTGTTTTGGGCGTAACGTGCAATAAACCAATCAGAGTCTCATCTCACATTTACATTGCAGAATTTGCAAGTGGACAAACTGAACGCTTCTCTAGAGAGAAACTCTTTAACAAAAAAAATACTGCACTATTGACTTTAGAGCAGGTTTTTGTTGGTCAATGACGCAGTCATTTTCAGTTGCCTTAAAATAGCAACACGCCAACAATGCACCTGAACACACCTCGTTTTCAGACCAGCACACCCATGGGTGAACAGATGTGTGCGAGTATTACTATTAATGTTCATCTTTTGATTTTTATTGTTTCCTCTAGTAATTATGTGTCTGATTTTCAATTTCCAACCTATTTTGGGTTCATTTTAAGCCAGACATATAGTCATTTTTAATCAAAAGTTGAGTTAAATCCACATTGGTCAAACATTTAACCCAACCACTGAATCAAAACAACCCAATCGCTGGGTTTGTCCATATTTAACCCAACTTGGGTTGTTACCCAGCAGTTTTTAGTGTTAATTACCCATTTCAGGCCCAAAGTACCATTACTAGGCATATTTAAACCCTGTCAGCTTTAGAATTACAATACTTTGAGTAAACTGTGGTAGTTCCTGTTATATTTAGTGTTCAAAGAGGGAACGTTCTGGCAAGGTTCTCTCAAAGCATTTACTGTTTAAACAACATGGCGCTGGATGTGAAAATGATAACTGCATCTGGCTGAAACTAGCAAAAAACACTTGCCTGGCATCGCATTGCACCGCGTGTATGATAGTTTTAAAGGGGACTGAGGCGATCATGAATTAGTGGTGTCTCATGAATTGGTGTCTCAATGTTTAGCATATATTCCTTTAGTGTCTCTTTACGGCAACAGTCTGTGCTGATACAGCTGTGGACAGAAGGGAAAAACAATATGCAGAAAATGTTTTGATAAATTAAGGCCTTTAAAATCTGAGGTTTTCCCACGGAATTGTGCTACTTTTAAACTCTTGCAGCAGGTTGATTCCCCCCCCCCCCCCCCCCCCCTGCAGGTTAAAGGTTTGATATATTGCATTAATTCTATTTGACTGAAATGCTTGTGTTGAAATATTTTATATTCTACCAATGATAAAACTGTGCCAGATGCTAAGTTTTATGATCACTACAATATAGGGCTTTTCATTTTGCATAACAGTGACTGTAAAATATGTGTTTTAGGAATGGGTTTTGAGTTTTGATATTCGGGATATTGGGCTAGTTTTATTATGCAGACCTGGCAACCCTGCCATCAATCGAGATATATATATATATATATTATACACACACACACACACACACACACACACACACACACACACACATATACAGGGCCTAAAATTAACACTCACCAAGTGCCAAATGCGAGTAAAAATCGGCGGTAAAAAACCCCCCAAAAAACATTATTTTTGAATTATTTGTTCTCATTTTATTACTGACAGTTTACTTGTCATTAATGATGTTTTAAATTTAGTATTAGTAATATTACAATTTTCACTGGCATCTAAAATTTTGGTGTCAAATTTCATGGCTGGTAAAAAATATTTCTGGCCGGTAAAATTTCTTAAGTCTCCGGCCAATGGCCGGTGTGGCAAAAAGTTCGTTTTAGGCCCTGTATTTTCTCAAACAGATACTTCCACGATTCTGAATAGACAACTAAACAAAATAACGTAATTTAAATGAGGTTCTGACAAATCTTAGTTGTTTGTAAAAATGTCTGTTTTTGAACGAATCCCTTGAATGAATGATTCAATGACAAAAACATTTTTAACAGTCACTTGTCGCCACCTGCTGGTGTAATGATGTAATTGATACAATCTTTATTAGAAGCTACAAGTTACTATCAAAAGATTTACTCTATTTTGATCACTACCATAGACATCAGTGTTTTTATCTGAAGTATAAACTTTAATCCCAGAACTTCTGTGATCATTTTGAATTATTGTAACACAGAAATACTGATACTGTCTGGCTGTTTGAGAAGCTGTTTTATACCTGTACATGACAACGGCTCTCTCTGGATCTGAATGTTCGCTGTGATCATACTGGTCAAAGGTTTAATAGATGTAGACGAATCGCTGTCATTGATGATTAAGATTGTGTGGGTGTTTGAATCGAGATCGCAACCTTTTAACGATTCATTGAAATATCACAAACAACATGTCTTTAGTATCTCAATTGTTTTTTGTAGACTCCAGTGAAATCAAATGTAGCCTCTCAAATGGATTCTCCTGGTTTTCAAACATCTCCTTTTCTAGGATCTGATTTGCTAAGATACCAAAGATAGAGATCTCGATATCAACTCAAACATTTCTCATCATAATAATTTTATAGCTCTGCACTCTTACTGGATGATGACTAGTTACTTGTAGTAGAAACATCTGAGAAAAAGTCTCATAAATAAGACTCCTGAGTTTTGAAAGAGCAGCTTCTGAGCAATAACATTTGGTGCACAAGCATCAAAGAGGAAGGAATCACAGAAGTCAGTGGCACCATCATAAATAAACAATAAAACAAGGTCAACCTTGTTTTTTCCCTCTTTTTCCATTCTGTCAGCAGCTGCATTGGAGACGAATGAGGAAATACAAATGTCACACATGTCGATAAGTCCAACTAAATGCCATGGTGCCATAGAAATGTCATTCCTCACTCATTACCGGCTTCCATTGAAGCTCGACGTTCCCTAAACGCTCTGTTCTGACGCTGTTAACCACACACACACACACACACAGCTCATTAAAACATTAAACGGCTGTTCTTCCAGGCCCGTGTGTCAGCGTCCAGGTCTATTTCAGCTCCTCTGATGTTTGCTCAGGTTGTCACGGCTGACATTTTCCCACGGCGGGCGGACGGATAGGCATTTAGCATGCGAGCGCCGTCTCCTCAGCGTTGAGTAATGAATAAGTGGAGGGTGGGCGGAAAGCGTTTCACCCCACAGCAGAATTCAGCGCAGCCGTCCTGTTAGTAAACAGATAATAGCGCGGTGAAATCTCTGTTCGGATGTGAGGAGGAGCAGGAGAGACACTCTGAGGGGTGTTAATGCACAGTCGCTTCAGCTGTGATCACACTAAATCTGGCAGAGAAACATATATAAACAAGAACTAAACTGGGCAGATGGATACTTGTATTCAAAGTGTTAACCTTGAGCGTGTGCGTCGTAAAGCAGCGTTTGTACTAGACACCCAGCAACCACTAAGAAACAAGATAAATACACTCAGAACTCCTTAGCAACCACTTAGACCACCTTAGAAACCACTAAAACAACAAGATAAATACACTCAGAACTCCTTAGTAATCATTCAGCAACAACCCAGAACACCCTAGCAACCACTAAGCAGCAAGCTAAAATACACTGAGAACTCCTTAATAACCACCTAGCAACCGCTAAGCAACAAGATATACAGTCAGATCTCCTTAGCAACTTCATAGCAACCACTAAGCAGCAAGATAAATACACTTAGAACTCCTTAGTAACCACCTAGCAACCACCTAGACCACCTTAGAAACCACTAAACAACAAGATAAATACAATCAGAACTCCTTAGTAATCATTCAGCAACAACCCAGAACACCCTAGCAACCACTAAGCAGCAAGCTAAAATACACTGAGAACTCCTTAATAACCACCTAGCAACTGCTAAGCAACAAGATATACAGTCAGATCTCCTTAGCAACTTCATAACAACCACTAAGCAACATGATAAATACACTTAGAACTCCTTAGTAACCATCTAGTAACAACCCAGAACACCCTAGCAACTACTAAGCAACAATATAAATACACTCAAAACTCCTTAGCAGCTGCATAGCAGCCACTAAGCGGCAAGCTAAAATACACTCAGATCTCCTTAGTAACCACCTAGGGACCACCCAGAACACCTTAGCAACCACCAAACAAGATAAATACACTCATAACTCCATAGTAACTGCCTAGCAACCACCCAGAACACCTTAGCAACCATTAAGCAGCAAGATAAAATACACTCAGATCTCCTTAGTAACCACCTAGCAACCACCCAGAACACCTTAGAAACCACTAAGCAGCAAGCTAAAATACACTCCTTAACTCCTTAATAACCAACAAGATATAGAGTCAGAACTCCTTAGCAACTTCATAGCAACCACTAAGCAACAGGATAAATACACTCAGAACTCTTTAGTAACCACATAGCAACCACCCAGACCATCTTGGCAACCACTTAGCAACAATATAAATACACTAGGAACTCATTAGTAACCATCTAGCAACCACTAAGCAACAAGATAAATACACTAAGAACTCATAGTAACTACCGAGAACACCTTAGCAACCACTAAGCAACAAGATAAATACACTAAGAACTCATAGTAACTACCGAGAACACCTTAGCAACCACTAAGCAACAAGGTAAAATGCACTTAGAAGCCCTTTGCTTCGGGATTTTCACAGCTTTTTATTGAAAATGTTGCTGTTTTCAGCAAGTGTTAATAAAAACAATTCATGAAGCTTGAATAAAATGTTTTGTTTTTTTGTTGTTTGTTCAAAAAAAAAAAAAGAGGCTCTGTTCTTTCTTTTGATATATTGCATGTTCAGATATTCATACATAATATTCTGGGGGTCATGAAAATTGTATGAAAATGATCAAAAACGCTGGAGGGAAAGAGTTAAAGATGGCAAACTATCAGTTTGTAAAGTTAAATCAGCTGTCAAACAAAACACCTGATACTATCCCTTTTTTCATAAACTATCTCCTTATCAGACTGATCATTGATGCTGGTGCCGATATGAATATATTTTCATTTTGTGTGTTCATTTTCTGCTTCTTTTCATGTGCCGCTAATGATGGGTGTGATTTTTCAACGTTTTCATCATAAAATGATCATCACGACCTTCGATTCCTTCTGCCTCAACTGTCCCAACTCATCAGGTAAGTGGCGATTTGATTACTGCCGCCTTCTCAGTTCAGCTGTTGGGAACATACCTGCAATGAGTTGCTTTTTGGCGAAATTCGCCGTTTTGAATCAAAATATGTCATTTATGTGAATCGTATAGATTCAGAGGGGCGAGGTTGAAATTGCAAGCAGAATAAACCTCACAATAATTGGAAATGGGCTACTTTCCCATAGACTGGAGCAAGACCATACATGTCACTCGAGCTATTTATCTTTTTAGGCGCTATTTAAAGGGGACATATAACGCCCCTTTTACAAGATGTAAAAGTCTCTGGTATCTCCAAAATGTGTCTGTGAAGTTTCAGCTCAAAATACCCCACAGATCATTTATTATGGCTTGTCAAATTTGCCCCTATTTAGGTGTGAGCAAAAACACGCCATTTTTGTGTGTGTCCCTTTAAATGCAAATGAGCTGCTGCTCCCGCCCCCTTTCCAGAAGAGGGCGGAGCTTTAACAGCTCACACTTCGGTCGCTCAACAACAACAAAGCTGGAGAATCTCACGCAGCCAAAATGAGGATTGTCAGTAACGGTGTTCAGCCTTACATTGTTCAAACCGGAGTCAACACTGATGGAGAGACTCAGGAAGAAGTTACAACTTTTAGAATGAAACTGGACGTTTCTGAATGGTTAGTGGATAAATTTATGTTGATTCATCCACTAGCATGTGCCGTCATGTTAATCTTTTGTGCAAATCCAGCGAATTCTTTAAAAGAAAATATCTCCTTTTGCATTTAATTTTGAGCGTCGTAACTCTACAGATGTTGTTTATGGTCAAACAGCAACATTATACACTAACTAAAGCTAAAAAAGTGAAGTCATAATCAACCACCCCTTAAGCAGATTGCACCCGTAACAGAGTGCTGTAGCACCTCAGGGTGTATTGTGGAGCGCACTTAAACCGTTCATCTCTTCCTACTAGTTATAACATGAAATAAACATGAATGAACATCAGAAGGTATGTTTAAAGATACAGTACAGCTTACTGAAATTAATCATGTCTCATGCAATCCCTGAATCACTGTTTCAACCGTGGAATAAAATAATCAATAAAACAGCTTGTAAACAATGTCACATTTACCATCACATTTACCTCAGAAAAGCCATTCAATGTCCAAAAACTCAGTCAGCTAGAAAAAAAATGTCTTTTCCCTTTATTTTCTTGTCAGAATACACCAGAATCAGGGCCTAAAATGAACACTCGCCAAACGGCAAATGCAAGTAAAAATCAGTGAATCGTTTTTTGTGAATTCTAGCAATGCATGAACATAAACGACGCTCAGTTGATGGGCCAGAGCTGCATTGTTATGAAAGTTTAAGCCTTGACAATTTATGGGGGGCAGTCGTGGCCTAATGGATAGAGAGTCGGACTTGTAACCCAAAGGTCATGGATTCGAGTCTCAGGCCTGGCAGGGATTGTCGGTGAGGGGAGTGAATGTCCAGCGCTCTCCCCATCCTCAATACCACGACTGAGGTGAGACCCTTGAGCAAGGCACCGTACCCCCAACTGCTCCCCGGGCGCCACAGCAATGGCTGCCCACTGCTCCGGGTGTGTGTTCACGGTGTGTATGTTCACTGCTGTGTGTGTGCACTTGGATGGGTTAAATGCAGAGCACAAATTCCGAGAATGGGTCACCATACTTGGCCACATGTCACTTCACATCACACATTCACATATTCAAACACAAGAAGACACAAAATGGAACTCATTTCGTTATTCGCCCAAAAAGCCGCATCTCAGACAGCGTGCGAATACTAAACTGAGCTCTCTTTTATGTCTTCTTGCATAACAAATTCAAACTAAATTATGTCAAAACATAGTGAGTATCCTAGTAAACATAATCGGTTATGTTAAGTGAACGTAAACAGTTGAGAAAGTAAACACATAGTACAGTATCAGTGTACTGGATCAGTACATTCGCTCTTAAAGTGACAGCAGCCTAAAATTCCTGCTGCTGACTGCGAAAAAGGACAAAGAAAAATCACTTTATTTGTTTATTATTATTATTATTTGTCACTTTATTATGGAAACTTGTTTCCACCACTGAATAAAAAATAAAAAAGGTAATTGCGACTTTTTATCTCAAAATTCTGACTTTTTTTCTTAGATTTGCGAGATATAAAATCGCAATTGCGAGTTATAATGTTAGAATTGTAAAATATAAACACACAATTGCGAGGAAGTCAGAATTGTGAGTTATATCTCACAATTCTGACTTTTTAACTTGCAACTGCGACTTTATATCACACAATTGTGTCTTTATAACTCGCATTTGTAAGAAAAACAGAATTGTGAGATACAAAGTTGCAATTACTTTTTTTTATTTTTTATTCAGTGGTGGAAACAAGCTTCCATACTTCATACAGTGAAGACTATGCAGTTGGTTTACATTTGTTTACTTTATAAAATTTCTGTACCTGAAAACTAGTGAGACCTACCGGAAAAACAAGAGGAGGAACCACAGACCAGATCTCACACTGTATCAATATTCTGATTACTTTCGTGTGAATGATCAAGCTAGTATGAGTAAAAAAAAAGATAATAATAATAAAAATAAAAAAATAAAAATGCTTTTTCTTTGCCCAGCTTGACTGTAATACTAATGCAAAAACTGACACTTCAAATTAACTTAACAAAATAACAAAAAACAAAAACAATCTTAACTTTGAAAATATGTAGTTTCTGATTATCTCTAAATATAGGCTTTATCAAAATGCAAATTAAATTATGTCTGAAAGCACTGTACACAGCCATTTATAAAGGGTTATACAGTCGACAAGTGGTTACACCTTGTTTTAACAGATGATAAATAGTTCATAATTTAAAGGTAAATACTAGTCCTGTAAAATCCCCTTATATAGCCAGTCCTTATTTATGTTTTCCTCTATTAAAAAACAAAGATTGAATCACCTCACTGGAATATCCATTAGCCTATTAGTGATATTTATTTTATCATTTATGATGATTATTACTGATGCAACATAGAAGTCATATGCATGTGTTTGTATTTGGTGTGCTATTATATTATAGGCCACTATTATATTCACTCGCATACGCCGCCTAAAACGGGTTCGTTCATTAATAGCATTCGTGCGTGTGAAAGTGATGTAGTTGAGTGTGATGAAAAAAGAGCCAAGTGTCTCCACAAAATCTGAAAGCAACTGGACACAGAAGACACATTTGAAACGTGTGATAATACCAGGTGTAATGGTAATGCGTCTTGAGTGATCGGATCACAGAAAACACATCTGAGTACCAGGTGGATTCAGGCTTTCTCTCTCGCTCGCTCCATTTCTGGAATATTGTATATAATTGGGGGGGTGAAGGCCTCTAGAAATCCCTGAGCCTAGGGGCCCGTGTAGACCTTAATCCATCCCTGATTGGCAGGTGTGGCTAAAAGTTAGTTTTAGGCACTGACCAGAATGCTTAGTTTCCATGTTAAAATCCCAAAAATGTTCTCTTAGGAGACGATGCTCCCAGACCCCCCTACAGGGATTTATAATTCATAAACATCACCTTTTTCACCTCTTGTGAGTTTGCAGGTCTGTGGGAAAACCGCACGTCTGAGCTGTATTAGCATTCAGTCGATTTACAAATCCAGAGTTCATTTGCACTATAATTCCCATAGCTTGTCGTGGCACAAATTGAACATTCAGAGCGGTCCACTCACTTCCAAATGAATTATGTTGCTCAGATACATGCACCACAAAGTCTTTCCCCTTCTGGATTAGAAAACAACATTGTTCCTCAAATCTCTATTTGGATTCAGCGCTCAGAGATTGTTTCGGGCTAATTCATCTGACGTTTTTAAGAGAGCTCGGTGCATTTGCGCCTGGCCCCAGAAGCCCTGTCTTTGCCCCAGGCTGATGTTTGAAGACGTTACGGTGGCTAATCCTGTTACGGGATTGCTGGCGCTATTGTCCGTTTATCGCTTCTGCTTTTATTCGTTCAGCTCGCATCCGCACCTTAGTGTCAGAGCCTAATGCGATCACGTTCACTGGCTTCCAGCTGCCAGAACAATCGGCAATATTACAGATGTGCTTCATCAGAAAACACGAGGAACTTCGGAAAAATCTTAGTCTTTAATGGCACAGTGACATTAACCAGTTGACTTTTTGTGAGTGAATTAGTGAGTGTTTGTAAAATGTCACGGATGTCTATTGACATTATTACAGTGGCACCTGTGGAGCTTTTAAGATATTTGACTGTCCTTTTAGCATTTTTCACAGAAAAAGGGCATGACAATTCTTAAATGGACTGGTTGTTTTTCCACAAAGGATCAGTGAAAGAATGTGGATATTATATACTACTGTTCAAATGTTTGGGGTCAGTAAGATTTTTATTCAGCAAGGATGTATTAAATTCATCAAAAGTGACACTAAAGACATTTATAATGTTACAAACGATTCAATTTCAAATAAATGCTGTTCTTTTGAACTTTCTATTCATCAAAGAATCCTGAACATAAATGAATCAAGGTTGATAATACTCAGAAAGAAGTCATCATATTAGAATGATTTCTGAAGGATCATGTGACACTGAAGACTGGAGTAATGATGCTGAAAATTCAGCTTTGATCACTGGATATAAATTTCAGTTTAACATATATTCACATAGAAAACAGCTGTTTTAAATTGTAATAATATTTCTTAATATTACTGTTTTTTCTGTATTTTTGATCAAATAAATGCAGCCTTTGTGAGCAGAATAGACTTCTTTCTCACACACACACACACACACACATATATATATATATATATATATATATATATATATATATATATATATATATATATATTATTTAACTCAACTATTATTTAAAAATTACTGTATTTCTCACTTAAAATGAACCCAAAATATGTTGGAAATTAACATTTATTCATATGTTTAATAAATGAACATTTATTAATAAGTTTAATGAATAATAATTCAACGATAATCATTTATTAAATTGCTTATTAATAAATGCTCACCTTTTGATTATTATTGTTTCCTCTAGTAATTATGTGTCTGATTTTTAATTTCCAACCTATTTTGAGTTCATTTTAATCCAGCCATATAGTCATTTTTAAACAATAGTTGGGTTAAATAAAACTGCCCAACAGGTTAGGCAAACATTAACCCAACCGCTAGGTCAAAACAACCCAATTGTCCATTTTCAACTAGAGCTGGAAAGATACATCAATTCTCGATCAATACAATGAATCTGGATCGATTCTGATATTTTATCTCTCTAATCGATTCTGAGCTTAGTTTTAACAGCAGATGGCGCTCTAGACTAGTTTTTAACCACACACTCTCAAACGCTCATGAAGACTGCTGGACAGCGCTTGTGCATTCGGCTGAGTCATGTAAGTGGTTAAATATAATTGCACCTCGGGTCAGAATGCTTTTATGATGTGAGATTTGTAATTCACTTCAACCTTTTCGAACTTAATCAATGATTATTTTAGGTTTAAGTGGTGTGTGTAAAGAAACTGGAAGCAGGGAGTGCACGAGTGTTTCTAAAGCACATATAGTAGTGCCATCTGCTGTTAAAAACTAAGCTCAGAATCGATTCGAGAGAGAATTGCGATACTCCAGATTCTTCATATCGCAAATCGAGATTCGGTGTATTCGGTGTCCCAGCCCTAATTTTAACCCAACTTGGGTTATTTTTAACCCAGCTTTTTTTAGAGTGTAGACAAAGTGCTGTCAATCAAATCTTTTTTTGGTAATTAATCATGATTAATTGCACCAAACATCAAAGTTTTTAATATATTTTTATATTGTAATACTTTCACACTGAATATCCAAAATAATGTTGAAACAACATAAAGGTGTATTTTAAATATTACAGTGTAATCAGTGTAATAAAGCTATCAATTTTAACATTTAATAGGCTTTAACTCCCTCGGGTCGGCGGTCACGCCGGCGTGATCACCGCGTTTTTTTTCTAACCAGTGTGAAAGAGACTCAAAATTCTCCGTCAATGTTGCACATACAATTAAGAGTTATACACCATTTTAATCTGTGGAATATCTTCTTTTATTTGTGTACACTCAGAGTAAAAACAAAATGTTGTGCTTTTTGCAAAATAAAGAAAACTAACATGATGCGTGATCTCTCGTCTCCCTCTGAAGGAAGTCCAATCTGATAGTTCTCAGAAAATGAACTATAACAAAAAAAATGAGACTTCTGTCTAAAAAAACTTTGAAATGTCAGGTTTTAAATCATGTGAGTCAAATCGAAAACAAACATTCTGTGTTTATGTAATCTGTATGAAAAGAGAGCCATGTCAGAAGTCTGTGATTCAGCTCATTACCCGCTAATGCGGCCACGCCCACGGAGCCAGCGCTATTCAGACGCAAATTCTGAGGCAATACATGCATACATCATCTCAATCGTGTATTTATTGTCTTGAAAAGTGTTTATCTGGATGTTAAAGCCATGGTTAGCGATCTCTAGAAGACATGCCGTTAGTTCCTGATTCCTGTTCTTTTTTAGATTAATTTGTGGACTGAAGGTGCACAGAGCGCCCCCCGGCTGTGAGTATGAATTGAAAACACAGTATCCAGCACTCATAGTGATGACAATAAATATTGATTAAATATTACTCCTCTGTATAGAAAATTGACATAAACATATGAGAATCCATCAATATTTCTCCAAATGTGCATGCTTTTAAGCTAAAAGCCTATATGAAATGCCATAGAGGTAACATAACTGTTCAGACAATTTGCATCACAGAAATGCATTATATTTTAAAGAATATAATAGAATACCATTATTTTAAATTGTAATAATATTTCACAGTATTGCTGTTTTTTCTGTATGTTTGATTTACACCATGATGAGCTTGAGACATGATCACAGAGGGTCTTTTCACAGCCTACCTGACTGAAAGGCCTCATTATTTATGCAGGTCATTAGAGCTCTTTATGCGATTCTTTTGTCTTCTCAGGTGTAAATGACCCATTATTCATGATGATACTCAATGCATACTGTGTTTCTTGACCAAAGATGTTTTAGAAAATGTAAATCTCTCTATTGTTTTATATGAAGGAGTAGGCAGGATAATTTTTACCTCATTTTGAAGCAAAAACTCTAGTCTACAACCTCCAATACCCAGAAGTATTGTGAACACAGATTTAATATATATTTTTTGGCTTTATTTCAGTGACTTAAGTTTTTTGTTTTTTCAATAACCACGTATAAACGTTATTCCTTCAAAAACACAAACATGTACATACATGTTCCTCACATATTATGGTAGCCTAGTTTGTGCTGAATACAGTGTAATGACACTTTTTCCATTAATATGTTTATGAACAACTGAAAAAAGCACAAATGTCAGGGCATGTCAAAACTTCTCCAGGGCTCCAAAAATCCTCAGACCCCTGAGGGTTAAAAAATATAATAACTTTGAATTTAAGTGAACTTAAAACAATCTTGACATAAACCAATTATAATAAATGTCATATTTAAATCTGCCTTTAATATCTCAGGGCTCCACGATAAGGGTTTTTCTACTGGTCCAGTCGGGCCAGTTCAGATTTTTACCCGCCCTGCTAAAATGCACTAAAAACGTGACTGTTTTCAATGTTTTTGACCCTTGTAGCAGCAGGTTTATATGCTGCTGTCACTTTAAGACCTGATGCACATGACTCGTATCTGCATCCCATTTTCTCACGACTCTTTACATTCATTTAAGACTTTATTTGACTCATTTAAGACAGTGCTTACGAGGATACTTGACAAAACGGGCATTTTGACATAATTTTGTGTGTTTAAGAGAACGGTACTAGAGCGCTGCCTTGTTTTTTTAATTAGTCAAACTTTAAAGTGAGACAGGCCATACCCTATTTGTTGAAATCAAATGCTCCAATCACCAGCATAAAGAATATTAGATCCATTTCCTGTTAAAACTGATGTGAACAGGAAGGAGATCTTCTCATTATGGCTGCAGATATTCACATGTATTACGGCGGGTCACGGAGGTTGAGCTGTGCCACAGACGCTGACCTTTTATAATCTCAAATTAGCCTTTCTGTCTGCCATTCAAGTGAAGACCAAGAGGTTCATGCTGCCTTCAGAGGGGCAAACGAGGTCTTCAAAGACACGCTGGCAGTCGTCCAGTCTGATTGTGTTCCTGCCAGACGACCTTTGATCCCGTTGCGGCTGATTCACATTCAGAGCTGAAGACTCGTCCTCCTTAAAGACTCTCACGAGCGTTCAGCCTCTGCGCTGAGAAAAATATAGTGTTCTGGCAGAGAGCAAACATCTGGCACCAGTGTGCTGCAGGCTTATATTTGCATATGCAAATGAGATTTGTTGGTGATGTACAATGTATTTGTTCTGTTGTGTGAATGTCATTCAATAGATCAAGTGTCTTTATTTTCAGTGCTAGATCTGATTGTAAAGTGTGTTTCTGTATGATAAATGACACTTGGCTGTTTTATTATCTACTGCAGCGGTTCTCAACCAGGGGGCGCAAACTTTTTACTTAAAATTATTTTAAACAAGTTTTATTCAAATAATCCAACTTCATTAAATTTGGGTTTATGTAATATTATTCATTTAACTGCACTCACACTATTGGATGAGAACAAAATTTGAAGACATTGACACTTGGGTCAGTGACAAATATGGTGCGGCAAGATGAGAAATTAAAAAATATTTTAAAAACCTGTTTTAAAAGCATGCATCAGGTACGTTAAAATGTATATATTGTGTCCAAGTTGATTTTATGTTGATAAAAATTACATTTGCACAATTTTTTACTAAAGTTAAGAATGAATGTACCTAAAAATGTCAAATGGTGTAACCGCCAAAGAATGAGAAATATTAAATATGTTATCCACATAGATGGCATGTAAGCTCACTTATAGAAATATATACTTCAATTTAAAATATCAAAGGAAAAATAATTTTATTAGAGTTATCTCTAAATTTAAATTTCAACGTGTTTTTGCAATATTTGGTGGGACACATGCTGAAAACACATTTGTTTTCTAAATAATCTTTGACAAATTATTTTAAAATTGTTTAAAATCATGTTATCACACTAAACTAGATGATTACATTTTATTCCACATTAATTTTTCTGTAAATAATTATATTTTTTATGAAAAATACTGGTTACGCCAATTGACACAAACCAGTTACACCACCTGACCATGTTACTTCTACAGCCAAAGGCCATTGTTTGTTGAACAAATTGACACTGAAAATCAAGCATGACACTCAGCAAGTTAAGTTAAGTGGTTTCAGTGATGAAAAACAACATCTGACAACAAGAAATAATCATAGTAATGAACAGTGAAATCATGTCTCATATATTTTACAATTAAAGGGTTAGTTCACCCAAAAATGAAATTTCTGTTATTAATTACTCACCCTCTTGTCATTTCACACCCACAAGACCTTCGTTCATCTTCAGAACACAAATTAAGATAATTTTATCTCCCATAGAAAGCAACGAAATTACCCCTTTCAAGGTCCAGAAAGGTACTAAAGACATCGTTAAAACAGTCGACGTGACTGCAAAGGATCAACCTTAATCTTAATGGTTCAACCTTATTATGAAGAGACAAGAATACATTTTTTGTGCAAAAACAAAACAAAAATAGCATCTTTATTAAACTATTTTGTCTCTTCCCTGCCATTCTCCTATGCTGTTGACATGGGAAACACAGTGCAGAAACTCCAGGTTTTACGTCAGAACACCGGCTCATTATTGGCCGGCCCTGCGTCAGTCTCACACGCATGCGCTTAGCTGATCACGTGATCAGCTTTGGCCAATACTGAGCTGGCATTCAGACATAAAGAAGGAAGGCTTCACTGTGTTACTGTGTCACCTGTGTGAGGATAATGACAGGAAGAGATTGTTTATAGTCATAATTTTCATTTTGTTTTTGCGCACAAAAAGTATTCTCATCTCTTCATGACATTGCAGGTTGAAACGCTGCAGTCACGTTGACTGTTTTAACAATGGCTCTACAACCTTTCTGGACCTTGAATGTGGGCATTTCGTTGATTTCTATGAGAGATTAAAAAAAACCTCTCAGATTTCAACTAAAATATCTTAATTTGTGTTCTGAAGATGAACAAAGGTCTTACATGTATGGGATGACATGAGATTGAGTAATAAATGACAGAAATTTCATTTTTGGGTGAACTAACCCTTTAAGGAACAATATCTGATAACAAGAAATCATCAAAGTGATGATTTCTTAAGAAAAAAATATCTGATAGCAGGATCAGAATTCACTGGTGCTCTGTGATGAGCCACTGTTTCCTTGCTTGAAACTATATCAATTTATCTATTGGGGCAAGAGGGGCTCTGTTATGTCGTTTTAATTATAAAATATTAGAAATTTAATGAATTGTATTTTATAGATGTAAATTGTAGTCTTTGGTTAAATGCACAATATGTAAGACTTTTGGATTCAAATATCAAAAAACCACTTGGACAAATTTATATATTTTGTTGACTTGTGTACTTATATTATGCCAGATGTTTCCAAGAGTGTTTAAACCTAGAGAAATAATAACCAGGACACAAGCCATGTCCGTGCGTTGCCTATCAATGACATCATACCCGCGTTAATCTCGTTTTTTTCGGTTTTATTTTGTCGAAACCACAGAAACACCAAAGACGCTTTAATATATTATGTGTTTTATTAGACAGTTGAGCAACTGTTTGGATACATTTGTCGACAGAAATCTAATCATATTATATAGCTAAACACGTTTAGTCTTATTGTTTAAATCTTGTTTTCTTGATTTACTGTTAGTACCATGTTTTACCATGCCTAATATGGATCTAGTTGACTGCAGTGTGCAACAAGTGTCTCATAGCAGCTGCCGAGTGAACGCACAAAATAGCATTATAACAAATTTGAACACACAAATGTGTCTAATATTTTAAAACAGAGCTGCTTTACATCACATACGCTTGACCTGAAGAAGCAGAAGCAGTGACTGCGGCATAATAAAAGCTGTTGTCGATACGCTTGACGCACTTGTCTTTCATTAGCAATCACTCCATGATTTTATATTGCTTACATTTTTAAGTGAATGGAATAGAAATATTGAAGCTAAACATTTCAATGTTAAACATTAATGTTGTACAACATAATTATATATTATTTTACTGAATTACAGAGCTTTAATAATAAAGTTGTGGATAAAGCACCACTTTCTCAAAAAATAAAACATTGAACATTTGAAAATAGTTCCAAATAGTAGTTTAGTTTATATTACATCTTTAATCAGCAATATAAACTAGGGATTTTGACTAAATTTGCCCCTAACAGAAAGGCTTGTAATAGAAGTCAAATGGTGTAACCGGTTACACCATTTGACATTTCAATTTAAAATCAAATTTGACAGGTATTATCATGGACACCTATGTAAGCACATGGCCTTGGTGGAAATATTTCAAATGTAATTTTTAAAGTCAATACACATTTTTATAATAATGATGAATTATCAATGTATTCATGGGGTCATACCATTTGACATGTATACCTAAGAATACCTAACCATACCCTAAAAATGTCAAATTATCTCATATTTTAAAGACAGTTACTAACCTTTGCATGCAGCATTTAGTGTCACCAGGGGTCCCTCTTTGTGATATAATTTCCTGTCACATGGTTTTCTTGCACAATATTAACAAAATGGCTCCTTGAATGGTGGTTACACCACCTTGACACTTCAGGAATTTGACTTGACTCCAATGATTCCCCAAATTATTTATAATATTCAGAACAATGGTGTTAAACTTATTTTTATTTACTATTAAATTGTTCTAATGTAAGATTATGCCAAACTACCTTATATGGTGTTTTATTGAGAATTTCACCTTTTTTAAACAAGATCAATTATTTGATACTAAGTTTTTACGGTTACACCACATTGACATTTTGGCAATCAATCCCCAAATATTCTCTCAAAATTGATTAAAACCAGAAATTTTAAACTTGGTCCTCAAAAAAGAGAATGTATGTAAGTAATTTGTTAATTTATTTTGCAATTTTTACCCTTTTAATTTAACTAAAACTATAAGGACACAAAAAAATGAGCGTCACGTCATTGACCCACTTATTGAACTGAACGGAATCAACATTGAACTCAGTTGAGTTGAATAATGACACTATTGTCTTTTGCTTTATAGTCTAATTGAATTTTGTAACATTAATACTGTTATTTTCTTTAATCTGCTTTGAAACAGTATTGTATAAAGCGCTATGTAAATAAATGTGACTTGATTAAAATGCTAAAAACAAAATACATCAAGGTTATTTGTATAAATAATCTTCAGAATATAACCTTTACTACTATATATATATATATATATATATATATATATATATATATATATAATTTTTTTGTAATATCATTATGTAGTTGTCATTTTATTTTTGTTTATTTATTTTTTAAATATTGGTGTTTAGTTTTAATTTATTGTTATTTCAGTTTTAGTTTTTTCCAATTATTAATTTTAGTGCTTCAGCCTAAACGTCACGCCATTGTTCTAATTCATGCTACAGGGATGTGATAATGTCAAAGCCAGAGCGCCGCGCGTCCCTCTTTTGAGAGAGATCAGTCCTGAAATCCAACAACAGCATGTAGGAGGTCGTGTATAACGCTAATAGATTTGAGGAATCATTTATCTAATTAGTTTAAGTTTTTCAACTAATATTTATATTTTATTTTATTTCAGTTTTATTTAAATTAACAGATTTCTTTTATTTATTATCTTTTAAATATTGGTATTTATGTTTCATTTATTTTTATTTCAGTATTAGTTTATTTCCAATTAATATTTTTTATTTATTAATTTTAATATTTATTTAGTATTTATTATATATTAACAAATTTTATGCTATATTAATTCAGTTTTATTTCATTTAACAGAAATGTGTTTAATACTTTTAGTTTAAGCTAACAATAATAACCCTGCATACTGGAAAAAAAAGGTACTTGGATGTACAGTATGCTTTGATACTAATCGATTATCATATTCATACTTATTTGCAAGGAATTCCAAAAATACCATGGTATAACACTGGTGCATGTACTTTTATGTAAGTGGATTGAAAGCTCTTCTTGCAAACTTTCATAGTAGCAGTACTGACATTGCCGTGAGCATCGGTTGGCTCCCGTGATATCAGTCTCCGTTCACTTCGGTTGAGTTGACGCCCAGAGGAGCAGTGGGGTGGTGAATGCAGCTACGGCCCAGTAAGCACTAGACGACTGGGGACATTACAGCCCTTCACTGCAGCCCGACGGCATAATTAGCGCATAGCTCAATCCCATAATTCATGCTACAGGGATGTGATAATGTCAAAGCCAGAGCGCCGCGCGTCCCTCTTTTGAGAGAGATCAGTCCTGAAATCCAACAACAGCATGTAGGAGGTCGTGTATAACGCTAATAGATTTGAGGAATCATGTTTCTGTTCGTTACTGAACGTGAATTTACAGCATTAATGTTGAATGAATATGCTTGGTGTTGCCTGTCAGATTCGTTGCATGAGAATAAATGACTATTAAGTCATTTGCATTGTGTTTTATTGGTATATTAATGTATTTGTTTGTTGCGAGAGCTCATAGTTGTTCTGTATCATAGAAGAGCAGGGCTAGTGTTTGTGCACATGCATTGTTTTACTTAAATAATGTGCTGGAGATTGAGTTCTTGAGCATAAGAGTAAAATCTTTTGCTCTGTACTAAAGGTTTGCCTTTTGAGGGAACTCACGCTGCGTAGGAGTCTTCGACACTGTCGGAACGCCTCTGCGTGATTGCGTCATGAAGCACGTGTAAAATCAGACAATGGCGTGACGGAATGTCATAAGCGGGTGACGTCATCGACCAGGAAACTATAAAGCATTCCCAGACCAAACAGTGTTAGCTTCTATGTCTTCAGCAAGAGTTCTGTGTTCTGACAGTCATTTATATATATATATATATATATATCATGTGTTCCTCCTTGCCCTCGCTTCATCCCAGGTGGGGATACACATGATTTATGCGTTGTTTGTTTGGGAGCGGAGCATGCTCAAGCTGCCTTCGAAGGGGCAGGTTGTGAGCACTGTGAGCTTCTTCCCCTGAGAATGCTCTGCTTCTGCTGTTCCTCACGGTTCTGGTCCTGCTGCTGCAATCATGGGGTTCGCTGATATATTTAGCAGAGGGGTTTGAGATGGGTCCTGCTTTATCTCTGCAATCACCTGCTGGATCCAGTGCTTTTCCTCTGGATTTGGAAGCACGCGTTGTGGTTTCTTCCATCCCGGGGGAAGCACCTGTGCTTCAGCTGTCTGGTTCTGAGGAACTGGACATTGTAAGCATGGATCCTGGAGATGTTGAGGATTCTCCACTGTGCTGTTGCCAAGTTAAGCATTGAATGGCCAGCCGAGAGACAAGAAGTGCACCAGAAATTCTGCTAGATGAAAGATATCTCCCATCTTGCTCACAACCTCCACGTTGTGGCTTGCTGTTTTTTCCTGACCTCCACACCCAGGTCGTCCTAAACTCCTGCAGAGTATTTTCACCACAAACTTAGAATTACTCTAACATTCTAGGAGTTAAAAGTCATTGTTATGGGGCGATGCCCAGAGTTGAAGAGCTGTCTCTCCCCTGAATCAGCATCGTCCCTTAAAGCCCAGTGTTGCCCACCAAGCCGGTCAGAACTACATCAGCGCTGGTGGGCAAGGCGTATTCAGTGGCAGATCAGACCTGCAAAGAGACCTAGATGAGGGTGGGGGAGCATGTTCTGAAGCTATTAAAGAGCTGCGCAGAGTTACCGATTTGTCTCTTCGGGCCACCAAGGAGACATCCAAATCCAGCGGCCGGTCTATGGCAGCCCTGGTGGCCACAGAGAGGCATTTATGGCTAAAACTTTCGGGCATCAAAGAGCGCAATAAGGGATACCTCCTCGATGTGACAGTCTCCCCCACAGGCCTCTTCAGCGACACAGTTACAACTATCGTCGAGAGGTTCCAAGAGTCAAAGAAGCAAGTTTCTTCCATTAAAAAACCTTCCTGTCTCTGTTGCTGCTGGGCGGGAGCAGCAAAAGCCGTCTACGAGCTCCTTGTACCACACACAGGAAAAACAGCACCCGTGCTTCAGCTGTCTGGTTCTGAGGAACTGGACATTATAAGCATGGATCCTTGAGTTGTTGAGGATTCTCCACCTCACACTCCAGCATACGAGAAGCTTATGGAGGTCATAACTCGTGCTGTTGCCAAGTTCCGCATTGAATGGCCAGCCGAGAGACAAGAAGTGCACCAGAAAAGTTTGCTAGATGAGAGATATCTCTCATCTTGCGCACAACCTCCACGTCGGGGCTTTCCGTTCTCCCAACCGTTTCCCCCACTGGCCTCTTTGGCAATGCAGTTACAACTGTCCTCAAGAGGTTCCAAGAGTCAAAGAAGCAAGCTGCAGTCTTTTCAAAGTTTCTTCCATTAAAAAACCTTCCTGTCTCTGTTGCTGCTGGGCGGGAGCTTGTCTACGAGCTCCTCGTACCGAACACAGCAAAAACAGAAGGACTCCCTCTCAGAAGGACTGGGGAACAGGTCGATGCTCTCAGCTGACTTTATGTAGAAGGGATCTGAGGACTGATATTATTTCAAAGAAGGCTTAGGCTTAGGTGAAGAAGCCCTGATGCCAGTGGTGTCGGGCTTCTGAGGGCAGTCTACTCTGGGGGGAATGTGGATTACACCTCATTATACGGTGGCCGTCTCCCTTTGGTGCCCTCAGGTTTCCAGCGAGCGTATAATCCAGTCACTCGACACTGTGTCACCGATGTTACTGGGTCATTCCCTTGACGCTGCGGCATCGGGGTGCTCGCACCCTCTAAGGAGGGTTTTTCAGCAGTTAGTTCAGTTGTTCCTTGCCGGTTCGCCGCTTCAGGGCACCGTAGTGATTGCACAACAAAACCAGAGACCATCCCCGAGAGGCTGGTTCCCTTAGTAGAATTTCTGGCAGTGTGGAAACTTCTTCCCCAATGTCTCTCATTGGGTCCAGACTACAGAAAAGGGTTACAGAATTCAGTTCGGTTCTCATCCGTCCAGTTTCAACGGGGTCCTATTCACAGTAGTAGGCCCCGAGCAGGCTCTGGTAATGGAACAAGTGAAAAAACAAGTGAAAGCTGTGTTAGAGAAGGAGAACATGTTCTTCTTCCAAACAGAGAATCAGGGTTTTATAGCTGTTGTTTCATTGATCCAAAAAACGATGGAGGTTACATCCGGTTTTAGATCTACGTCTGCAGTAATTCAGTGAGCAAGCTAAAGTTCACAGCGCTGACATTAAAGCAGATTGTATCTCAAATCAGGTCCGAGGACTGGTTTGTCACGATAGATCTGAAGGACGCTTACTTACACTTTTCCATCCTTCCACAACACAGGAAGTTCCTGAGGTTCGCTTTCAGGGGTGAAGCGTACCACTATTGGGTTCTTCCCTTCAGCCTAGCTTTATCACCCGACTCGTTCACGAAATGCAGCTCTGGCTCCATTGCAGAACTTTAAATTATTATTAATGGCATCCAACTTAAATAAAATATATTTAACATATATTTCATTTAATGTAAATATTTTTTAATGGTCTTAGATTCAGTGTACATAAAAGTCCTCATAGTGCTTTCACATCAATAAAAGTTGACAAGAACACAACGTTTAGCTAAGAGGTTAAGCTGCATGATTTACAGACGGTATATTTTAAGAAATCACCCAAAAATGAGTTCTGTCAGCATTTACTCTCGCTCAAACCACGTTTCAGCATAAACATCCTGCTAATCATCTCCTTTTGTGTTCCACTGAAGAAGGAAAGTCATTTGAAACATGATGACAGAATTATGTGCTGCCTGAGATACGTCAAACTCAATCAGACAGATCCATCAGTGGCCAGACTGTTATTCATAGAGGAAAAGATGGAAATAAACACATCTCCTTCCCTGGAACAAGAGAAGCATCTGTATGCATTGCTCTCTAGCTGAGCTTTCAAGTCAATATGTGTGATTTCTGAACTTTAATGAAGTGTGAGGGTTCGCTTCTGAAGCGCAGAATTAACAGGGCTGATGGGAACTCAAATGAAAGCCGCCGCTCTTGAGGGAATGTGCGGGCAGCACTTTTCAATCAGCGCCGTGCTCTTCTATTGTTCAGA
>VTFQ01000003.1:60697431-60777431 GCA_036281575.1 Ancherythroculter nigrocauda
GACTGTATGATTTTGAGATCCATCTTTTCACACTGAGGAACCCTGATAAACCCGGTCTGAAATCAAATCAAGCAGATCCAGAAGTACATCAGTGCACACTGTTTCTCTCAGCGTTAACAAGGCAAAAACTTCAGTTTGCGATACTGTACGAAACGTACGATCCAGACCTTCAGTTTCTCTTAGCAGCTCAAGCATGCAATCAGTTGTGATTATTTTCTGGAGCAGTGGATGAAATGAAATGAAGATCACGTGAGGACGGCGGGAAGTGGACTGCGGATGTCTGATTATTCCAGTCCAGTCATTAACGGTGACTCCGGCCTCGCGGCCCTTGGGCGGAACGTCATTATTCATCGTAGGACAGCCCTAGGATCTCATTTGATGGGAATAATTTAATTTAGCATAATGACCATGCAATTGTCCAGTATTATCTCACCTGGTGGACGCTCTAATTGACAGCTATGAAAAGCCTGCAGTAAATTGCCGGGACTAAATGTTTGCTTGTGCGCTAAATGAAGCTTTATGACACACATTTACTGGCAGAGCCTCGAGCTGCTGAACACATTAACAACACTGTTACTGTGATGCTGAAATGTTCGCAGGAAACAACACGAGCTGCATGACTTCATACAGTTCATACTACAAAACAACAAGAACTTTAACATCTTTTTAAATGTTTATCACATTTTCTCTCCTTGTTCTGACTCTCTTCTTTGAGGAAATGCTGTTTACCGGCTGAAACGTTTCATCAGTGGTCAGAGATGTTTGTGAAAGCTGTTTGTGTCCATTTGTGAGGACTGCAGCTTGTTAGTTTAGTCATGACTAGTACTAGACTCGCGCTGATTTGATTAAACCTCTAATACTAAGCGTCAAACTTTGGCCTAAAACTCTTTATGTACTGTTTGTGCTACAGCTAAATAATACTATCATTGTTTTGTCAAGAAAATATACGGGAACATGACGTTATTGTATTGTGAAACACAAACAAATAAATAAATATAAAATAAATTTTACATGAAATATTTAATTTTTAATAATTATTTTATTTTATAAAAATTATTATATAAAGTAATTATTTTATACAATATAATATTTATTAACTAATATATATATATATATATATATAATAATTAATTTTTATAAAAAATAAAGTAATTATTTTTATAAAATAATTTATTTTTTAATTATTTTAGAGTTAATATTTTTATTTGTATTATTTTTTTTATTTTATTTTTAATTAAATGTATTTTATTTTATTAAAATATTTTTTTACAAACTATATATATATATTTCATAATTATTTTATTTTATTTAAAAAATAATTATATAAAGCAATTATTGTTATAAAATATTTCATTGTTTAATAATTTTAGATTTGATATTTATATATTATTTTATTAAAAATAATTATTTTATACAAAATGTATATTTTAATAATTATTTTATTTTATAAGAATTATATAAAGTAATTATTTTATACAATATAATATTTAAAAATTATATATATATATATATATATATATATATATATATATATATAATTATTTTATATAAAATTTCAGTTTTAATAATTATTTCATTTTATAAAAAAGTAATTATTTTTTATATAATAATTAAGTAATTTTTAATTTAAATAAACTTATTTATTTAAATTAAATTAATAATTTTTAAATTAAATAATTTAATATAATATAAAAATATTTATATTAAGTATGTATATATATATATATATATATATATATATATATATAAAATATTAAAAATAAAGTAACTATTATAAATAATATTACATATATTTGATATAATATATACATTTTATTTTTAATAATTATTTTAAAATGGAATAGTCCCAGACATTTTCTTGACAGTTTAATATATTTGAAGCCTCTCACTGTTTCTGTCTAAAGCGCAGCGTTTGAGAGCACAACTTAAACAAACAGTGTTGGACATCCTGCGCTCAGATCAGTGTTTGTCAGCACAACGAATGGCTTTAATGCAACAACTTACCCCGACACTCAAACAAGAAAAGCCGATTCACACGGTTATTAAAAGATAAAAGATTTATTTTGCCTTCATTTGATTTGGGCGAGTTTTGTTCCTGATAGAACTGGAGGATCTGCGTCTCTGTACACAAGCACAGCAGATTCTCATCTGTGATTCAGGCTTCAGGCTAATCAGAGTCAGCAGTGGCTCAGATTTCTGATCTTCTGAGGTTCTTGTGCGCTTAAACGCTCAAAGAAAGAGCTTGTTATCCGCTCCGAGTTAGAAAGCCACCCGCAGCTGACCTTCACTTATTCTTAACTCGTTCTCAGAAATGTTCTACAACTATTTCATCAATTAAACAGAAGTAATCAGATTTTCATCTGTCAGAAAAATAATTAGAGCCTTAATTAGTAAACACTATTTAAAGTGTGATATCTTTATTAAACAGATGGTTTAAACTTTCAAAGTCAATGAAGGAAAAACTATGGATTGTTTGGAATCGAGTGTTCTGATCAATCCGTCTTATGAACAAAATACAGACATGAAATACATGAAGTCAGTATGGAAACAATTATCTATCTATATCTATTTATGTTTTATTATGTTCTTTATTTTATTTTATAAAAATAATTATATGAAGTAATTATTTTAATAAATATTTTCTTTTTAATAATTATTTTAGATTTAATATTTTTATTTTAAATAAAGGTACTTTATTTTCTTTAAAAAAAATATTAAATAATGAATCTTTCTATTTATTCATTCATGTTTTCTTTCTTTTTAATCTTTTGTCTTTATTCATTATTTAATCATGTTCTATCTTTACTTTTTTATTTATTTATTTGTTTGTTTTTTCTTTCTTTACTGTTTTCATTACTTATTTTTATTTATTTATTTTTTATTTCTTTGTTTACTTCTCTTTATTTGCAAAGTTTCTTATTTTTATTTTTTTTCATTAGATTTTTATGTATTTATTTATTCATGTTTTATTTATTTTAATAATTTATTTAATAGTGTATCTTTTATTTATTTATTCATTCATTTATGATTTTCTTTCTTAACTATTTTATTTTTTAAAAAATAACTATATGAAGTAATTTTAATAAAATATTTACTTTTTTATTCTCATTTTAGATTTTATTTTAATATTTTTATTTTATTTTAAATAAATGTATTTTATTTTATTAAAAATAATTAAAATAATTAATTAAATGAATAATGCATATTTCTTTTATTTATTTATGTTTTATTTCTTTCTTTTTAATCTTTTTAATTGTCTTTATTTATTTATTTACTTATTTAATCATGTTTTTGTTTCTTTTTAAAGGTGTTAATTACTTATTTATTTATTAATTTATTTAATCATGTCTTTCTTTACTTATTTAATTATTTGTTTGTTTTTCTTTCTTTACTATTTTCATTTTTTATTTTTATTTATTATTTGTTTTATTTTTAATTTATTTATTTATTTATTTATTTATTTTTCTTTCTTTCTTTACTTCTTTTTCTTTATTTATAAATTTACTTATTTTTTATTTTATTTCATTTTATTATTCTTTTTTATTTTATTTATTTATTTATTTACTGACTCACTCACAATCTCAGAATGCACAAGCTTGAAATAATTCATCCAAAATGGTGGATGAGAGATATGCAGCAAAAAAATAATAAATAAATAAATAAATATTTATATATCACAGTATTTTTGTGTGCAACATGTATTTTTGTGCTCATTGCATCATTGTGTCATTAGTGTAGCAGCATGTGAGGAGTGATATTTGCATGAGTGCTTCAAATGAGCCGCTTATGAACTTTCATATCAATTTTCGTGCTGCCGGAGCGAGAGATCTCTCGTCATCATGACTATAAGTTTGTGCTGTAGTGTGTGTGTTACTTATGGCAGTGTGACATTGGGCAGATGGAGAAATGACCATCTGCTGGACACTTCTGAGGAGACTCTGTGAAAACTCTTAATTAACGGCCGCTGCAGATGCGACTGAGGACACAGATCAAAGACGCCCGTCCTTTCAACTTCCTACAGGAGATCTTTGAAGAGAGGCAGAGCATCATGACAGGTGTGGGTCTATTTGATCAGTATAAACAGATAAATAATGTGAAATATTATTACAATTATAAATATAGTAAAATGTCATTTATATCCAGTGATCAAAGCTGATTTTTCAGCATCATTACTCCAGTCTTCAGTGTCACATGATCCTTCAGAAATCATTCTAATATGATGATTTGATGCTCAAGAAACATTTCTGATTATTATCAATGTTGAATGTTCATGGAAATGACTTGAAAAGCCAATGCAATGTATCAAAAACTGTGAGAACCCTGTATAAACACTTTACAACACATTTTAAGTGCTATTCGGCATGATTTATTTAAAGAAAGCTTCTATGCAATACAAAATAATATCGTGATCCCAGTTTTCCATTCCATCACTTTACACCGTTGCTCTCTATATATGTGAGCTGTCTTACAATTGACGCAGAAATAAAAGATAACAGCAAAATTACAGTCCTGCAGCGGCAGAAGTGAATAGACTATTCCACGCAGCCAGAACTTTGGCACTTGAGCGGACGCTAATGATAGACTCGGCTCCGGAGAGGACGATCGTCGCCTCCGCTGACAGCGAGCGCAGGGTCGCCACAGCTGCTGGTTAACACCCACTCACTAACCCTCGTAATTGGCCATGGTAATCAAAGTGCTGTAGAAACACGCTGCTGTCACGCAATTAGCGACATGCTGATGAGAGATGGCACATGTCAGAGGATTGATCGGGTCCCTGGTGAAACGCTCCTCTGGATTGTTGGATTGTTCTGGATTTGAAATCTCATTGGATGAGCTGTGTTTTTAACTTAATTCACTCTGTATCAATGTGCTGGTCTAATTGTTGCTCTGTGTAAACATGCACTACACTGACGTCTCTTTCCCCTCAGCATGTGGCATGCAGTGCTATACTGGTAACACTTTAGAATAAAGTTTCATTTCTTAACGTTAATTAGTTAACTTCTGCAATACTTAATCATGGTTTTGCAACATCTGAAAGTCACAAAACTCAAAGTTCAATGATTTTTACAGAAATCCTTTTTTTAAACAGCTGGTAGGGACTACAATGAGCATCTTCCTGGGTTAGTGACATCACAAACCCCAACATTTACATAAACCCCGCCCCTGAGAACACACAACAAAGGGGGCGGGGCCATGTTGGGCTGCTTTAGAGAAGAGGAAGAGTTGTTGTAGTAGAGTGTTTTACGTCATTTTACGCCGGACTGCTTCACAAACGAGGGTCAATTCAACGCAAAATATGAACATGACGGCACATGCTAGTGGATGAGTTGAATCAACTCCACAGCAACTACATCAATTTATCCACTAACCATTCAGAAACGTCTAAAAGTTGTAACTTCTTCCTGAGTCTCTCCATCAGTGTCGACTCCGGTTTGAACAATGTAAGGCTGAACACCGTTACTGACAATCCTCATTTTGGCTGCGTGAGATTCTCCAGCTTTGTTGTTGTTGAGCTGTTAAAGCTCCGCCCTCTTCTGGAAAGGGGGCGGGAGCAGCAGCTCATTTGCATTTAAAGGGACACACACAAAAATGCCGTGTTTTTGCTCACACCCAAATAGGGGCAAATTTGACAAGCTATAATAAATGATCTGTGGGGTATTTTGAGCTGAAACTTCACAGACACATTCTGGAGACACCAGAGACTTATATTACATCTTGTGAAAGGGGCATAATAGGTTCCATTTAACTGTATCAATATCAGTTTTAGTCATACTTTGAATCATATTTAGTACTTCAAGAAAATTTTTGTGATGCTTGCCTGTTTTGATTCTCTGATTGGTGATTGGAGATTTATTTGCAGAATCATGGGTAACATTTATTTATTTTTTATTTTTTTTTACCAGGAACTTTGCTGTTGATTATAATTATTTAAAAAAACTCATAGCTCTCAGTAGGGCTGTCTTTAACGGTTATCGTAAATTATAAGCTCATCATCAAAATCAATTCTCGTATGGAGAAAATGAAAGGTAGTTTTACTTCCGGAATCAGCTGTTACATTATATGTATGTTGAGACTGTCCTCCAAAAAAAAAAAAAAAAACCCTATAGGTCGTTTTTCAACCACCTTATTACGACCTGTATTTATGTTTTAAAGTCATGCGCCCTCTAGCTGGTGTAAAAATAATGACAGTGCCGTGTTACATCTGATACATATGACTGTCATTACCAATCAGAATGCGTGTTCATTTAAATTCAATGTGTGGAGTTTTTACACCATTTGTCCTATTTCCATTTAGCAAAAGTCATTTTCATATTATCCACTACACCCACCCCACCCCTAAAATGTTTGAATGAATGATTCAATGACTCACTCAAAAAATACTTCACTAAGTTCATTACTGGATGAATCAGTGTTTTTGAACAAGCCTCTTGAATGAATGATTCAATGACAAATACCTTTTTTAAGAGTCGCTTGTCGCCACCTAGTGGCCTAATGATGTAATTCGTAAAATCTTTATATTTTAAGTGCCAATTTACTTTCAAAAGGTGATTTGCTCTATTTTGATTGCTGCCATAGGCATCAGTTTGTCTTTTATCTCAGTATTTCTGTGATAATTTGAATATTTGTAATACAGAAATAATGATACTGTGTGGTTGAAAAGACTGTTTGTGAAGCTGCTTCATATCTAAACATGACAACGGCTCTAATCGCATAGTCATTTAAGAATGAGATCGAATTAAGATCACAATCGAGTTACGATGTCGTGTGGGAAACACACCCTAGATTAGTCTGTGGGCAGGGAAAGCATATTTCCACATGGACTAGTGTGCTGATTGTTTATATTAGCAATGGTTTATGGCTGTTATTGCATATAATGTGATCAGTTGCTCCCAGTGTTCCTCATTTGTAAGTTCCTGTAGATAACAGCATCTGCTGTGTGATGGTTTCTTAAGTACTGTTGGTTGCATCACCAGGCCTTCACTGACACAAATGTTGTTTCAAATGCTTTATTGTTGGTTGTTTGTTCTCTGCTAACTGCTGTTGTAGACGGCAGACGAGCACTTCTCCAGAAACAAACAGGACAAGAGGCTGTTTGTTAGCGATTACGCGCCTCCGCATCACTCGTGGGTTAGTGACTCTTGCTCGGGTGTTAAGTGGTTTGAAGTGAACAAGCGCCGAGGGCAGCGTCTCATAAGCACCTCCACTTCCAGCAGGAACACATCTGAATCGCAGGAACAGGTGTGTGTTTGTGAGCTCTATTTATAGACCGCAGAGGAAACAACAAGTTTAGTGACATTTCATTTACAGGAATGTCTTGACCTTCAAAAAACTTTCATCTTGTGCTAAATTAGCTCATCTGAAGCTTGGCAAGTAAAGTTTTTGACAGGACAGCTGCTTTCCAAAAAATACTGTATTAGTTTCACTTGTTTGTCTATGTAGAGTAAGTTTAGTGTTTCTGATTATCATATATTATCTCATATTTATAGCTCATTGTGTGTGATGTGTAGTTGTAGCTCACATACAATTATTTTGGTTCAATTCTCACTATTAACTAACTGTTAACTATGACTTTTGCCTCAATAAACTCCTATTTGGGGTCGCACGGTATACTGGTACTAAGGTAGTATCACAATACTGAAGTGAGAGTGTTGTTTTTGTTTCGTCTCGATGTTTTTTAACTCTCTGGAGTCCGTTAACGCGCCGACGCGTTTTGCAGGATTTTTTTCACATTGCAGCAAAACAGACTTAAAATACTCCGTCATTTCTTGTCATAGAGACACAAGTAATATATCAATTGAAACTATAGAATATCTTCTTTTATTTGTGTACACTCAGAGTAAAAACACAATGTTGTGCTTTTTGTAAAATAAAGAAAACTAACATGATGCGTGATCTCTCGTCTCCCTCTGAACGAAGTCCAATCTGATACTTCTCAGAAAATGAACTGTAACTTATGAATACTAATGACAAAAAATTAACACTTATGTCTAAAGAAACGTTGAAATGTCAGGTTTTAAATCGTGCAAGTCAAATCGAAAACAAACCTTCTGTGTTTATGTAATCTGTATGAAAAGAGAGCCATGTCAGAAGTCTGTGATTCAGCTCATTATCCGCTAATGCGGCCACGCCCACGGAGCCAGCGCTATTCAGAGGCAAATTCTGAGGCAATACTTGTATGCATCGTCTCAATCGTGCATTTATTGTCCTGAAAAGTGTTTATCTGGATGTTAAAGCCATGGTTAGCGATCTCTAGAAGACATGCCATTAGTTCCTGGTTCCTTTTCTTCTTTATATGAATTTGTGGCCTAAAGGTGTACAGAGAGCGCCCTCTGGCTGCAAGTATGAATGGAAAACACCATTCCTGAAATGTCCTCTTCTTCTTTAGAATAATTTGTGGACTAAAGGTGTACAGAGCGCCCTCCGGCTGCAAGTATGAATTGAAAACACAGTATCCAGCACTCATAGTGATGACAAATAAATATTACTCCTCTGTATAGAAAATTGACATAAACATATAAGAATCCATCAATATTTCTCCAAATGTGCATGCTTTTAAGCTAAAAGCCTATATGAAATGCCATAGAGGTAACATAATTGTTCAGGCACTTTGCATCACAGAAATACATGATATTTTAAAGAATATAATAGAATACCATTATTTTAAATTGAGCTGAGACATGATTACAGAGGGTTTTTTCACAGCCTACCTGACTGAAAGGCCTCATTAATATGCAAGTCATTTCAGGTCATTATTATGCGATTCTTTTGTCTTCTCAGGTGTAAATGACCCATTATTCATGATGATTCACGCCTCCACGCATACTGTGTTTCTTGACAAAAAGTGTCTTACAAAAACTAAATCAATATATTGTTTTATATGAAGGAGTAGGCAGCATAATTTTTACATAATTCTGAAGCAAAAACTCTAGTCTACAACCTCCAATACCCAGAAGTCTTGTCAATACAGATTTAATATACTTTTTTTGGCCTTATTTCAGTGACTTAAGTTTTTTGTTTTTTCAATAACCACGCATAAACATTATTCCTTCAAAAACAAAAACATGTACATACATGTTCCTCACATATTATGGTAGCTTAGTTTGTGCTGAATACAGTGTAATGACACTTGTGTCATTAATATGTTTATGAACAACTGAAAAAAGCACAAATGTCAGGGCATGTCAAAATGGCCCCATTCTCCAGGCCCCAAATCAGCCTCAGACTCCAGAGGGTTAACAAATCGGGTGAATCACTGATTCACTAAGCCATTCATAAAAATATTAATTTGCTTCGTTCCTGAATGATTCAGCCATTTTGAACGAGTCGGGTGAAGGATTCAGTGACTCAATCATTAACAATTGCTTTAATTTCGCATCTAAAATACAGAAGGCCGATTATTTCATATTTCTATATTCTGAGTTTTATATTTAAAGCAATAATCTCATGACATTATTTATGTAATTGTAGTGTAAATGCATAAATACCACATCTAAATGTCACTTCATGCAGCTTCTGTGCTACTGTGAATTTAGTTTACACTAAAATTTACTAGAGAAAATTGTTTCTACACCATTTTTTTTTTTCTGTGTACTACTCAGTGGTTTTTGTGGATCAGCTTCAAGAATTGCTCTTTTTGAGTTTTGACAGTTACAGTATGTTTTCATGAACTTTTATCTCAAACATTAAAAGGAAAATGTTCCTTGTTTTTTGAGGCCTTGTAAATATAGTGTTGGTTTCATGTTTCTACAGCAGATCCAGCAAGAACTGATGACACGATATGTAGATCAAACACTCTTGAAAATTGTTTTACATGCTCTTGTAACTGCAATGTGCATAATGTAAATGAGGTGTACCAACCCAATAATTATGGTGTTCTGCAAACATGTCAGGTTTTCATGGTGGTTTCAGCGAGGTGGTAGGTGTAATTTATTCTATTCCACAGTGCCAAAATGAAGCCTATCATGAAGATTTACCACTGCTTTAAAAAAAAAAGAAAAAGGAAATTCAAAGGAAGCAGAACATGGTGGCGGCGAGTCGGTGGATTTCATTCGGGAGTCTTAGGGAAATAAATTTAGTATGTTTGCCATACGAGACTCTAGAAACTACAAATCTTCTTATCTGTAATCCTGTTCTACATAAAACACGCTTTAACACATCAATACGCCGCTTTAACACAAAAATATCTCCCACTAAAGCAATGCAGCAGAGGGACTTTATTATAAGAGCGAGATCTTTCAGCAGCTGTTGAATACACATGTCTAATCCAGCAGATTATGAGCAGATAATGATTTCACAGAACAGCAAAGCCGCAGCGAGAGCATCGAGTGCTTTATAAGAAGCGTTTGAAGAGAGGGATCTTTTACACTTCCACATGTGCATCGTGAGCTCGTTGATGAAACTGATTAGTGATGTTGTTTCTGTTGCACAAAGTCAACATGCATTCAAACGGACTCTGTTTACATATTGTGAATATTCTCTATGTCGTGCTTTTGAGGCTTTGTTTCAGTTAGCTCTTTCATGCATGAATTATGATAACCTCAGTCAGTATTTTTTTTTCTCTTAGGGCATGAAAACAAGATTTGAAAAGTAATTTTTTTGTACACGTTTTTCAAAGAGATTTTCAGATTTCACTTGAGTGGACAGTATGCATGTATGGTTTTAACTGAAGAGATACTGTATTAAACATAATACAGTAATAACACAGCAATACCTAATCATTACGTAATCAGATTACTTTGTGATGTAAGGAGTAAAGTATTGCATTACAAGTAACGTGCATTATATAATCAGATTACTTTTTAGATGTTACGAGTAAAGTAACACATTACAAGTAACATGCATAATGTAATCAGATTACTTTTTAATGTAAGGAGTTAAATAACACATTGCAAGTAACATGCATTACGTAATCAGATTACTTTTTGATGTTACAAGTAAAGTAATGCATTACAAGTAATGTGCATTATGTAATCAGATTACTTTTTGATGTTACGAGTAAAGTAATGCATTACAAGTAACGTAAATTACGTAATCAGATTACTTTTTTGATGTAACAAGGAATGCATTACAAGTAACGTAAATTATGTAATCAGATTACTTTTTGATGTTACGAGTAAAGCATTACAAGTAACAGGAATTATGTAATCAGATTATTTTTTGATGTTACGAGTAAAGTAATGCATTACAAGTAAAGTGAATTACCTAATCAAATTACTTTTTTGATGTAACAAGTAAATGCATT
The DNA here is from genome assembly GCA_036281575.1 of Ancherythroculter nigrocauda. Lineage (NCBI taxonomy): Eukaryota > Metazoa > Chordata > Actinopteri > Cypriniformes > Xenocyprididae > Ancherythroculter > Ancherythroculter nigrocauda. The sequence goes on from VTFQ01000003.1 coordinate 60,708,674, forward strand.
GCAAGTAACATGCATTACGTAATCAGATTACTTTTTGATGTTACGAGTAAAGTAATGCATTTACAAGTCATATACATTACATAATTACATTGCTTTTTTGATGTTGATGCAAATTACATTCTAATAACACAATTACATTTAATTACAGTAAAAAAAAGTTACTGCAGATGAAGTATTACATTCACAGTACAAGTAACGTGCATTATGTAATCAGATTACTTTTATGATGTTACGAGTAAAGTAATGCATTACATGTAACGTGAATTACGTAATCAGATTACTTTTTGATGTTAGGAGTAAAGTAATGCATTACAAGTAGCATGAATTACGTAATCAGATTACTTTTTTGATGTAACAAGTAAAGCATTACAAGTAACATGAATTATGTAATCAGATTATTTTTTGATGTTACGAGTAATGCATTACATGTAAAGTGAATTACGTAATCAAATTACTTTTTTAATGTAAGAAGTAATGCATTACAAGTAACGTAAATTATGTAATCAGATTACTTTTTGATGTTACAAGTAAAGCATTACAAGTAACATGCATTATGTAATCAGATTACTTTTTGATGTTACGAGTAACGTAATGCATTTACAAGTCATATACATTACATAATTACATTGCTTTTTTGATGTTGATGCAAATTACATTCTAATAACACAATTACATTTAATTACAGACAAAAAAAGTTACTGCAGATGAATTATTACATTCACAGTAATAGTATGAATTGTAGCTGAAATATAGCTATTGATACATGATGTCCACTATAGTGGACAGATGATTAATCTGAATTTTCTCCCAATTTAAAATCAATACTTGGAAAATGTTACTGTGATATGACTCATTAGATATTGTTTGATGCTACAACATGCTACAACCTTCTTTTTTTTTAACCTGCAAGAGTCTCCTAGGATAGAAGGACTGGATATTCCAGAGCAACTTGGCATTTCTGACTGGCCATCGTCCATCTTGGTTTGGAGGGGGAAAACATACAGTGGCTTGCCACTTGTTTGACAGGTTTTTAGTGTGCGCATCGAGTTACTCAGAAAAGTGCATGTCAGAATGGCATGCAAATAAAATGTTTAACCAGCAAGATCGTGGAGACATTTTAATCATCCACAGTCAAAAATTGCAATATCGCACACCCCTATTTGAGCCACATTTACCTGCAGTCTGAACATAGCTATAGACTCCCTTCTCAATTTGTTCTTGCAGGCGTTGATGTGCATCTCCTCCTCTTCTGTTATTTAACAAAGCAATGTCTTGAAGGCCCTCTCCACTCCTCCCCTCCACTCAACTCTTCGCTCTGTCTTCAAATTATCAGTTGCACTTTCTCGCTCTGGGCTCGCTAGCCGGCTCTATTTACACTTAAGGCTTAAGATGTCAGAGCTGTGCTAATGGCCGTAGCAGTGACTGACAAAAGCAATTTGCTGTGGGACTTCAAAAAGAGAATTACAGTGTTCTCCACAAGTTTTTATCTGAGATTGAATTCATTGACTGTTGTGTAAAAATCTTGACGTATACCCTAACCAGGCACGACGTGATCAAGTGATGAGAACTGTTTATATACTTGTGTATTGTGTGTATATATAATTTATTCTTGTGATTATTCTTCAGCATACAGTGTCACATGATCCTATATGCTGAAAAGCTGCTCAAAGAACATTTCTGATTGTTATTCATTTTGAAAACAGTTGTATGTCACACAGTATGTTTATGAACAAATCGGACTGTGCCATAAATAAATTTACTACAATTTTGCATGTGTGTGAGACAGAGCCGCTTGTTTGTGTCATGTGAGAGTTTGTAGTGTGCTTTCTAGGGCTGCACGGTTAACCGAAATTAAACCAAAATCGCAAAGTTTTAATTCAAATATTTCTGCAAGCACTGGGAATGTGAGTCACATTTCAAACAAAAGCATTTAAAGACATATTTTTACTCCAAACACACTTCATAACGTAGTCAAGTGTTTGAAATAACTTCCTTTTGTGATCTGACGTGGTCAGCGATGAAAACTATGTCGATTAGTGTTGCATTATAAATATAGTTTATTCTTATGAAAATACCAGTGATGTGTACAAGAACACAGATAAACCAATCGTATGTCTTCATGTTTCATCAGTCAAAACATCTCTATCTGTGTTTTATTCCTTTGTCCATATAAAGGATTTCCTGGAATGTCATGAGTTTTATGAATTCTATGAGTCTCACTTGTGGACTTTCTGCACGAGGGCGCCCTCCGGCTTCCAGTATGAATGAAACAGACATTACATTATAAATGTGTACTCACTAATGCTCACAATAACACCCTATTTTGGGTATAAATAGAAAAAGAAAACACTTCTGTCTAAAGAAATTTGAAGTAAGCATATCAAGTAAACTTCACTACTTGTGGTTGTTTTCAGAGACAGTAACAGACGTTTTGTACTTGTTCGAAAATTGTGTGACCTGTGCTACAAAACTACAAAAATGTTAATGTAAATTATATTTTATCATTTTTATTTATACATAAACATAAAGATAAACAGCAATATTTACCTACAAATATTTTTACTTGCACAACAAATCATTGGACCAGAATTTTGAAACAATTCATTAAAATAGTTTCAGCTTATTCACAGCAATGTGGATGTTGCATCCCTCACTTTTATTATTTTAAATCATCTTTATGAAACTTTTTTTAAAATCATCAAAATATTCACAATGTTGCATATATATTGCATGTTGTTAGAAAAATCATGGCACAACCTTAGCAACAAGTTCTATAACTTTTTGTTTTAAATGTTTCTATTCCTGCTGTCCTGCTTTAGCCCCGCCTCCTCTGAAATCTCATTGGCCCAACATCGAATCCTTTCTGATTGGCTGTTATTTTGTGGCATTCTGATATTTTGGGCTGTCAAACAGGTGCTGTATCTTCACCTTGTGAATGACCTTAATGCGCGGACGGCGGATCATAAACTCTATTCCAGATGATAAATTTCACTGGTCAACACGTCTGCGGCTCATTTATCTTTTTCCGTGAGTTGTTTACCTACACCTGTGGGACGTCGCCTGGTTTGAAATGCAGGTCATATCTCCAATGTGTGTGTTTCGGAGCGCTGGCTTCATATCTGTGTCTAAATTAGCCGATTGAGATTCATCTGTGAATGAGTTTGTGTTGTTCCTCTAATGGTAACTGTGATTCAGTTTGCAGCTCGCGGGACGTTTGATTTGACCTCCGTGCCAAGGTTTCTCTTTAATTTTAGATGAGTGCGTAGGAGAGGACGGATTCTGTGAGGATTATCCGTCTCGTGGGAGACGAATACACCGAAATACCTCCATGCGGTAAATATCACCTGGTGTGCGTGCTAAAATCCCATTGGATTAGCTGTAAAGGACATGTAATGAGATACAATAATTAGGATTTTGGGTTACGCTTTATTTTAAGGTGTCCCTGTTACAGTATACAGTAATTCTACAAGTACTTAAGTACTGAGTAATATTAATTAACAGCATGGACCTACTAAAACCCATACTAAGTTTGTATATTTGCAACAAAAAAATAGACATTTTGGAAACAGAAATGACCAGACTTTATATACAAGATGATGAATTGGTCACACAAGACCAAATTAGATTTTCATTAGTCTTCTTTGACTATAAAGCACATGTAATATGTAACAAGGACACTGTGAAATAAAGAGTGGATTTTGTTGAGCAATGGTAGCTTAGACTTAGATGTTGTTTTCAAGAAGTGAACTTTCAACTTTAGGTTGTTTTCCAAGCCTTTTGAATCTAAATTGAATGTCTTCTATTTGATTCTTTGACTCTGAAATGGGACAATCGGCATCAGTCGTCCCATTCAGCGCGATATATCCGCCCTGAGCGTCCATTATAGCGCTGAGCTTTCCATGTGGGAAAATTGGATTTTATGCAAATAGGCTCTGACAGAGAGACAAAACATGGGAAAATGAGCTTGCGTGTGTTTGCTTGGCCCAGATCCACGGAGTCTCATTTCACGCTGGGGCGTATGGATTAGCACAGCGCTAATAAGCTACCGGAAGCTTTTCTGATTAGAAATAAATAAACTTGGGTTGAGAAGGACAAATAAACGGCTCGATTGTTGTCGCCAGGCCGCCATTAGCATTCACGACCAGGTTTGACATTTAAGAAAGCCTCTGGAAAGATGCTTTCTATTAATTGTTGAACTTCTTGGACCGTGGAGTCAAATGTGAGCGCGGCGCGCGGAGATGATGGATGATGCAAAGCCTGTTTTCGTAGGCGACGTCTCAAAGGGCTTTGATGAGCGCCAGAGATTGGCCAGGCTTTTGATGTTACAATAACCGCATTAAACAACTGAGACATCAAGGTGACAGATGAGGGAAAGGGTCACGGCTGTAGGTGCTTTTCATATTCATTATTTCATCATTTATGCTCACTTGTGGTAGTTATGCCAGGTGTGTTATGATTGGCTGGGTTGAAAGCATCTGATTGGCAGAAGGAAACTTCTGCAGTTCAAAAATATTAGTGGGTCATTCTGTGTACTACTACTACAACTAGTCCCCGGCTCAAATTTTTGATTTTGTTAATATTTTCTCTGTAGAAAGACAAACATAAATAGTGATGAAAGACAAAATATTAAATGCCACAGATGTATATTTACTGAGAAATCCACTATTTTGTAGAGAGGGGTCAAAATGACTTATTTCACATGAGATTTGGAGCCAAATTAGAGGTTTGTAAACATGACTTTAGAAAGATGGCAGCATCATTATTTTATTTTTACACAGAGATTGGTAGGTCTATTAGTAAAATCTGTTGACTTTAGCAGTCTTTGTTTCATTATATGCCAACAGTGACAGTTCAGAAATGGGAAAGAAGCACTTCTTGTGCCCCCCCCCCCCCCCCCCCCCCCCTGATTCTTCACAAACTTTTCTTTTGGTGTCTTCAATTTAAATGCCCTTGATGGTTCAATCCCAGAGATATGGAGATCTTAATGCGGCTCCATGAGTAAATTGTAACCACATTTTCAGTGGTCAAAAGCCAAATGTGGGTCACTTTGCATACAGCTGACACTTTTTAATTTAAAGAGGAATATCTGAAGAACAAATAATGTTTACACTACAAATTTCGTAGAACATACCTGTCTGAGTGCCATACATATTATTTTTCTATAGTTTTCTCATGTCTGTAGCTCTTAAAGTATTCAAGATGTCTTAATATCCTTCTAGATTTTCATTCTTAATAAACTTTCCTTTTGAAATCTTAATTTTTAAGGCCCTATATACTTCAGTCCCATAGATATGAGGATCTCAAAGCAGCTCCATGTTCAAATTGTTGAATTTTACCCATTTTCAGAAATCGAAAACCAAACCAATATGCATATACTGGAAAGAAATTGATACTTTTATTCAGCAAGGAAATGTTTAATTGATCAAAAGTGACAGTAAAACATTTCTAATGTTAATAATATAATACTCTTTCAAATAAATGCTTTCTATTCATCAAAGAATCCTGAAAAATAAGTTTCCACAAAAATATGAAACATCGTAATTGTTTCTTAAGCAGCAAATCAGCATATTGGAATGATTTCAGAAGGATCATGTGACACTATGATGCAGTAATGATGCTGAAAATTCAGCATGGATCACTGGATATAAATTACATTTTAACATATATTCACATAGAAAACAGCTGTTTTATATTGTAAAAATATTTCAGAATTTTAATGTTTTTTTTTTTTTTTTTTGATCAAATAAATGCAGCTTTGGTGAGTAGGAGAAAAAATCTTACTGACCCCAAACCTTTAAACTACGGATTTGTGTATAATTTTTTGTAAATAAGTTATTTTAAAGACTATTTTCTCTTTTTAAACTCTAAAGGAGACAGATGTGAGATCTTTGAGATGTGTTTTTTTCAGTTGAAACTGACTTTCATTTTTTATGAGTAGTGTTGTAGTAATGGAGACCGGTCTTAAGACCATCTTTTGAAGATCTTGGTCTTGTTTTGGTCTCAGACTGTGAGGACTCGCGATATTATTTCAAGACCAGTCAAGACCACGATTGTGAGGATATCACTAAATTGCCAGTGATTTATTAACATCATTAATGTGATTAGATGTAAAACTTTGTGATTCAGATGCAATCAATAACTTATTATTTCTAATTTGATATATTTATACTGTTGTGCCAGATCAGAAAAAAATGAGGGATTAACACCCACAAAATAATGCCCGCAAAAAAAAGAAGATCTAGATTTTTATATTACAACATATAATTATTAAAAAAGCAATATAACAAGAGCAAAAGAGCTGTTTTCACATAATTGCAAATGTGATATAGATTTTATACAAACGTTCAATAAGCAAAATATTGTTTAGGCATTTGTAATTTCAGATGCATTGTCTGCATCACCTCTGCAGTGCAACAATGAATTTTGTTGTTGGTGATTTAATTTGATTGTTAAAAGCTCTATAGTCTTATTCTTCTAATTGTATTTATTGATTAAAATAAGACATGTCGTAGGCAGTAAATGTGGATCTTTCAGATGAATTTGAGTGCTGATCTGGTCTTGGTCTCGGATAAGGCGGTCTTGACCACAACACTATTTATGAGAGTATGATAGATAGCATATCTACACCATGCAGATCTTCACCTTGCATTTCATCCCTCAGAAGTACACTACTCTTTCAGGCCTTCAGTGAATACAGGCGTCCACCACAGCAGACACACTTGGTTTGGCAGTGATAATGACCGTCCCGGTGAAGCAGCGGCCCGTGACAGGTCTTCACTCTGTGCCGCAGGCCAGGAAAAATGACCAGGGATAACCAGCTAGTCATGAAATATATGCAGGGCGGTAAAACACAGTGCCAGAGGGATGTACAAGTGCATGAGTAAAATATTAAAATCTGACACAATACAGCTTGTATTTGCACATAAAAAGCATTTATTTTATCCACACGTCAACAAAGCTAACCCTGCAATAATAACAATACAGACATTGTGTGCAATAGTCACACTTTAGATTACAGTCCAATTCTCTCTGCTAACTAATTATTAACTATGACTTCTGTCATTATTGCATGCGTCATGATTTCTCACTTTGGAACAGTTTATGTTTTCTTAGTGCTACTTTATAGATTATGAAGTGTAAATATTGGCTTTCAAACTGAGTTGTGTTGCTGTAAGAGTCCCATAATGGGAATAGATAGTGCTTCCCAGCATGCATTGTTTGGATCGACTCTATTGGTCGGCCCGGATGATGCCAAGACAAACAATCTGGCAAAGCCGAAGCAGTCTGGTATTTTAGTTTAGTCTTAATCAAAATGACACAATGAGAAGCTGCCGAAGGTTCAGTAGCAGTCATTGTTCAGCAGAGACATGCTTATGAAACGCTCAGAATCACAGGCGCATATGGAGGAATCAGAGCAGATCAGATGAACACACTGTAAACTCTCGACATGCTCTGCCTGCGTAATACTGATCAAATATGTTATAAAACCTTCATCGGATGTTCTGCCGGAAGGTTTCCACTTCAAGAATTAGCAGTGTTTACCTCAGTAAGTTGACCGAGTGGATCTCTGAGCTGGTGCGAGTGAGTGGAGGCGGGGCTAATTTGCATATTCATGCTTCCGCATATTCTAGATGAGGCAAGGGTTTCGGATTACATTCAAGCTATTTTAAGGCATGAAGACAGGAAAAAACATTTAAATATTTCATTTTGGTGATCAAAGACGAGTTTTATTATTGACTACAGGAGGACTTTAAAATAACATTTTAATCAAAGGTTTGTTATAATAATAACAAACATTATAAATAACTTTTGATTCAAATGTTATTTTATTGTTTTGACAATATGTAGTTTCATTAATGCAGTACGGCACTCGAGCATCAAAATATATGCACACAATGCACAGAAACTTGTCATTTATTGCTTTAGTATGTATTTAAGTCACATGTATTTCTATAGCGATTTCTACAGTACAGATTGTTTCAAAGCAGCTTCACAAGGATAATCAATGATGCAAACAGTTCAATTCTGCTGTAAAAAGACAATATAATGGCATTATTCAGCTGAAGTCAGTTTTATTTGCTCAAAAACCATTTAAATTAATGATTTGTTTCAATCAGAAGAATGATAAAAATGATTTTCACAGACTTTGTTACCAAATTAGTTTGAAATGTTATTAAAATATATAATATTATAATATTATTAATATATATATATATATATTACATAATATACATATGTGTGTGTGTGTGTGTGTATATATATATATATATATATATATATATATTTTTTTTTTTTTTTTTTATATAATAAAATTTTATAAAATAATAATTAGAATTATTGTTTTATTTATATGCATCAATATAACTATGCTTAGTAATTAACAATGATATTTAACTTCATGTTTTTTATTTATTTATTTATTTATTTATTTATTTATTAATTATTGAATCGTGAAATGCCATGAACATTTCTGATGACACAAACACTATATATATATATATATATATATATATACACACACACACACATTATATATTTTTTTAATTAAATTTTATAAAATAATAATTATTACAATTATTGTTTTAATTATATACATCAATATACCTATGCTTAGTAATTAACAATGATATTTGATGTGATGTTTTTTATTTATTTATTTATTTATTTATTTTTATTTATTAATTATTCAATTGTGAAATGCCATGAACATTTCTGATTGATGATGCAAACACTATATATATATATATATATAAAATATTTTTTTATTAAATTTTATAAAATAATAATTATTAAAATTATTGTTTTAATATTATATATCAATATAACTATGCTTAGTAATTAACAATGATATTTAACTTCATGTTTTTTATTTATTTATTTATTTATTTATTTATTAATTATTGAATTGTGAAATGCCATGAACATTTCTGATGATGACACAAACACAACACATTATATATTTTTAATTAAATTTTATAAAATAATAATTATTAAAATTATTGTTTTAATTATATACATCAATATACCTATGCTTAGTAATTAACATTGATATTTACCTTCATATTTATTTATTTTATAGAAACGTGAAATGTCATGAATATCTCTGATTGATAATGATTAATAATCACAGCTGTATCAAAGATCAAGGAAACACCAGTTCTCATGTGTTCAACCGACCCAATCCCGAATGACCGCGAGCATCTCGGACAATCGGTTTGGCTCGTGCGCGTGTCACTGTGGCTCGGCTTCGGATCACCGGCTCCATTGAGAGTCTAATCCAGGCCGGTCCGTCTCTTATCGCCCGCCGTCCAGCATCTCGTTCAGGCTGGGATGGAGTAACTCTGCCCGACACCCTACGGTTTGGACGACAAGCTACGTTAATGAAATGTTAATGAGACGTTTATGAAATGTTAATGTTTCTCGGTGGCTTCTGGCTGGCGAGCTGCACGAGCGAGCGGATTCACCGCTGACGTGTGGACGGAGTAATCAGCGATAGCGCCGCGACTGCAGGGCTCTGATTACAGCTGAAAGTGATGCGGACAAATTGAACAGGCCTTTCTCAGTGAAACGTAATGCTGATGATTATGGTAATGATGTGCTGAGATGGTTTGAACTCTTTTTGTATTCAGGACGGCTCAGTTGTGGGTCTCTTAAAACGCTGGCGTTATGATGAAAGATTGGTCCATCAATATCAGACCTGAAAGACAAAGCAAAGTCAAAATTGACACTATTTACTGTCTTAAAGTCACAACGCATTTTACTTTCATAACGTGATGCATTTTAATGAGGATGGGAGTTTAGTTGAGGAATGGGTTTGATCGTCATCTTCAGGTTCACAGATAATGTTGTTTTGCCGCTTCTTACATGTTTTTCGATGACATTATTATATATGAGTGTTTTGAATAAAATGGACACATCGGCCATTTTCTTTTTCATCTCTAGGTAAACAAGACATTTTTAGTGCCACTTTATTTTACTAATGAACTAAAAGTGCTAACTTCACTACATTAACTACATTAATATTTCAGTGGTGTGACAGCAGCGGGTTTGATAGTAGTGTATATTTTTCAGTAATGAGCATTTAGCGAGTGGAGATGAAGTCTGACAAAGAACCCAAACTCTTTTTGTCACACTTTTATCATCTGCTTTACAGTCCAGCAAATAATCTCAGGTGTTCTTCTGCACTGATGTCTCTCTGATATACAGCGTTAGGACGTCTTTTAGTGAATCGGTGGTTAAAGTGAATCATTAAAAAAAAATAAGAATAAAATAAAAATGTTTTGCTGATTCATTTGATTCTTTTTAGCAGTATAGAAAACTAATTATGTATTATATTATATTATATTATATTATATTATATTATATTATATTATGTTATATTATATTATATTATATTATATTAAAATAAATATTTTCTATTTTTTTTTTTTTTTTCGTTTTTGTAAAGATATGAAACCTGCTTTTTTTCTTATCTTTATTTTTATATATTCAGATATTATATTTTTATGATATATTACACAATTTTTATTTAAAATTATTATATTTTTTTTACATTTATTTTGTTTTTGTAAAGATAAGAAACCAAACAGCTTCTTATAATATTATATTATATTATAAATATTAAAATATTGTTTTTATATTTATTAAATTTTAGTAAAGATATGAAACCAAACAACTTCTTTATTATATTATATTATATTATACATCACGATACAGGGGTTATGATACGATATATTGCAATATTTCTTGTTTTTTTAGGATCAATGATCAATTTTAGAAAAACAGTCATAAAAACACCAACAAAAACATAAAACCTGAGATGCATATGACTTGCATAAAACATTATTTTATTTTATAAATAAAACGAATAAACCAAATAAATAAATGCATAAATATCGATACAGTGTTTTTGAGAGTCAATACAGCATCGTCAAACATAATATTGTGATATTCAGGTGTATTGATATTTTCTTGCACCCCTATTATTTATTATGTTATATTACATTATATTGAAATATTGTGTTTTTTATATTTATTTAATTTTTATAAAGACATGAAACCAACTTCTTTTTATTATATTATATTATATATATATATTTTTTTATTTAAAAAAAATAAATGAAATAAATTAAAATAAAAGGGAATTTCCTTCTCACGACTCACTGAACGGTGGAAGCACTAGTTAACTGATCACTGCAGCTGTTAGTGTGTGTGTGTGTGTGTGTGTGTGTGTGTGGTCCAGTGTTTCATCAGGAGCTGAAGCAGGTCTCGAGGTTCTGGCCTGTTTGTTCTCCTGACTGATTATACAGACGGACCATCTGCTGGCCGGCTGCAGTCACATCGATCAGCGAATGTCCCAGTGAGAGCCGCCACGTCCTTTCATTAGCCGTCCATTTGCCTGCCTAACTTTGAACAGCTCGGTGGAACAAATCAGTCACTCGCTCGCTAAGAGAAGCTGCTTCCAGACGGAGACCTGCGAGGATGGTGGTGACAAAACATTTACGACATCCCAAACCCATTCTGCACCACTAACGGCACCAAGCAGAGCTGCAAAAATTATGATTCCTGATTAAATAATGATTTATTGGTCTCTAACAGGGCTGAAATGATCTCTCTCTCTGCTGCACAAACACTATAATTACACATTTAACCTTTATGCATCATGCTTGATATCCACCCAGAAACAGGTTTAATGTCAGTCAGGTGAGTTTTCAAACAAGCATGACCCTGAGATGGCGGCAGGTCAGTGGAATGAACATATCGATGCTCACAGACTCTGAATATGACGCAGACGCTTCGCTTCAGCCCTGTTAGAGCCCAATAAAGCATGAACTCGATCTGTTTACCTTCTCAGAAACTGAACCAGTCATATTAACAGTCAATCGCTCAAATAAGATTCGGATTTTGGAGGCAAAATGTGAATTAAGCGTTTATTCTTGCCAAGGGAGATGGACAAATCAATAGGAAATAACAGCTACAGGCCTGCCAACCGACAAACGGCAGGCCAAGTAGATGAAGGAGGGTTTTTTTTGTACGGATGTGGGTTAAATAATGAGTTTGAAAAGGTTACTTCCTTGGCAAATACTGTAGTACACTATTGAGTGGATCTGAGAGTTTATTATAAAGGAATAGTCATCATTTACTCACCCTAATGTCGTTCAATAGGAGAAGCTTAGCCAAAATGATTCCACTTTTTTGTCTTCTGAAATCTCCAAAGCAGTTCTCCAAGCTTGTGAATAATTTTCAAATTTAAAATCACCAATGAAATCTGACAACAACTGTCTCATAAATTTTGTTTCTAAACGCTCAAAACCAACCAAAGACATGGTTGACAAAGTGACATGTTGACTTTACCGCTTGCCGACTAGCTGTTATTTAGAAGGTGAGACATATTCCGCCATATTGTGCATTGCACTTTCTCCCATTCATAATAATACGAGTGCATTGTCTTTTTATTTTTATCTAAAGTCTTTGGTATAATTAAAATAAGGTCAATAGTATAAACATTTAAACTAACTAATTTCACCAAACGTTCCTCAGTTGATTAATCACAGCACATTAAGACAATTTTGTATTGAAAGTTTTCTGAAATGTTGTTTAAATATGCAAATGAGGCATCGTCTAATTAAAAATGCACTAATTTGCATACATTTCCAGAACAGAAATATAAACATTGAATGAATTCAGGTTCAAAGTTCTTGTTTTATTTTGTTGATGTATTAGAGTTAAGGTTTTTTTCTGGATATCTCTTTTTATCGCACTATAAATCAGAAATTGCAGTAAAATTAATATTACATTTTCATGTTTTTAGGAATAGAATGTAATATAAATCACACTGTAAAAACATTATATCAATAAGTCATATAATTTACTCAAAAAAGAAGCTGGATTAAAAACAACCCAAGTTGAGCTGAAAATGGACAAACCCAAAGAATGGGGTGTTTTAACCCAGCGAATGGGGTATTTTAACCCAGCGAAAGGGGTGTTTTAACCCAGCGAATGGGGTATTTTAACCCAGCGAAAGGGGTGTTTTAACCCAGCGAATGGGGTATTTTAACCCAGTGAAAGGGGTGTTTTAACCCAGCGAATGGGGTATTTTAACCCAGCGAATGGGTTTTTTTGACCCAGCGAATGGGGTATTTTAACCCAGTGAAAGGGGTGTTTTAACCCAGTGAAAGGGGTGTTTTAACCCAGCGAATGGGGTATTTTAACCCAGCGAATGGGGTATTTTAACCCTGCGAATGGGGTATTTTAACCCAGCGAATGGGGTGTTTTAACCCAGCGAATGGGGTGTTTTAACCCAGTGAAAGGGGTGTTTTAACCCAGCGAATGGGGTATTTTAACCCAGCGAATGGGGTATTTTAACCCAGCGAAAGGGGTGTTTTAACCCAGCGAATGGGGTATTTTAACCCAGTGAAAGGGGTGTTTTAACCCAGCGAATGGGGTATTTTAACCCTGCGAATGGGGTATTTTAACCCAGCGAATGGGGTTTTTTGACCCAGCGAATAGGGTGTTTTAACCCAGCGAATGGGGTATTTTAACCCAGTGAAAGGGGTGTTTTAACCCAGTGAAAGGGGTGTTTTAACCCTATGAATGGGTTGTTTTAACCCAGCGAAAGGGGTGTTTTAACCCAGTGATTAGGTTGTTTTAACCCTATGAATGGGTTGTTTTAACCCAGCGAAAGGGGTGTTTTAACTCAGTGATTAGGTTGTTTTAACCCAACGAATGGGATGTTTTGGGTTCATTTTAGGTCAGTCATATAGTTATTTTTAAACAATAGTTGTGTTAATTAAAACTACCCAGCAGGATGAGCAACCACTGGGTTAAAACAACCCAATCGCTGGGTTTGTCCATATTCAACCCAACTTGGATTGTTTTTAAGCCAGCATTTTTTAGTGTGTATGTTTCTACATAATTTATGCAGTTTCAACTCATTTTTAAGTCAGTTTAATTTGAAATGATTTGTACAACCAATCTGATTATACTTAAGTTCAGTTGCAGCTTTAAATTTTTTAAGTTTTTAAGTTGATTGGGTATATGTTTTTTATGGAAGACATGAATAAAACTGTAAAGTTTGGTCTGTTTAAATTTCTGAGTCAAACTCACCGCTTTAAAGATATGGATTGAAATCTACAGATGCAAAAGTTCAATAAAAAGAGTTTTCTTTCCACTATTCTGAATGAAGACATGTTATGGAAGCAAAATTAACCAATGCGTAAAAAAAAAACAGATTTAGCCTTAAATGTCATGATTGGTTATGAGACACTGCTGGCATCACTGATGTCAAATGTGCACGAATATGTGCATTTGCAAATGAGTTTTGAGCGCTGCCAAATCTGAGCCCTAAATTTGGGTCGCACTCATGAGGATGAGAAAACGATGACAGGATGTTCATTTTGCATGAACTAAGCCCTTTGAAAAAGGTAACAAAAGAAGTGTTTCCTCCATGAGCCTGTGTTTGACAGCTCTGTGGGTTCAAATCATCCTTTTTTTGCCTCTGCGACAGTGTAAGCATGGCCACAGCGGGAACGCCGTTGTCCTGAAAGTGCTCTGCATGCCACGACAGCCAAAGACCTGTCAAGTTTAGAGAACAAGATATATGAGCATATTGTTTGTGTCTCTAAGGGCGTCTCGTTCCACGCTGGTGGCTTCTTCATCTCTGTCCACTCGCAGGAACTGTGGGGAGCGTCTGTTTGTGAATCTGAGAATGGGAATCATAGTTTGTGATGCGTGAGCAGGTCTGGATTGGATCTACAGATCTACAGCAGCAAACTAATAGCCATCATGCACCGAATAAAAAAAGGCAAAAAGCTGTTTATGGATGTGATTTTAGGGAAAAAAAGCAGGTTTTTTATCATGCAATCAGCATTAACTTTCCATATTACATACTACCGCTCAAAAGTTTTGGGTCAGTAAGACGTTTTAAGTCTCTTCTGCTCACCAAAGCTGCATTTATTAATCAAAAATACAATAAAAATAGTGTAATATTATTACAATATAAAACATCTGTTTTCTATGTGAATATATAGTAAACTGTAATTTATATCCAGTGATCAAAGCTGAATTTTCAGCATCATTACTCCAGTCTTCAGTGTCACATGACCCTTCAGAAATCATTCTAATATGATGATTAGCTGCTCAAGAAATATTTGTTTATCAATGAATGTTTTTATGACAGTCAACATTTCAATTATTATATCTCTGCAAAAGTTTTTGATCAATAAAAATCCAGTGCATAAATGAATTTCTTTGTCAAAGCAGCCTGTAAATCGCATGAGGAATATCCAATGGCATTTGGTCATTATTGCAAAATAAACCTTCACAGGGTGACCAGGACATGTATCGCAGGGTCTGAATGTGTTTATGTTGTGTTAATGAGTGACTGACTGCACATTATCATTCTTATTGCCCTTTTACAAAGTCTTGATGTTGTTTTTGGGCTCTACTAGATTGAATGTTGATTATTTTCCTCATATTCTCCATTGTTGCAGCTCCTCTCTTCCCAGTCTGTCAGTAACGCTCTGTTTAGTTCCTGTCTCTATGAAGCCCCTCCTTCTGAAAAGTACAATGTGCTCTGATTGGTCAGCTGGAGCAGTGTGTTGTGATTGGTGTTTGGGAAATGCCCCGCCCCTTACCATAACCACCAGTTTCAACACACTACTAACTAACTTAACCAGGCCCCGCCCCTTTATTCTGCTCATTAATTATTTAAATGAGGAATATTATGACGTGATCATTCCTGGAAGAAAACTCAAGACTACAGTTCAGAAACAGTGACACTGATATAGAGAATAAGGGACTTTTTCATGCTCAAACGGCAACATTACACACAGAATAAGTCCGAGCCTAACCCGAATGAACTTCACCAAAGTCGATTCCACATACTGTAACAATATCAATAACGAGTCTGTGATGTCAGCAGCGGCTGTTAATGATGAACAGTGAACGTGTGGCAGGAAGGAGACGTGGGTAATGAGATCCGCTCGTCTCACCTGTGGAGCCGTCATGGGAGGAAACACATTCGGTTGCTTGATAACAAGAGAACCTTTAGGTTGGAGGACTGAAATAGAGTCTGTGTGTTGCTGTGATCGATGCTGCAGTCCTAGATTCAGCATTATTCCTCGGTTTGTCACACCTTTAACGAGCGATGCATGATTTTCTCAGGTCAAACGATGCTACACAAGTTCTCAATTTTAACTTTGACCTTGTTTGCCGCTGATCAGCGAACGGCGTTTCATTCGGTGCCGTCATGAACAAAACAAGATGTTCAATTGGTCATGTGTTCATCAGGTTGTGTGTATTTCATTTAACTTTTTAGAACCTTAATTTTATATTTTTTTCAGAGTTTTTGCCTGAGTAATTAATTTCAAGTATTCTAAAAAGAGCAAAAGGTTTGAAGATTGCAAATTTGACACCACTTTGATTTAATGCAGCAATTAAATGTAAGTTTTTAATTTTAGTATGTTGACATTTCTTAATCTACATTTAGAGAAAATGTTTTTTCTTACTTCAAATACAATATTATTCAAAAGTTTGGGGTCAGTCAGGTCTTTTTGGAAAGAAATTAATACTTTTATTCAGCAAGGACTCATTAAATTGATCAAAAGTGACATTAAAGACATTTATAATGTTACAAAAGATTCTATTTCAAATAAATGCTGTTCTTTTGAACTTTCTATTCATCAAAGAATCCTGAAAAAAAGCATCAGTTTTCACAAAAATAGGAATCTGCAAGAACGGTTTTCAACATTGATAATAAGAACCATTATTAATTATTGAGCTCCAATAATAATTAATAATAGCTGAGCTGCAAATCAGCATATTAGAATGATTTCTGAAGGATCATGTGACACTGAAGACTGGAGGTGAAGATCAGTAATGATGCTGAAAATTCAACTTTGATCACTGGATATAAATTACATTTTACTATATATTCACATAGAAAACAGCTGATTTACATTGTAATAATATTTCACAATTTCTTCTGTATTTTGATCAAATAAAAACAGCATTGCTGAGCAGAAAAGACAATTACATTACTTTTGAACAGTTATTGCTTTAGTTTGCTTTCAGTGTTTACATGTGACTGCATGTATTTTGTCTGTGTAGAAACTGCATTAAATCCTTCTGTGACACTGCAGTATTTTTTAATGTGAAGGTCAAGCGGTGTAGAAACCCTGACTCCCACACCTCACGTGATGGACGCTGATCTTCACCCATCACGAGTGAGCTAAGAGTCTGTGTCTGAGTCTGCGGCGGGTCAGGGATGTAGACGTGTGCTTTAGCTGTGATTGACGTGTTTTTGTACATCGTCTCTAATGATGTATGTCTTTGTTCTGCACCCCGAGTCTGTTTAAGCTTAGACGACACTTCGTTCTTGATTTTAATTCCCAGAGGCAGCGTGAGCACTTTCTTCATTCATTTCCATGTTCAAAGTGGCCAATAATGTCTTTAGCTTTCTAGACACGACCCCATCATTGTGCGGGCTGGTTTAATGAAAACATTTCATCTTCATGTTGTATAACTTTCATTCCTCCAAAATGAGATGAAACACAGTGATTGCACGCTGTCAAGCTTTAAAAGTGACAGAAAGGTATCATGACGGTAGTCCGTATGACTTTATTTCCAGACTTCTGAAGTTATATGAAAAGTTTTGAAGTTTTTTCAGCACTACAGCTCTCAAATGTCATTTGTGAACACTCATAGTCAGAGTTGCCAATTTGTGTTTGAGTTACAACAAACAAAAAACAGCCTTTTTGGTATCATTGAGATCAAGTGTTGCTTTTAACATATTTAAATGTCTTTGAGAAGGTCCTTTATGTTGCATTTTGGAGCTTGACAGTGTCTGATCACTGCATGACGTCATTATATGGAAAAGAGCAGCATTCTGCCTCATATTTACTGTGAGGACCGAATTTAAGGTTTTGTTAAGTAGTTGCTAGGCTGTTCTGAGTGGTTGCTAGGATGGTAGCTATGTTTTTTTTTTGTTGTTGTTTTTTTTGTTAGTTATTAGGACCTTGTATTGTAGTTGCCAAGATGTTCTAGGTAGTTGCTATGGTGTTTTGGGTAATTTTTGTTTGGCTCAGTCTTAGGTTATTGCTAGATGTTACACAGACAGAAAGATCCACAGATAGATAGAAGGACAGATGGATGGAGAAAGGGATGTTAAATGGATGGATGGATGGATGGATGGATGGATGGATTAACAGACAAATGGATATTAGATGGATGGATGGACATATAGATAGATAGATAGACAAACGGATGGATGGATGGATGGATGGATGGATGGATGGACAGATAGACAGACAAACAGATATTAGATAGTTGGATGGATGGATGAATGGATGGATGGATGGATGGATGGATTGACAGACAAATGGATATTAGATGGATGGATGGACATATAGATAGATAGATAGATAGATAGACAAACGGATGGATGGATGGATGGATGGACAGATAGACAGACAAACAGATATTAGATAGTTGGATGGATGGATGAATGGACAGACGGATGGATGGATTAACAGACAAATGGATATTAGATGGATGGATGGACATATAGATAGATAGATAGATAGACAAACGGATGGATGGATGGATGGATGGACAGATAGACAGACAAACAGATATTAGATAGTTGGATGGATGGATGAATGGATGGATGGATGGATGGATTGACAGACAAATGGATATTAGATGGATGGACAGACGGATAGATAGATAGACGGACAGATAGACAGACAAACAGATATTGGATAGTTGGATGGATGGATGGATGGACGGACAAATGGATGGATGGATGGATGGATGGACAGATAGACAGACAAACAGATATTAGATGGATGGATGGATGGATGGATGGATGGACGGACAAATGGATATTAGATGGATGATGGATAGATGGACGGACAGATAGACAGACACTCAGACAGATAGATAGATAGATAGACAAACGGATGGATGGATGGACAGATAGACAGACAAACAGATATTGGATGAATGGATGGATGGATGGATGGACGGACAAATGGATATTAGATGGATGATGGATAGACGGACGGACGGACAGACAGACAGTCAGACAGATAGATAGACAAACAGATATTATATGGATGGATGGATGGATGGATGGACAGATAGATAGATAGATAAAGAACATCAGTGAGGAAATCTGAATTTCATTCTCCATCAGAGACTCTTTTATTATTCGTGTTCAGTTCTTCAGAAAGCACTAGAGGTTTATCAGCAATAAAGTCACATTACTCAACATGGAAAACAGAAAAATACATTCATCATCTCCTCCTCTTCTCTGTGTGCTTTTAATAAAGCATTTTATTATGTGCAGGGATGCAGGAACCTGTTTAATAGACGCATCGCTTCTCATGCAGCGTTTCCATTCGTACGCTCATCCAGCGAGCTTCACATCTCTCCATCTGATTTTCGGAACGTCTTTCTGGTTGTGACAAATTTTGGCGCCAGATGCCAGAATCCATTTGCTGTAATATGGAGCGAATCCTGGAATGCGGATGGAGCATATGCGGCGTGGTTTAATGAAGTGCAGAAATAGAGCCGGTAACAAACCCTCCCGCAGTAAATTAGCCAGCAGAAGGTCCATAAAAGTGTCTCATATACAGAAGCTCGGCTCATTCAAACTAATGACACACGCCGTCCCATCGTACTTCTCCTTGGGTTTGATGCAGCGTCTCGCTTGATTGGCAGAACCTCGCATTATTATCTGGCCAAAAGTTAATATCTACTACAAAGGTTTTGCCTTGAAAAAGCCTAGAAACCAATCAATAAATAAAGAAATAAATATGCTGTATTTGACAATGGAAATGATGCTAGTTGGAATAATGAGTTTGGGACTGAAGTATTTATGAGTTCTTTATTAGCTCACAAAGTTTTAAACATCATCAAGTAGTTGTGAATTTATAAGAGTCTCATATCACGCTTCACATTTCCTTAGCTTTATATGATATGTCAATGCGAAACTGCTGCTAAATACATAAACAGGTGGTCATTTCTGTCTGCACAGCTGACATACTGTCACATGCTGTTTTTATATAGTGTAGTTCAACCAGTTTTCTAAAAAGAACGATTTATTGTTGAACTGGACATCACTAGATGGAACCGGAAGTGCTAAAATGCAACTTTAGAGTTCCTTTTAGAACCACACTGAACCTTTTTGCATAAAGGGCTCTTTAACCCCTTAAGCCCTTTCGCTCGTAACATCAAGAAACATGCTCTGATTGTGGAAAATTGGACAACATTATTTACAATGAGTCCAACATCTGCATAATCCAATAAGCCGATCACGAGATATTGATCACGCAATTACAACATATAAAACCCCACAGACACACAGATTTGAACTGAAGCTAAAATGTAGCTATCACTTGGCATTTTAGCTTAACATAATCCATTAATCCGATCACAAGTTAGTCCATGTGAAATAACGATTTTAAAAATGTCCATCAGGAGCGCCAATAGATAAACAAAAAGGCTGCCTTGGTTCCAAATGCTGTAACTTTTGATTTCTTCATGCGATCACCACAAAATTTGCTCCAGATACAGCTCACATATAGGGGAACATCACCAAAAAATGTAAGAATTGTCCTCCTACCTTATTGTATGTCAAATATGAAATATATGTAAAATTTCCCTTGAGCAAACTTTTATTTTTTATCTTTATCACCAGTTTTTCAGCATGAAAATGTTCAAATGTAATTTTTTTTTTTTATTTAAAAATGTAAAAAATTTTCTTTCAAATGATACCAACCTTTTGACTCTCCTTGCTAGAGATTTGAAGTTATGAGTCATTATTTTTGTGCATGTCACTCAGAAAACAAAAACAATGAAAAATGCCTACCTTTGTTCCAAATGCTGTAACTTTTGGTTTCTTCATGCGATCACCACAAAATTTGCTCCAGATACAGCTCACATATAGAGGAACATCACCAAAAAAGTTTAAGAATTGTTCTCCTACCTTATTGTATGTCAAATATGAAATATATGTAAAATTTCCCTTGAGCAAACGTTTATTTTTTGTTTTTATCACCAGTTTCTCAGCATGAGAATGTCCTTTTTTTTTTATTTAAAAACGCATGTCACAAGTAAAAATGCCTACCTTTGTTCCAAAAGCTGTAAATTTTGATTTCTTCATGCGATCACCACAAAATTTGGTCCAGATACAGCTCACATATAGGGGAACATCACCACTACCTTATTTCCTTCATGAGATATTTCATTTTAAATTAGAAAGACATGTACATTTTCCCTTTATTATGTTTATTTGCAGTTTCTCATCATGAGAATGTCCAATATTTAAAAAAAAAAATAAAAAAATAAAAAGTTTCCTTTCAAACAATAACAACTTTTTGACTCTCCTTGCTTTAGTTTTGGAGTTACGAGTCTTTACTTTTTTGTGTGTCACTCCTTCAGGGCTTAATGGGTTAAAATTGAGTCAAGAACCCTAGAGTTCCATTTAGAACCACATTGAACCTTTTTGGCATAAAGTGTTCTTTAAAATTGAGTCAAGAACCCGAGAGTTCCATTTAGAACCTTTCTTAGAATGATATAGTGGTAATCAGTGTAAATATCTTCTTCCACAGTTAGTTTTCTCTCTTGTCAGATCAGTTTCTCTCATGATAGAGCAGACGTTTGAAGAGAATCTTAGTTAAACTGTCGGCATGTTTACAACATCTACCTGAATAATAACTCACCTGGTTTATTCACTTACTGAGGTCCTGATTAATCCCATTAAGGAGCTGTAGATTAGAAACACTGGACTGTCATAAGAGGAACAGAGAGTTTCTCACACGAGTTCAGCTTCTCATTGGGTGCACGAGGCTTTTCCTCTAAATCTCGCATTATTCCCGGAGCCGTTCGCGGTTCTCATCCTGATGCAAATCGCCGGGATCCTTTTGAAATGCCGTTCAGGTTTCCAGCTCCTTCCGCATTGATATTCCACACGGGTTCTCATCTGTCATAGGATGGTGCATTATTATTATTTACGTCCCTTGTTAAACGTCGCCGCTCTTTTGGGCCTCTGGCCGCTTGCCGACACTTTCAATAAGAGCCCTTTGTGAAGAGGCCTTTGAGAGCGTCCAAAGCAAACTGAAGCGAGCAGCACACGGAGCCAAGTGAAGCATCAGCGTTTCTAAGTTGGCTGATGCTGTTTACTACTTTGTGGATGTGCATTGCACTCCGTTCGTTTAATGTGGCCTTTCATTTAATGCTGATTGTCAGCTGGTGCCGCTGGGAACTTCCTGTTTGGAACAAGCATCTGTGACTGGGGATTATTATTGTGTCTTCATTATTGATTTTGCAATGGAAATTGTCTTCACTTTCAACCTGTCAATCACATGAGATCCACCAATAGCAAACCACAACCATCCAATCAATTCCCCATGGACCGCCCACGTTAAATGAAATACTTCTCCAACATGGTGGTGTTGAAATATAAAGCAAAATTTTATGCTAAACATATTTTCTTCTTTTTTGACCTAGATACGGTGTTGACAGGTTAGTGGAGTATATTCAGCATTAGTGTGTAAAAACCCTCTCGCTGTTATGTAAGAGACGGAGTCGGAGCGTTTGTGAGTCTGTGTGCTTGTGGATCGTTTTTTAAGGCTCATTAGTGGCTCCTTTGCCTTCAACTTTCTCGTCTCCATGGCAACTCACCCCACATGCTTAAGGCTTCTAAAGCAATCTAAACCCAATTTAGGCGTCTTCCCCTCAGGTTCGGCGATCAGTGTTAAATACACGCGCATCTTCAGTCCTGATGCTGCTGCGGAGCTGAAAACACCTGCAGAAGACGCTTTCAGATATCTGTCAAATGTGCTGCATCTGTCACAGGTGTATAATCAAAGCTGGACAGAAACTCACTCTGCGTGAATGTTAGAAATGCCTGAATTATTGCATATTAAATGCCGTTGGTACTGTTTAAGGTCATGCTGTGCTTGTGGAGCGGTAGAAGGAATATGTTTGTATGTCAGGTGCCATTAGCAAAATGCCGTTTATGTAACAACCAACTTTATCACTACTAGTCTAATGTAAGTTGCTGACAATAACCTCAACTTAACTTCTCAAAGGTGAAGATCATACTGACACCATCATCCTGCAGCCGAACGTAAAGTTTAAGCAAAACCCCAACAACTAGCAGGGTTTTTATAGTAAACTAAAACTAAAGCTATAAAAATATATAAAAATATATAAAGAAAAACGTTAACTTATTTTATTTCAGCTAGTTGCCAAGGCAACATTTCTCATTTTCACTAAGTTCAAGTGCTAAAACTAAAAACAAAAACTAATAAAAATGACAGACAAATCTCAGACATGTTCACAAGTCCAAGTCAAGTCTCAAGTCAAGTTTTTGTATCAAGTTTAAATATCAAAAGTTTACTTTTACTTTAAAATTGTCTAATAAAGCACACAAAATACTACTTAAATCATTTCTATTACTTTCTATATTTATACAAAATTATACCATTGAGAACTATACATTTTGAGCTATATGAGTTGCCGTAGTTTGATGTAGATCTCAAGTGATGCTGGAAAAAGTAGTCTTCCAGTGAGCGCTGGTGGTAACAAAACAAGCATTACAGTAAACAACACAACGAACAACATTTCCATCTGTGTGTCTTGTTTGTGATAAGGCGATATAATGACGCAATGCGACTTAAACCGATCTGTGGAAATGAGTCGGGCGGACAGGGTCATAAAATGCGTATGGAAGTGTTGGTCCAATCCAAATACAATTTAACATGGTTAATCTGGATATTATATGCATTATCAAGTACTTGGGCCAAAATAAATAAAAAACGAAAAGGACATGTATTTCTTGAAAATGGACCACAAGCAAGCTTCTGCAGCTGTGCAACACCGCAGCTTCCCTTCGGATTGATTGATTGCTTTTCAAATGAAATGAATGAGTTTATCACAAGGTAAGGCTTGGCTTTATTGTTATTATTTGTTGCTAATGTTGTTTTCTAATGGGTGATGAATTTGCGTGCCGTCAGATGTGTCACGCGCTCGATGGCTTGGTGTGTTTAGAGACGATTTGTGATTTTCGCTGCTGCAGCACATATTCGGGAATGAATAGATAGTAAAATGTGGTGTTTCGTGCCATCATGTGGGGTAGTAAATAGAGAATGTAAATGGGAATTTCATGCCAAAAGACTTGTATTTTTCACAAGTCTCTATCTTCAAGTCCAAGTCAAGTCTCGAGTTGGTAGTTCACGAGTCCAAGTCAAGTCGCAAGCCATTTATTTTTGCAACTTAAAGGGTTAGTTCACCCAAAAATGAAAATTGTGTCATTAATGACTCACCCTCATGTCGTTCCAAACCCGTAAGACCTTCATCTTCGGAACACAGTTTAAGATATTTTAGATTTAGTCCGAGAACTTTCTGTCCCTCCATTGAAAATGTATGTACGGTAGACTGTCCATGTCCAGAAAGGTAATAAAAACATCATCAAAGTAGTCCATGTGACATCAGTGGGTTAGTTAGAAGTTTTTGAAGCATCGAAAATACATTTTGGTCCAAAAATAACAAAAACTACGACTTTATTCAGCATTGTATTCTCTCCCGGAATCCTTTCCATTGAATTGATTCCATTGAATCCTTTCATCTGTCGGTGTTGGTAATGCACTTTTACGTCGCCGTGGTTGTTTTTGGCGATTAGGACATCCGTGACATTTTGAAGCATCGAAAATACATTTTGGTCCAAAAATAACAAAAACGATGACTTTATTCAGCATTGTCTTCTCTTCCGGGTCTGTTGTCAATTCGCGTTCACGACTCCGCTTCTTCTTCTTCTTCTTTCCTGTTTTACGGCGGTTGGCATCCAGCTTATTGGTGCATTACCGCCCCCTTCTGCTCCGGAGTGTGGTTCACGACTCCGCAGTGACGCTGATGACGTGTTATCTGGTGCGCCCGAGCTTCGTTTACAGTCTGAGGGAGACGCACGCTGTATTCAAGCTATTCTACATTGTTTGTATTTTGGTATTGCTATATTTTTTTAACTGGTGCGTAAGTGTGCATGTCGCGGATGTCCTAATCACCAGCTTCAGACGTAAAAGTGCATTACCAACGCCGACAGATGAAAGGATTCAATGGAATCAATTCAATGGAATCAGTTCAATGGAATCAGTTCAATGGAATTAATTCAATGGAAAGGATTCCGGAAGAGAAGACAATGCTGAATAAAGTCGTAGTTTTTGTTATTTTTGGACCAAAATGTATTTTCAATGCTTCAAAAACTTCTAACTAACCCACTGATGTCACATGGACTACTGTGATGATGTTTTTATTACCTTTCTGGACATGGACAGTCTACCGTACATACATTTTCAATGGAGGGACAGAAAGCTCTCGGACTAAATCTAAAATATCTTAAACTGTGTTCCAAAGATGAACGGAGGTCTTACGGGTTTGGAACGACATGAGGGTGAGTCATTAATGACATAATTTTCATTTTTGGGTGAACTAACCCTTTAAGTGCGACTCGAGTCCAAGTCTATATATATATATATATATATATATATATATATATATATATATATATATATATATATATAAAATAGTGTATATACTTGATTGTTCGCTCTGCAGATAATTTATTATTATTATGACTACTATTATTGTTGTTATAGTAATGTATTTTTATTTATTTATTATTGCAGATTTATGTATGTATGTGTGTGTGTGTGTGTGTGTTATGTATATATACTCAGCAAAAAAAGAAACGTCCCTTTTTTCAGGACTCTGCATTTCAACAATAATGTTGTAAAAATCCAAATAACTTTACAGATCTTCATTGTAAAGGGTTTAAACAATGTTTTCCATGCATGTTCAATTAACCATAATCAATTAATTAACATGCACCTCTGGAATGGTCGTTAAGACCTTAACAGCTTACAAAAAGTAGGCATTTAAGGTCACAGTTCTAAAAACGCAGGACACTAAAGAGACTTGTCTACCGACTGTGAAAAACACCCAAAGAAAGATGCCCAGGGTCCCTGCTCATCTGCGTGAACGTGCATTAGGCATGCTGCAGGGAGGCATGAGGACTGCTGATGTGGCTATAGGGCAATAAATTGCCATGTCCGCACTGTGAGACGCCTGAGACAGCGCTACAGGGAGACAGGAAGGACAGCTGATCAGCTGTTCATACAAATATTTACACATTAAGTTTACTGAAAGTAAAAACAGTTGAAAGTCAGAGGACGTTTCTTTTTTTGCTGAGTATATATATATATGTATGTATAAAATAGAGCTGTCAAGCAATTAAAATTTTTAATCTAATTAATTACATGATGTGGTTTTTAATGTGCAATTTAATTGCACATCAATTTTAGCTGAGAAATTACCCCCAAAAGACAATTAAAAGTCATTATTGTGTAAAGCATCAAATAAACATTACAAAAAGTAGCTTCAGAAAGAAATATTTTATTTGATTCAACATAGAATTTATTACACATGAACTTTTGGACCAGTAAATGATGACTAAAATATTTTTTTTGGGTGAACTATACCTTTAAAAAATCTAAATAAGAAACTAAAACTGCCAGTAGGTGGCAGTAAATGTCTAAATGATTAAGTCATTAATTCATTGATTTGATTCATTCAAACGGCTGATTCATTCAGAAGTGAAGTAAATGGTTTACACGTCTCTCTGTTCGCTCTGCAGGTAATTTATTAGTATTAGTATTATTATTTCCACTACTAATAATATTATTATTCATATATGATTTATTTGTCTATATTTTATTTATCTATTGCAGTTTTTATCTACAGTGATTGACAGGGATTTGATCCTGTTGGGTTTATTTTATGAGTTTACAGCCTCCCTCAGGCGTACTGTACATACTGTGCTACAGTTTAAAACCCCCTTCAGCCAAACACAGTACGCTTGATATTTACAGTAGATCAATAGAAACCCCTCTGTCCTCTGCGGGATATTGATCGACTCTTACTGCACCTGCTCACGCTCAGAGGGAAGCTCATGGAGAGTTCAGGTCAAACATGGAGGTCTGCTACTGTACTCAGCATGTACAAAAGTTGTACTGATGCTTGTCATATTATATAAAAGTTTTATTTCCTAAGGAGCTCGGCCTTCATGTGCGTGTCTCGTGCTCTACTGTGCTCTGTTTATGGTCATAAATATGGAGTTAGGATGGAGTTTGTCAATAATTTTCACGCAGTGCTTACAATTTGAGAATCTTAATTGATTCTCATAGACAGAGATTTTTTTGGAGGCTTTTCAGATGTTGTTCCTGATAAAAAAGATCCCATTAATCTCAAATGTGACTCTTCTGGTTTCGTATCCCAGCAGCATCTTAAATTGAGTTCAGATTTGCTCAGATACCAAATTGATCTCAGTTTGGAGTTAATATCTCAATTGTTTCTCCTAGACCACAATGAGATTAAATGGAATGGTCTCCAAAGGAATTTTAGGAGAAACATCTGAGGGAAAAGCTGATTCTTGAACATCGGAGAGCAACCTGTTTAGAAACCATTTTCACTTGGAAATTGCTAGTGAATTTCACAATTATTTACAAAGAAACGGCAAGTAACATTGAATTAAATGTGAAATTTTGAAGTAAAACGACTTAAAGAGTATTGTCTTGTAACATGTACTCCAGTAATATGTTTTCCTATTGATCATATTATGTCATGTCTACACAACCCCTTTCAATCCAATGGTTTACATGAAGACTTTTCAGTCCGATTGAGCCATCAATCCAATTAATTGTGTGCATATAAGCGATAGATGTTGTTTTCTTGCAGCTCGGATCATTCAAGCGTGTACGAATGAATGCTAACTGACCCTCAGCCAGAGAAATCTTGGGTTGTCTTCATTGTGCATCATTGCACTGGAGAAGAAAAGCGATTCAAACCTCATCAATAAGAGTCGAGATGAATGACGTTCTGATGCGCCGTCAAACCGTTAGTCACATCATGTTGAAGATAATGAGGAAAGACGTGTTTGGGGGTGGTTCGGTCAGTTGGATATGATAGAAATGAGCTCTTCGCTCGATCCTCCTCATGTAGTGTTCAGCCGAAGGCTTTATAGGGAGCTTCTGAGGCCGTTAAGGGTTGTAGAGCACTTCACATCCACCGGGAGAATATTGATTTCAGGAAGGAACGGTCACTTACAATGAAGCAGCAGGGCAGTGTTCACATCTATTTCATTCAGATCAATAGTCATGAGATTCGACTACCAAAGAAGCTTCTGTAGGTTTGTGTGAATGTGTGTGGAGATCGAGCAACAGATGAGAATTGTGGATGTGCGTCTAATAAACATCAGAGCAACCGTAGGCTATGGTTTAACTGGACTGGTTTATGCAGGGGTTTTTTAATCAAAAATATGATCTCTTTAATGTTTAGTAATGTCATGTAATATCCGTTTACATGAGTCATCCTGAAACAAAAGACTTCAATTACAGGAACACATACAAAGGCCCGTAATTATTTCTCTGTTTGATTGGAAGCGGCACAGCAGCATCTAATTATTTGTAAGCCGATGTCATTGGCCGTGCTAACAGACGAAGAATCAGTCACTGGGTCGAGAGAAGCAAATCATCCACAGATCATGTGTTTACAGCCACCAAACTCACGGTACAACAAATTTTATATCTCAGTTATTATATGGGCCGTTCTACGGAAATGGTGCAAAAAACACATTTAAAAAGCATTTATCTATTCAAATTTTAGATGTTTACTAAGATCCTTCTATTATCTATTGAATCCCATAATAATATTTAAAATAGCAGTAAGCTTAATATATATGAAATCATCATTTATTGGGTACTTTCAATTGGGACGTGTCTGTCCCGAACCCTAACCCCTAAATTTCAACTTATGAAAATGATATTGAAATAATTTTTGCAATTTTTTCCATTGTTGTTTTTAAAAAAAAAAAAAAAATGTATATATATATATATATATATATATATATATATATATATATATTTATTTATTTATTTTATTTTTTTTTTTTTTTAAAGTGAAGTTAAAAATGTGTCCCTCATGTTCATGTCACTACCGAAACAGTGTGTGTTTTAGTCCATTGTCTGAGACTGATTTTAACACACTTCTACATTTTTGATCAGGAAATATTCCTGTGTCCCTCCCTCTCATAGCCTGTCTTTCACAGTAGATAGAGTCCATCATTTTGAGTTAAAGGGGCTCTATGTAGGAATGACACCCAGAGGTCAAAATAGGTACTGCAGTCCAAATTCAAAATATTGTTTGCCCCGCCCCCTCCTTCAAAGACGCAGATGGCCAGCTTGAGGACACGCAACAAGAGGGAGCGCGATTGACAATGAAAGCTGAGGAGACTTACACACTGTAAGCTGATGAGTTGATTTATCTGTGTTTTAATATGCTGTCATTCATAGAGTGTTCAATAGACATGTTCATAGACGTTTTTTGGTATTTTTATGCTTTATTAAAGTGAAAATTTTACATATAGCCCCTTTAAATGTGTTCAAAAGTCTGAAAATCTGTGTGTAACTTTAAAAGGTTAGCTCACCCAAAAATGAAAATTCTGTCATTTATTACTCACCCTCATGTCGTCCCACACCTGTAAGACCTTCGTTAATCTTCGGAACACAAATTAAGATATTTTTGATGAAATCCGATGGCTCCGTGAGGCCTGCATAGGGAGCAAAGACATTTCCTCTCTCAAGATCCATTAATGTACTAAAAACATATTTAAATCAGTTCATGTGAGTACAGTGGTTCAATGTTAATATTATAAAGCCACGAGAATATTTTTGGTGTGCCAAAAAAACAAAATAATGACTTATATAGTGATGGCCGATTTCAAAACACTGCTTCAGGAAGCTTCGGAGCGTTACGAATCTTTTGTGTCAAATCATGATTCGGATCACGTGTCAAACCGCCAAACTGCTGAAATCACGTGACTTTATATTGAATGATCAACTAAGATGTTATTATAGTGTTTGGTTCAATGTTTATTCAAACTAATGAATCCTTCACTTTGAAATCAGTTTGATAAACTTTATGCCTTTTACAAAGAAAGACTGGATTCAAAATGCAACAAATCTCATAAATTGAGATATTTGAAATATTGTAATTGTTATTGATTTACCTGTGAAAACATTTTTTA
Organism: Ancherythroculter nigrocauda; assembly: GCA_036281575.1. Taxonomy (NCBI): domain Eukaryota; kingdom Metazoa; phylum Chordata; class Actinopteri; order Cypriniformes; family Xenocyprididae; genus Ancherythroculter; species Ancherythroculter nigrocauda. The sequence continues at coordinate 60,738,819 of VTFQ01000003.1, forward strand.
AAAATAGCAAAAAATATATTTACAAAGTAGATGTAAAAAAAATCTTAATAGGTCAATGTTTGCATTCATCCATGGCCCATAGACAGATGTATGTAAACTTCAACAGTTGTATGTGACCTCAACTGTATATCTCAATATAGTTGTTTTCAATAACAAAAATCCTATTAAAGAATGATTTAGATAATTAAATGCTTTACAAATGCAAGATACTTTATCTTGTTTGATATCCTTTTATTTGGAAACTGAAAAATAACCAAAATGGCTATATATTTAAATGCTCTCATTTAAAAACTGACAGTAGAAGACAGTTTGTGTAAAGGATGGCTATAGTGCCCCTTGTGGCAACACTGAGAATTGTGTTGCACTATAAGTTGCGTTCTTGCACATTTCAGCACAACAACATATGAAATGGGGCTCGTGTTTATGTATTTTCTTAGAGTATGTTTCAAGTGATGTGGAACTCTGTTATTATCCTGTGAGCATTAGTATGAAAGTGTTTCTCTGAGATCTTTTAGAGAGGAACATCTTCATTTGGGATTCAGATTCATTCTACCCGTCTGTAAGACTGAATCCCATCTGCAGTCCCTCCTATGCATCTTCATCTCCAGAAAGAACCATCTCAGAGGCGTTCAGGGCAGATTTTGTGAGATGTTGTTGTGCTGTCAGCGAAATAGGAGAGGAATAAAGTGGAAATGACACGCAGACGGGAGACAGAGATAACAGGAGGGAGAGAGGGACTGACCTTTCACTCAGACATCCTAACAATATCTGCTGATCTGGATCAGATGAACTGTTCCTGGAACAGTGCTCGGATGAATAATTGAAAAATAGATGCATGATCTCACGTGTTTGATGTCTCGCTGGTGCAGACGCTGTGCCGCATCGATACCAGATTGAAAATGACCTGAGGAATCAAACGGATGGAAAGACAAACAGATTTAAATAGCATCTAGAGACATGAATGCACAGATATAGTGATACAAGATACTTCAGAATACACCATGGTACTGCCATGATAAATGTCCAGAAACACGGTGGTACTGTGGTACATTTTTGTAGGTTTTATTTATTTTATTTTTTTAGTATTTATAGTTCATGTATGGATCTAATATAATGTTACACATCAGATGTTTTTTCCCAACTTTTAATTAAACGTTAGGCCTATTGTGCTTAATAACTCTTTTAACATCAACCACGTCCTGCACTTTCTCATTCATGCAAGTTTTATTAAGTGTTAACAGTGAGATTATGTGGTTTTTATAATCAGTTAACACTGCTTTTGTCATTTTTTACAAGATTTGTCACCAAAAAAGGTTTTACCGAATGACACTTTTGGTTACACCGAATGACGATATTTTCAAACAGGCTGATATCTAGCTTGTTAACAAAAGGACAATCAAATATTTTATATTTAGTACAAGTTTTTATAGCGGTTGCACCGAATGACCTGATGTTTCGGGACATGCGTATGATCAAGAGAAAACATGAATTTTTCAAAGAGTTAAAAAAGAGAGTTAGTTACTTTGCTTCATGACCATGTGGTCCTTTGCAGGTGTCTGAATGATGTCACATCCTGTGATATTGACCACATGACTTGATTCAAAATGGTCCCTTTATATTGGTTACTCCGAATGGCATCAATGAAATTCATTTTTCTGACATTCTTCTCATAACAAAGCAACGACTTCTACACATAATTTTAATGCTATTTTGCACTATGTTGATATATGATGTTATAAAATCATGCCAGAATAAAAAAATATATACATTTATTACATTTTAAGATGTTTTAATCACAAATGAAATGGCTGTATTGGCCTTTGGACGGTTAAACAGAATGACCTTTTGACACTTCAAAATCTTTAAAATATCTTTATATGTAGCAAAATATTATTAAAACCTTTTGGATTCAATAAAAGAGATCTAGTTGTACTACCTTACATACTTTGGATGTCATAACTTTGTTTTTTATTATTATTAAGGCCTTTGGACACAAAAGAAAATGACCCCTATATATATATATATATATATATATATATATATATATATATATATATATATATATATATATATATATATATAAAATCCCTTTATTTTTATATTTTCAATGTAAATAGAAAAATAAATAATTCAATTACATTAATAATTTTTTTTTTGTTTTATATTATTATTATTATTATTATTATTATTGTATTCACATATAATGTACAAATTAGATTTTTTTATATATTTACATATAAAATTATATTTTTTATATTTCCAGTTTAAATATTAAAAAACAAATTCATCATTATTAAAATTATACAAAATTATATTAATATTTTGTTTCGAATTCATTAGTGTTACTATTATACTCTAACTGAATGTAAACAACAAAATATACAGTTTTTATTTTTATATAGTTTTTATATTTTTTTATATTGTAACTTATTGTAACATATATAACATAAAGAAAATTAAGCTAAAATAGTCTGAAGGACCATTAAGATTTTTTTCTTTTTAGGTCCTTCCATGATTTGCTTTATTTTCTTTATGCACATATTATTTCCTCTGATTTTCTAGTGAAATATGACCCGGTCAGGTTTCAGGATTCACCCCACACGACTCACAGCGACTGATAGACGCGCTCTAGATTTGTCCTGATGCTCCTGAAAGCTCCTGTGTTTATTATTTTTTATGAAGACGGCGAGTCTGAGAGCAGCTTTGGTGTGTAATATAGTTTCCTGATGCTATAAAGCTCGCTCTCATTTTTATGATCAGCAGCAGATCTGTTTGTCTGTGGCCTATCTAGCAAAAACCAAATCACCTCATGTTCTTGGTTCAACATGAGAACAGAAAGAGAGATTTCCCTTTATTCCTGTGGTTATTTCTCAGATGTTCCACTTGCTGCATTGTGTTGAGGTGTTTTAGTGGTTGAATATTCAGTGTCAGCGGTGTCGACAGCACTAGTGAGCGTGTCAGCGGGGGTCCGTAGAGCCGTGTCTTCTAGCTGCCATCCTCACAGCGGGCGCGGACCCTCGGGCGGACGCCGGCACTCGTGTTTTGGGATGAAAGAGCAAGTTCTTGAGAAGGGCTGGTGTGGAGACAGTCCTTCTCGCTGCGGGGGTCCGGCGTGTGTGAAAGCCAGTTTCCCTCGGCGGAGAGTCACAATAACTGTTTGGATCTTTACTAACAGCCTGTTTACTGTGAAATGGCTGCAAGTTGGTAAAATGATGAAAGTATTCTTGGTTACGTCTTTATGTAAAGCTCTTCAGAGGAAGGAACAGGTGGTGAAGGACATCAGGACCATGATGCACGTCTTTAAAATATTGACACCTGCTGACGAGAACTTTACGTAAAAATCTGTTTGGTGACACTTTCATAACATGATGAACAGGGCTGTAAAAATTCTGTCATTATCTATTATTACCCGTCATTTAAATGTTCATGTTTTAATGATAATAAGACATTTAATAGCTTTTCATTTTTAATCATGAATATAGAGGACGAGCATATTTAGGCTAGATTATGCATTTATTTATTTATGAAGAGAACAGATGCAACACTTTTCATGTTCATTGTCACACAAAGCAGATGATTGTTTGTTTTCTGCAGTGACTAAAACACTAACTTTGTGCCTGAACAGGCAAATATGAACAACGCAATATTACAAAATACAATTATATTGCTTGTTTCCGCCACTGAATAAAAAATAAAAAATATATAATTGCAACTTTTTATCGCGCAATTCTGCCTTTATAACTTACAATTGCGAGTTATGATGTCAGAATTGTGAGATATAAACTTGCATTTCTGAGAGAGTCAGAATTGTGAGATTTTGTTAAAAGCTAAAAATGTATTTCAGCTAAAAATGTATTCAATGACGGAAAATATTCGGTTAATGCGACCACTGTCCAAAATGCACATTCAAGTGTTTATTTTATTGCTCTTTATCTATTTGCACCTGTATATTTCAATCTCAAGCCATATTTTAAAGCCTGTGAGTTTGAGTCAGCATCTTTACACACACCAAACTTTACTGTTTATTCATATCTATATTTTGAAGGTTTTATTCGCCTGGTTTATTGAACATTTTATCCCTAAAAACATGGTGAAAATGTATTTTTTCCCTGTCTGTTGACAGTATTTTCTGATTTATGGAGTGATAATAAGAAACCTTTTACTCTAATATGTCAACAAACATGAGTTTTGAACCTGACTTTATCCAGTGTTCAGATTTCTGCAAATTAGTGCATGTTTAATTAGATAATGCCTCATTTGCATATTTAAACATAACATTTCAGAAAACTTCTAATACAAAACAATTGTCTTAATGTACTGTGATTAATCAACTGGGGAAGTTTGGTAAAATTGATTAGTTACAACTTTTTCCCTATTTAACTGTTATTTAATTATTTTTTTGTTTATTTATTATTTGTTTGCAACTTCATTTCCTCCATTTCCAAATGCAATTTCCAAATTTCCTCCATTTCCAAACACTATTTCCAAATTTCTTCCATTTCCAAACACTATTTCCAAATTTCCTCCATTTTCCAAATGCCATTCCTGAATTTCCTTCCTTTCCAAATTTCCTCAATTTCCAAACGCCATTCCCAAATTTCCTCCATTTCCAAACACTATTTCCAAATTTCTTCCATTTCCAAATGCCATTTCCGAATTTCCTCCACTTCCAAACGCCATTCCTGAATTTCCTCCATTTCCAAATGCTATTTTCAAATTTCCTCCATTTCCAAAACGCCATTTCCAAATTTCCTCCATTTTCAAACACTATTTCCAAATTTCCTCCATTTCCAAACGCCATTCCTGAATTTCCTTCCTTTCCAAATTTCCTTAATTTCCAAATGCCATTCCTGAATTTCCTCCATTTCCAAACACTATTTCCAAATTTCCTCCACTTCCAAACGCCATTCCCAAATTTCCTCCATTTCCAAATTTCCTCAATTTCCAAATGTCATTCCCAAATTTCCTCCATTTCCAAACGCCATTCCTGAATTTCTTCCATTTCCAAATTTCCTCCATTTCCAAACACTATTTCCAAATTTCCTCCATTTCCAAACGCCATTCCCAAATTTCATCCATTTCCAAACGCCATTCCTGCATTTCCTCCATTTCCTCCATTTCCAAACACCATTCCTGAATTTCCTCCATTTCCAAATTTCCTCCTTTTCCAAATGCCATTTCCAAAAGCCATTTCCGAATGTCTTTTCAAAATCTCCACCATTTCCAAAATGCCATTTCCAAATTTCCTCCATTTCCAAATACTATTTCCAAATTTCCTCCATTTCCAAATTTCCTCCCTTCACAAATGTCCTCCATTTCCAAATACTATTTCCAAATTTCCTCCGTTTTCAAATGCCATTTTGACTTCTTTTGCAAAACAGTATTTATAAGGTCCATAAAGGTTTTTTTTTTACAAAATGAAAATGTAACATTAAACATGTTAAAGATTATAACTAATGCAGCTGATTTATTACATTGATGCACTGGAAAATAAATGGTGCAGGATTTACTTTAGAACAATTTCTGCTCAGAAATTGCTAGTAAATTTCACAAGTAATTACAAAGAAAGGGAAAGTGCTAGAATTAAACGTATAGTTTTGAAGTAGAAAGACTGAAATAGCTTCACTGCACTTTAGACATCTTCTCCATTGACTTCCACTCAGACCTGTGGTGTCTGAGTGTGAACATGAAGTGCACTCAGTAGTCTGTCTGTATTTTTAGATCTCGACCTCACACTGAGACTCAAGCACCTAAAGGGCCGAACACTGTCACGCTGAGAACATACGGCTCGATTAATTAACCCAACGAGATGAGAAGGACACCTGGAAATATATCACAACCCCATCTATTATTATTACAGTATGAAGTTTATTAAGCGCACACATCTTAGTATGATTAGCATGTTAGGATAATATAGTTTCATGTGTTTTATTTGTCACTTGCACATTTTTCTCAAAGCGACGACTAAGCAGAACCAGCGTTACGACCCATAAAGTCCATATCAGCATGATGACTTTATAGCAGAAATGTAATATTGGCTCTTTACTGTCAGGATCATGAGGGTTGTACTGCAGTAAATTCTCAGCAGATAGTCTTTGGACTCATTTACATTTTTATATTGATGTGTTTGGCTGATGCTTTTATGCAAAAGTGACTTTAATTGCATTGAAGGTTTATTGTAACCTTATTGTAAAGTGAATATGAATGAATAATGTTTGTTATTCTTATAATATTTAGTCAAGAGTTCTAAATAATAATTTTCCTGGTTGTGTGAAGCGTATGTCCGTCATCAGTCAGACGCCACCGCCGGCGTAAACAAATGACATTCATGCGGTAAACATGCTTCAGTATTCGAGCTAAACGCCCTCAGCCGTGTTCAGACACATGCCACTATTACTCCTGGTGACGGATCGCTTGTTCTGTGGAGTTTGTTCACTGGAGTCGATCCTCCGGGACTTCAGCTGCAGAAGTTCAGCTCTCTCACCGGTGGGTGTTTGAGCTGACGTGGAATCAGACGCCTCGGCTGTAGAACATCTCGCTGAAATGAAAGCTGAGCAGCTCAAAGCACAGGAGATGCTGTCAGGAAGCAGTGCATTCTGGGAGATGCTCCTGACTGCTGATCTGACTCACGATCTGCACCTGGATCGTGTTCTTTAACATGGTGTGAAACTCACGTCACGGGTCGTTTTCTGCAGAAATGTGTGTTTTATATGAAATACAGCCGGTTAAATGTATTAAAGGAAAGAGATGATAACTGAATCATTTTCATGACATTCGGTTTAGTACATTTTACCAGTGTTGTTATTGTTAACTAAAATCAAAACCATCAGTAACTGAAATAAAGCTGAATGGAAAACTTAAACTTGAACAAAAATTAGAGATGTTGCTTTTGCAACTTACTGAAATAGATATTTAAAATAAAAATATAAAAGTAGAAGTACTAAAAGTATTAAAACTTAAATAAAAGTTAATTAAACTGATATGGAAATAATAAAAAAACTAATAAAATGAAAAAAGCACAAAAAATTGAAAATGTGATCATTCAAAATATAAACAAATTTGATAATTCAAAATATAAACATATACTCTAGTAGTATATAAAACTTTTTATTGAATCTGATTGGCTGAGAGGTCTTTTCAGCCATGCGATATTCTACTAGTATCGCCACGGGAACCGTTTCACCGTTTGAATCACTCCACTGTCAGCATTCTCACAGCGAGCGTCATGGCGGACGAGCAAACCCACCATATTTTTATAGATACCACTGTTATTTTATCACAGAATGCAGTTTTAAGAGTTTTAGGCAAGAATGTAGTTGTTTTGACCTTAAATGTGCGATTTACATGTAAACATATAGCGTCTATTTGAAAATTTGTTTAGACGCTGTCGGAGATGTGAGCTCCAGGCCGTCAGTGACCGTTCAGAGCTCGTGTACCCGCCGAGAACAGCTTCATCTAACTAGTACTCTGCTTTTGTACGTTTGACTGAACTGTTTGCTTGTGTTTATTTCATGTTTTACTTTTTATACTGTTATAATGGCTATTGTTGTTCATTTAAAGGTGCCCTAGAACCAGTTTTTACAAGATGTAATATAAGTCTAAGGTGTCCCCTGAATGTGTCTGTGAAGTTTCAGCTCAAAATACCCCATAGATTTTTTTTTATTTATTTTTTTAACTGCCTATTTTGGAGCATCATTAACTATGCCCCGATTCAGGCTGCGGCCCCTTTAAATCCCGCGCTCCCTCTTTTTTGCTGTTGTTCTTGCTTGCTTACCTAGTCTGATGATTCAGCTGTGCACAGATCCAGACGTTAATACTGGCTGCCCTTGTCTAATGCCTTGGGCTGGCATATGCAAATATTGGGGGCGTACATATTAATGATCCAGACTGTTACGTAACAGTCGGTGTTATGTTGGGATTCGCCTGTTCTTCAGAAGTCGTTTAAACAAATGAGATTTACATAAGAAGGAGGAAACAATGGAGTTTGAAACTCAATGTATGTCATTTCCATGTACTGAACTCTTGTTATTCAACTATGCCGAGATAAATTCAATTTTTGATTCTAGGGCACCTTTAAATATTATTGTTCAATAAATAATATTTTATATAAATAACATGCTGTATTTTTTGGTATTGAGAAAGAGTCCATTAGTGATTTTGACTTCAGTGAAAGTTACATTAATACGCCATTAGATGGCGACAAAGTCTTTATGAGTGAGTCAGTCAGTCGCAAAGACTTTTATATTGAAATGGACTGAAACAAGGAAACAAGGACAATGTTTTTACTTTAAACAACATCTTACGAGACGAAATTGCATTGCATTGCATTGACTAGCGCTGTCATGGGAAATCCTCTTAAATGTTAAAAGGACAAAGATAAAGATATTGCTTTCCTCAGCAGACATTTAAACTGATTTTGTGATTATGAATATAAGATTGACCTGAAGACTATCAGCTAGATGCAGGAAACACACTCGCTCTCTCATAATACTCTACATATTACAGTGAGTTTCAATGAAGCGACTCGACGTTCCTTCATTACTAGCTCTAAAATGACGTTTTAGAATTATTAATGGATCTTGGGCTCAACTGTTAAACTGTCAACTTGAGATTTGAATCCGTGGTGGAAGGAAGTAGTTCCTCACAAAAGAGAGTTTTCGGCTGTAGGTAATCACAGTGTGATATTGCTCATATAAATAATTTTCATAATGTTCATTTAAGTGCTTGAATGTCTGAATTATGTCCGTACTAACATACTCTGGCAGTGTTTGAAATGATAATAGAAAATAATACAAAGGTAATAATAAAATGGACCTTTCTATTCACCAACAATTATTTTAATGAATCAGTCTCAAGAATCTAATGACTCACTAACTCAATTGGTTCTTCACTGACTAAAATGCAAGTTGTTATATTCATCTCGACTTCACAAAGAAGCATTAAAGCAATTTTTAATGAAGCAGAATTGTGGATCACAACCAGAAACACTTACGATTCCCAAATATACTGTGTCATACTCTGTACAGTATTTACTCTCAGATACATGACCTCTGAGTGTTCAGAGAGGAGCAACATCGCCTCAGCCAAGCGTAACATGGTAAACAGGGTAAAACTGCAGGTGCGTGTGGGACTTTAGAGTGCATTTAAACATCGACACGCTCACAGAAACATGAAAAGGAACGCTGACACGAAACTTCTTCTCTGGAGTCGAGCGGCAGCAGCCGTATTTACGCCTGAGGGCGTCTCAGCATGTGTCTGTGTTACACAAACCCCCCCTTTCAGTTCAGAAAGGTATCCCAGCATGCACTGCCACTCTTGTAGCGTGTCTCTGTGGCGCTCCGGCTCGGGGAGACTCAAGCGGCCCGTAGATTTCTCTGTCAAATCACAGTCAATTACAGCGCGAGTGTCGTTTGCCTCACGGCGAGTCCCGTCTATGTGCTTAATTACAGTTAAAATAAGGTGAGGTTCTGAATGTTAATGACTTGGTGAAGGTTATACATAACTAAATAATAGCTAAATGACTAGTTGTGAAGTCTCATGGAATAATCATAAATGTTTCTTGAGCATCAAATCATCATATTAGAATGATTTCTGAAGGATCATGTGACACTGAAGACTGGAGTAATGATGCTGAAAATTCAGCTTTGATCACTGGATATAAATTACATTTTATTATATATTCACATAGAAAACAGCTGTTTTAAATTAGAATAATATTTCACAATTTTACTGATTTTTTTCTGATCAAATAAATGCAGTTTTGATGAGCTTCAGTTTCAAAAACATTTAAAAATTCCAGTATAATGTAAGAATAATATTTTTCCCACTGAAAGAATGTTCTGTGACGCTCACCTAAATACTAATTTATTTGTGAAATCTGTTCTGCTAAGCTGACTTGAGCTTGTTAGAAGTGATGTTTATGTGCATTATGTTGCTGTAACTCTTCTGGAGTTTAATTACTTGCACAGGTTTGTGTTTTATTATTTTGCGTGGGCACGATTTCAGATTAATTTTCACACCTGCCAAACGGCCGTCTTTGAATGAACGCGCTAATCCGATTAGTCCGACAAACAAGCTTGTTTTTTTATTGTCTCCGAACAGCATCTGGATCATTAATTCACTTCTATTCCTCAGTTACACACCAAAGACTTGAAGTTTACGAATTCTGTCATTGGTTTGCGCTCCACAGAAGAAGTCATACAGGTTTAGAGTGAATAAATGATGACAGAATTTTAATTTTCAGGCTTTAAAATGCAAAATGAGTGCGCACACACACACATTTGCCTCTTATGGCTCTAGTGACATTTCCTTTCCACCTCAGGTGGCAGCCATCAAACTCAGTCCTTTGCCAGCCGTAGTCTCTAATTGCGAAGTTCAGGGCTGCGCTTTGGTCATTAATCAGCCCGTGGCTTCCCAAATTAGACGTCCTCGCCAGACGTGCCAGCGGTTAGCAGAGTCTGAGGAGACGAGGTGCGGTTGGAGCGCGAAAAACGACAACAGGCCAACAATGAAAGGACAGGCTGGTTCCTCTCCTCCCGCATCCATGAGAGGAATAAATCAGCAGCGCGCTTGACATGTTAAAGATTTACACAGCGACCGCGGAGGAACCGCGCTGCCGTCGCCTTACTGCCATCTATAGGCTGCTTTCTGTCATATTGATGACCTGCAAAAATCTTCTGTATTTCTGTCTTGTTTTCCAAATTTCTAAACATTCTTAAATCAAGATACATTTACTGGAGAAGCAAAATGACTGAAAAAATCATCAAAGTTAAGCAAGTTTGTGCTTAAAATAACAAATATCTGCCAATGTGGTCAGAAAAATACTCTTCATTTAAAGGGAAAACAAGTTTATTTTTTTCTAACCCCAATGGCAGATGGTCCAATATATCTTAAGTCATATTGCTTCAAGTAAACACATTTTGATTTAAGAATGTTTAGATATTTGTGCTGGAAAACAAGTCAGAAATTCTGAGGAAGAACATCATTTTTGCAGTGCAGACTCCTGCTGGGTTTATACGCAAGATCTGAATAGCAAATGTAAAGCAAAATCTGAAAGATTAAAGTTGGTTTATTCACATTCTGTTCATCCAAAAAGTCTTTCGTAGCTCAGGAGACAGAAGTCATGTTTCATTTAAATATGAAGATGTTGTCTCAGATGTTTGTAAAGTTCATTAGGAGTAAAAATAGCAGATATGAATCACCGGTAAAGAGTATAGAGCTGTAAAATGAATATAAAGCAGCTCTGATCACACTGTAAACAATGATTTTTCAAAGTTGCAATTAAAGATTTTTAGGATTAGAAAATACTATTTCTGATTTTCTACTTCAAATTGCGTTTAATTCAATGTGCTTGTGAAATTTACTAGCAATTTTGTTAACACTTTACTTAAAACCTTTATGTATAATGCTTTATAAAGGTATTCGTACACTCTCTAAAAAAATGCTGGGTTAAAAACAACCCAAGTTGGGTTGAAAATGGACTAACCCAGTGGTTGGGTTAACTGTTTTCCCAACCTGCTGGACAGTTTTAATTAACTCAACTATTGTTTAAAAATGACTAGATGTCTGGCTTAAAATGAACCCAAAATATGTTGGAAATTAAAAATCAGACACATAATTACTAGAGGCAACAATAATAATCAAAAGGTGAACATTTATTAATAAGCAATTTAATAAATGTTTATTATTTAATTATTATTCTTTAAACTTATTATTATTCTTTAATAAATGATTGTTTATTTATTAAACATATTAATAAATGTTCCATTTCCAACATACTTTGAGTTCATTTTAAGCAAGAAATACAGTCATGTCTAAACGATAGTTGAGTTAAATGAAACTACCCAACAGGTTGGGTCAAACATTTAACCCAACCACTGGGTCAAAACAACCCAATCACTGGGTTAAAACAACCCATTCGCTGGACTAAAACAACCCAATCACTGGGTTAAAACAACCCATTCGCTGGACTAAAACAACCCAATCACTGGGTTAAAACAACCCATTCGCTGGATTAAAACAACCCAATCGCTGGGTTAAAACAACCCAACCACTGGGTCAAAAATAACCCAATCGCTGGGTTAAAACAACCCAACCCCTGGGTCAAAACAACCCAATCACTGGGTTAAAACAACCCAACCACTGGGTCAAAACAACCCATTCGCTGGGTTAAAACAACCCAGTCACTGGGTTAAAACAACCCAGTCACTGGGTTAAAACAACACAACCACTGGGTCAAAAATAACCCAATCGCTGGGTTAAAACAACCCAACCCCTGGGTCAAAACAACCCAATCACTGGGTTAAAACAACCCATTCGCTGGGTTAAAACAACCCAACCACTGGGTCAAAACAACCCATTCGCTGAGTTAAAACATCCTGCTGAGTTTGTCCATTTTCAACCCAACTTGGGTTGTTTTAACCCAGCATTTTGTTAGAGTGTAATGTATGTTATAATGCATTGTATCTCAAATTACATCTGAAATCGGTTCTTTGTCAAGTGTTTTAATGCATTATACTTTCTAAAGGCATACCATAAGTATTATAATGCATTATAACTGTATTGTTACAGTCATTCATGAAACATGCAGTGCATTATAAGGTGCATAGTTAATGCATTAAAAATACTTTTAAAATGTATTATAAGGGCTTCATGTAAAGTTTATTATTTCTACACCATTTTTTTTTTCAGTGCACTTGATGAAACATGTTCATATTGAGATCTCAGACTTTTGAGTGTAAATCCGAGCGCAGTGTGAGGCAGCTCACGGATGTGAAATTATTGGCCTCATTTTCTACTAGTTCAGACTCTGATTGTGATGATATTGATGAATTTTACCACATTTGTGCTGTTATTTTCCTGTGAAGCTGCTTTGAATCAGTCTGTATTGTATAAAGCGCTGTAGAAAGAAATGTGTCTTGACTGTGATGAATAACTGTGTGTCTCTCTCTCTTTCCCAGCTGTGCTTCAGGTGGCAATATCACTCAATAAAGTGGAACTGAGTGTCGGAGAGTCTAAATTCTTCACATGCACAGGTAAGAACTGAATATCAACTCAATAATCCCTCACACCCATGTTTCTAGATGAGTGTGACCTAAAACTGGCAGTATATTCTCTCAAAAAGTCTCTTCTGTTCACCAAGGCTGCATTTATTTGATCAAAAATACATTAAAAATTGTGAAATATTGTTAAAATTTAAAATAGCTGTTTTCTATGTGAATATATAGTAAAGTGCAATTTATATCCAGTGATCAAAGCTGAATTTTCAGCATCATTACTCCAATCTTCAGTCACATGATCTAATATAATGATTTGCTGCTCAAGAAACATTTCTGGTTATTATCAATGTTGATTCAGGATTCTTTGATGAATAGAACGTTCAAAAGAACAGCATTTATTTGAAATAGAATCTTTTGTAACATTATAAACGTCTTTACTGTCACTTTTGATCAATTTAACGAGTCCTTGCTGAATAAAAGTATTAATTTCTTAAAAAGAGGACCCCAAACCTCTGAGCGACAGTGAAATGTCTGTCGGCGACAGCAGACTCGCAATTATCTTCAGAAACTTTCAGAGCCACTGAATATGCAGTAAACATGAAAAAATAAGCTCAAGGCGACAATTATGCAACACAGTAAATGTGTCTGTGTTTTCTGTAATGAACACAGTAAGATTATAAAATATAACTGAGTTAACAGAGTGAAAATGTTACAAAAACATTTTAAATTATTCACAATAATTGAAAAAAAAAAAAAAACTATTGCTCATCTCTCATTAGTTTAATAGAGATTTTATTTTAGGAATATGAATATGATCTCACAGATTCTAGACAGAAAATAATGAATCATTCGCTTTCTGTTTTGATTGCAGAAATAAGAGAAAAGTGCAATAATAATATTTAATATATACACTAAACTTTGTAAAATCGTGGGATATACTTTCTTAACACATCTTTATATTGTATATTTGTGTGTGTGTGTGTGTGTGTGTGTGTGTGTGTGTGTGTGTTCCCGTACAAGACACAATAACAGTATGAGAGCAGAAGTGAAGGTCACTGCTGTTATTGTGTTCAGAAAGCAAACCTGCCGTTTCAAGACATGAGCATTATTTACAGTCACTGAACACTACATTACGTGTTATTTAACGTTCTCACAGCAGCAGAATACGGTCGTCTGTCCTGTATTTTGAGTCTTTAATATGGTTACGTTCACACACAGGTCAGGTGTTTACAGGAGCGACTCTCGTTCCACGTTCATACAGACAGTATTCGAGACGGTCCATTGAACGGGACATTTCAAGACATCCCATCAATCCCAGTCACTGATAGTGTGAACGTGGCCTTATTAACACTCTGTTCCAAAACCTAGTGATCTGCACATGTAGACAGATTCATGCACTCCTGATGCAAAGGATGTTTGTGGAGCGAAATGCATCATATATATATCCTTCACAGAAAAGGCAATCACTGAATGCATCTTTGGAAAAAAGTATGCAATGCTGACTTGATTATTGATGATCTTGTGACTATAACTTGATGCATTACTGCTCCAAACTCACTGAAGCTCATGTAGTTGTAAATCACTGCATGTGTGACGCCTCTTTAAACGTCACTGGATTTTGGAACAGTTTGTTTTTCATTTGCAGCATTATGAATGTTTATATAAAAACACACAGAAAGAGTTTGATTGATTTGCTGGGAAAGTGTGCTTATTACCACAGAAGCATTATATTAGAACTTATCCACAGATTTTATCCAGTAAATCATTTCAAACATAATAAAATAAACTATCTAACACTTATTTTAGCATTGGACTTTTGTTTCTCACTTTAATGTGACTTTTTGTCTTCACTAATTATTCTGAATATAATGAAAACAAGTTTATTTAAAAATAGTAATAACTTTTTTTTATTATAATTAATTAATTAATTAACTCTTATTTTTGACCAAATTTCACATTCATAAATGCAAGTATTCTAATAAGAAACCCAACTTTATGGTTATGTTTACTGTAAAATTGTACATTGGCAATATTGGAGACTTTACCAATTATTTATTTGATATCTTTATAACAAATAGAACTTTTATTTATTTTTATGTTTCTACGTCCCGCTTGCACCCTTTATTTATTTATTTATATTGTAGTTATTTGTCTCTCTCTATTTTTTTTTCTTTCTATTTCCTTGATTTATGGATTATACAAACTTAATTGTTATACTGTTATTTTTTTTTTGCAATTGAACAAAATATATATAATGATAAAACAGTGTTATTTTAATATAATTGAGATACTATTATAGGTTTTATTAACATTTTGAATAGGTTTTTATATGAATTATCTGAATTATTTTTACATTTTCTGTTTTCATTTTATTTTTAAAATTTTAGTAATTTTGTTGTGTGCTTTTGTAATTTTTAAAAAATGTTTTTATAATATATATATATATATATATATATATATATATATATTCTTATTTTTATGCTTTTGTCATTTTAAAAAAAAATGTTTTTAATATATATATATATATATATATTATTTTATTTTATTTATTAATTTTTGTTTTAGTTATTTTAGTACATCAGCTGAATGAAAATGAGACATGTTGCTTTGGCAACTAGTTAAAAAAATAAGTTTAAATGTTTATTATATTTCAAGTTTTTTTTTTAGTTTTTAGTTTTTTTTATTTGATCTTGTTTGCCCTGTCAGGTTATAAATATATATATATAATTGTTTAGTGGTTTGAGCACATTTTGTCATTTCGCCTCTTGAATTTCTCTGCCCACCTGTTGATTCACCTGTTGGATCTCAGTATGACAGCGGAGTGATTAACTTTTTCATCGCCCGATTACCCACATGGACGACGTGGTGTTGCCATGACAACAAATTGATTTCTTTCCGTCGCTCATACGCCACCCGCCCCTAAATGCATTGGCTTCTGTGAATTTCACTGCGCGTCTGAGCGGGAAGCGTCTCGGCGGAGCTCTATCAATATACAGTGCGAGAACAACCGGGAAGACATTGATCAGAGAGACGCTGCGAGGGCGAGGGGGCGTGAGAGCGGCCGTCTGCCCCACGGGGACATCGAGACATCATAAATCATTTCATAAGGACAGGAAGCTCTTCAACATGCTGATATTTCACTCACTTCACTGCTAAGCAGTTTGGGGTTTTCTAAGGTTACAAATACAGTTTCCTGTGTGATGGTCGACACATATTATTGTGCATCACTTTTGAAACTGTTTGTTGGTTTTCAATGTGCATTAGACGTAAATGTGATATGAGAAAAGTTGTGGAATGGGTTTAAATGGGGTCCAATGTGTTAGTTTAGCCCAAAAAAATCTCAAAAAACCATGAAAGTCTCACTATAGCAGAATAGCACCTGTCCGAATGACTTCTTCTGAATTAAATAGAATTATTTATGAACATTGTCATCGCCAGAAATGTGCTAAGGTGAGAAGATTTTCAGCTAATAGCAAATTAAATCTGTGTCTGTTCCTCACATAAAACCTGACACTCATTTTAAAAGACTTGGAGTGTATTGAATGAGTCATATGGACTAATTTTATCATGCTTTTATGGTGTTTTTTTTATGGTGTAGTGTTGTAATACTCGAGACCGGTCTTAAAACCATTTTTAGAAAGTTTTAGTCTTGTTTCAGTCTCACAATAAGAGGACTCGGGATCTCAAGGCTGGTCAAGGTCACAACCTCGAGGAAATCACTAAATTGCCAGTGCACTGTCTGATTTATCTGTTAACATCATTAATGTGATTTGATGTAAAACTTACTGATTAAAATGCAATCAATAACTTATCTCTAATGTGATTTCTTTTGTTACTGTTGTGCTGAGATCAAATACAGGATTGTGTCAAATGATCACAGATTTAAGATAGGACTACAAAAAAGTACTGCTACGAGATCTTGTTTTTTATATTATAACGTAGGATATAATTAAGCAATATCACAAGAGCAAGAGAGCTGTTTTCACGAATATGAGCACGATTAAAAACGTGATATTGATTTTATACAAATGATCAATAAACATTAAGTGACTTTCATTTTACATAGAAGTTCTTGCTGTTTCAGCAATGAAAATAGTTCAAAACAAATCCATAACAGAACTGTTGTGCTTTTCAAGCAGCACGCTGCTGTCAGGATCCCGGTGTTTTGTGTTTTGTAGGACTTTTATGTTGAAGTGTAATCTTGGTTTTCTTTGTTTCAATCTTTTATTTCCTGTGTTTTGGTTTCTGTTTTGCCTGTACCTTGTGTGTCGCTATAGTTACCCTCATTAGTTACCATGACATCATATCACCAACACCTGTCCCTTATCAGCCCATTGTTAACGTGTCTATTTAAACCTTTATGCTTCATTTGTTGTTTGTTGGTCGTTGCGTTTGTGAGTGTGTTCTTGCCGTTGCTCTCGTCTGCTGTCTGTGAATTACTCCTGTTTATGGATTACCTTTTGTTATTAAACGTTGGTGCTTGCATTTGGATTCTCACTCTGTTTCATGCCTGCGCAATCGTAACAGCTGCAGTGTTTCGTTTCGACTAAATGAATCAGCTGCTTTGAACAAATCGCTTGAATGAATGACTCAGTGACTCTCTCATTAAGTGTTTTGTCGCCACCTACTTGCGGTTTCAGTTTCATATTTAAAAGTTGACCTATCATTTTATTTTTCTATCATATTCCTGTATTAAAAAAATTTAAAACATTAATTTCAATATTATTTATGCAGGTGTAATTGTACCAATTCAGATGTAACTTCTGTGCCTTCTCTACAACGCAAAGATGAATTTTATTGTTAGTGATTTGATAGGTAACAGCTCTATATAGTGTCTTATTACTGTAATTGCATTTATTGATTAAACAGACAGATGATATGGATCTGGTCTGGTCTTGGTCTCGGGTTTAGGTGGTCTTGACTACAACACATATTATCGGTAAAGAGAAAGACAAATGATGAATCAAAGTTCATTGCAAATAGCTTTTCCACAAGCTGAAGTATATAATATATATATATATATATATAAAGAAACACCATAAATGTAACACACACCAATATAGTAATGCAATAAACATTCAATAACATGAGACCTATCACAAAACCTTGATGTTCATGCAACATAACGAAAGACTAAGAAAAAACAATTATTTCAATGAAAAACCATCAAATGTGATCTGGGAATGTCAGTTGCTTGTTCTTTTTCACTTCCAAGGACTGAAAATGTGTGTATTTTTCTTTAAAATTGCATGAAATGTCTTGTTAGATTTATGATAGTTCTTTTGCATTCCATGAAAAAAGTTAATAAAAAATGTTATTTGGGTTTGAAAATGTGGGTGAGTGTAGGGAAAAAAAATAATAATAATTTTTTTTGGTGAATTGTTCCAATTCCACTCAGAGTATTCTGCACTCTTTTTGGTTAGTGAAAACATGTTTAAAAGAGCTAAAGTTGAAAAATACACATGCAAAGAGCTGGAGAAGTGTGAAAATTCATGCACAATGCAGATCTAGTGATGCAAATAACACCAACATCACCTCAATTAACTCAGCAGATTGAACCTCCACTGGGTTTCTCACCTGTTCTGTCCATGAAACTCTTATCTTTCTAACAACATCACCCTCGAACCCGCTAACAACCTTCTCCAGTTCCTCCATACGTGACCTGCCCCGGGACTCCAGCGCTCTCGTGGGGAGGTTTGAGAGTTCAGGCCCTTCTGATTGCAGAGGGCCAGAAATATCGCCTCCCACGCGGCTGCTTTATGACCTTCAGCTTTACAGACGAGAGCACCTGGAGTTTGCATATGGCGCTCTCTAATTCTCCATGTGGCCTCTCGTTAAAGTCACTGGCTGCCAGAGCTAAAGAGCTGTCGCAAATTACAGCGAGTGTAAAACCAAGTGAGACGGCTGCATCTGAGAGTTTGAGGAGATGTTGCATGTATTGGAAATATTTTGAACAAGGTTTCTAATTGCATTAATGAAGTCTGATGCAAACACTTTGGTTTTATGTTTTCTTCAGCCATTGGTGAGCTGCTCAGCATAAACTGGTTCAGTCCTCAAGGCGAGCGCATCATCTCAAACCAGAGAGTGATCGTTCAAACAGAGGGCGTGCGGTCCAGGCTAACCATCTACAATGCCATCATCGAGGATGCTGGGATATACCGATGCCAGGCTGTGGACGCCAAAGGACAGACCCAGGAGGCCACGGTGGTGCTGGAGATTTACCGTAAGTCAATTAACATGAGCGTCTATAATCATTTAGTCAAGATCATGATGGAGGGACGGTAACGCAATGTTAATGAGATGTATTTGAAGAATGTAAAAAGGTCATTTTAAAAAATCTCAGATATATAATATAATATATAATTTTTGGTTTGCCTTCCTTGAATGCTGTGCTGTTCCTTGGCTGAGTTGAGCTTCTTCACCTCACGGCAAGCGAGTTTTATGTCGCTTTTATTGATATAGAGGCATATTAACACTGAATTTAAATGAAGCTTGATTCATTGACATGACACTCCAAAAGAAACCTTGTGATAATTCTGATCTGCCACAACCAAAGCCACACACCTTTCCCCTGTGCAGCTCTTCTTCAAAGCACGATTTCATCTGAGATGGAGGAAATTAGCCAAAATATGTGAGGTTAAATGTCTTCAGATCAGTCAGAGCTGGCAAATTTTCATTTAAGAATTCATTTAAGACAGAATAGCGTTACATACTGTAGCAGATAGCTCTACTTGCATGTAGAAGCGAAAGTAGTCTTATTTTCAGACTCATTCACAGACAGTCTGTAATTATTGTAAAAAAAAATTGGTAGGTTAAAGCTGGCTTTAGCCTCCAGAGGCATTTTACAGTACAAGACTGGTACAATGAGTGCTTTTTTTTTTTTGGAATAACTAGACTGGATCTGCCAAAACTCAAACCTTTAAAAGATACTCAGTGTTTTATTATAAAAGGGCTATATGTAAAAATGTTCATGTATTAAATCGCTTTTTTTATTGCCAATGTGTGAACAGCTTGTAACAAACTTTAGAAAACTAGACCTTTCCTGACTTCCTAGGTCGTCTATGAAAGCCTGTCGGCTGATGTTTATGTAAAGGATTCGGGATGGTCTTGCCGGGAAAATCAAAAGCACTGTCATTTTTGTTGTGTTTATTTTGTTATTGAGAGGAAAGTGTGCAGCACATATTCACATAATCATCTAAACACCGCTCTCAGCAGTGTGAATGGCGTCAGGATGTTTGTTAACAGTATATCGCTGCACAGGTGTTTGCAACTTCTTTTAACTTATAAGCAAAGAATGAAAAAGACATTCTCTGTGAGTATATCGGGGCTTTGAATCACTTTCAGTCCCTTGTGCGTTACATGTGCACGAGAACACGAGTAGTAAGTTGCTGCTGCAGTTCACTTAATGGCCACAGGCGTCGCTAACAACAAGGGTTTCTGAATTCTACATATAGCCCTTTTAAGCAAGTTTTATACTTACTGTAAATATATAAAGAGCATATGGGGCCTCGCAAGTGACATTCAGGAAAAAAATAGTAAGATAAATCGTGCACACAATTTAGCAAATCGAGGGAACAAAATAGTAAATCATGCGTACAGTTTAACAAATAGAGGGAACGAATTAGTAAATTGTGCGCACAATTTAGCAAATCGATGGAACGCACAATTTAGCAAATCGATGGAACGCACAATTTAGCAAATTGATGGAACGCACAATTTAGCAAATCGAGGGAACGAAACTGAGTTGATATAAATCGAGGAAACAAATTAGTAAATTGTGCGCACGATTTAGCAAATCGATGGAATGAAATAGATAAATCAATGGAACAAAATAGTAAATTGTGTGCACGATTTAGCAAATCGATGGAACGAAATAGATAAATCAATGGAACAAAATAGTAAATCGTGTGCACGATTTAGCAAATCGATGGAACGAAATAGATAAATCAGTGGAACAAAATAGTAAATCGTGTGCATGATTTAGCAAATCGATGGAACGAAATAGATAAATCAATGGAACAAAATAGATAAATCAGTGGAACAAAATAGTAAATCGTGTGCATGATTTAGCAAACCGATGGAACGAAATAGATAAATCAATGGAACAAAATAGTAAATCGTGTGCATGATTTAGCAAACCGATGGAACGAAATAGATAAATCAATGGAACAAAATAGTAAATCGTGTGCACGATTTAGCAAATCGATGGAACGAAATAGATAAATCAATGGAACAAAATAGTAAATCATGTGCACGATTTAGCAAACCGATGGAACGAAATAGATAAATCAATGGAACAAAATAGTAAATCGTGTGCACGATTTAGCAAACCGATGGAACGAAATAGATAAATCAATGGAACAAAATAGTAAATCGTGTGCATGATTTAGCAAACCGATGGAACAAAATAGATAAATCAATGGAACAAAATAGTAAATCGTGTGCATGATTTAGCAAACCGATGGAACGAAATAGATAAATCAATGGAACAAAATAGTAAATCGTGTGCACGATTTAGCAAATCGATGGAACGAAATAGATAAATCAGTGGAACAAAATAGTAAATCGTGTGCATGATTTAGCAAATCGATGGAACGAAATAGATAAATCAATGGAACAAAATAGATAAATCAGTGGAACAAAATAGTAAATTGTGTGTATGATTTAGCAAATCGAGGGAACGAAATAGTAAAACGTGCTCACGATTTAGCAAATCGATGGAACGAAATAGATAAATCAATGGAACAAAATAGTAAATCGTGTGCATGATTTAGCAAACCGATGGAACGAAATAGATAAATCAATGGAACAAAATAGTAAATCGTGTGCATGATTTAGCAAACCGATGGAACGAAATAGATAAATCAATGGAACAAAATAGTAAATCGTGTGCACGATTTAGCAAATCGATGGAACGAAATAGATAAATCAGTGGAACAAAATAGTAAATCGTGTGCATGATTTAGCAAATCGATGGAACGAAATAGATAAATCAATGGAACAAAATAGATAAATCAGTGGAACAAAATAGTAAATTGTGTGTATGATTTAGCAAATCGAGGGAACGAAATAGTAAAACGTGCTAACGATTTAGCAAATCGATGGAACGAAATAGATAAATCAATGGAACAAAATAGTAAATCGTGTGCACGATTTAGCAAATCGATGGAACGAAATAGATAAATCAGTGGAACAAAATAGTAAATCGTGTGCATGATTTAGCAAATCGATGGAACGAAATAGATAAATCAATGGAACAAAATAGATAAATCAATGGAACAAAATAGTAAATTGTGTGTATGATTTAGCAAATCGAGGGAACGAAATAGTAAAACGTGCTCACGATTTAGCAAATCGATGGAACGAAATAGATAAATCAATGGAACAAAATAGATAAATCAATGGAACAAAATAGTAAATTGTGTGTATGATTTAGCAAATCGAGGGAACGAAATAGTAAAACGTGCTCACGATTTAGCAAATCGATGGAACGAAATAGATAAATCAGTGGAACAAAATAGTAAATCGTGTGCATGATTTAGCAAATTGATGGAACGAAATAGATAAATCAATGGAACAAAATAGTAAATCGTGTGTATGATTTAACAAATCGATGGAACGAAATAGTAAAAAGTGCTCACGATTTAGCAAATCGATGGAACGAAATAGATAAATCAGTGGAACAAAATAGTAAATCGTGTGCATGATTTAGCAAATCGAGGGAACGAAATAGTAAAACGTGCTCACGATTTAGCAAATCGATGGAACGAAATAGATTAATCAATGGAACAAAATAGTAAATCGTGTGTATGATTTAACAAATCGATGGAACGAAATAGATAAATCAAGGGAATGAAATAGTAAATCGTCCGCATGATTCTCTGAACGTTCTGAAACAAGTAGTAACATTTAAAAAAAATTAGACAAATGTCCAACTAAAACATTTCAGAAAAAAAAAATGCTCCGTGAAGAACATTATACTTTTAACGAATGTTACTGGAAAAAGTTTGTTCATAACTTTAAGAGAACCTTGCCAGAACATTAGCTAAAGTTCTGAGAATGTTCACTGTTAGCTGGGCTGCTGGCTCTTATGATAAATTGCTATGATAAATTTGTAGTCCTTTTGAACAGAATGAGATATCATTATCCATGAAGTCTGGATGAGTGAGTTAACTTCACTAACTCGCTCAGTGTTGTTGTCATCCAGGCCAAATGGTACTATATATTATATATTATGAAGGTCGACACACACAGAAAATGAAAAGCAAATCACTTTCATCACATTTTGTTTTTGTCTAAATCTACTTTCATCAACAAGATGATTTCCTTTTCTCAGAAGTGAAAAGATTGAGTGATTTCTGTCAGATGACCTTCAGTGCAGTCTGTTTGGACCGTATTCTACACAGCGTCCTCGCGCTGAAATGAAGCCAGATCTTCAGAATTTTCAGTGGGTCAATGAGGGCAAACGCTGAGTAAATCTGTGTAATAGTCGCCATGTAGAAACAAGTCCCAGTGTGCCGCTCTGCCCTGACCTCACAGCTCACGCCAAATTATGAGATTCAGAATAGAAAATGATTTCATTCTACAGCGAGAGAGATTCTGTCTGTTTACAAGCACTCTTTTGGAATAACTGAGAGGATGAATGCCATCACATTCAAAGCATGAAGGGACAGGGACAAAAAATGATAATTTTGATCAGCCAGTGAAACAGCTTGATTCATTCTTTTCGTGACTTTGAGTTTTAAGAGAAATCGAGCTGGTTTCACAGAGGTAAATGTCAGTGCAAAGAAACTCCATAATAGTTATTAATTTTTTTAATAATACTTTTTTATTCTATTTCAGTTCACATTTATTTTTGTTTCAGGTAACTAAAACTAAAGTGTTTCTATGGTTTTAGTTTCAGTAAGATAAATGTATCTCTGACTTGTAATTGCAGGATTTGTTTTCGGGTTGTTGAGATCTCTTCTGTACAGCAGGCACATGTGAGATTAATGGGATCTTTTATGTTGTTGTGTTTGTTTGGTCACAGAGAAGTTGACGTTCCGCGAGGTGAAGACGCCGCAGGAGTTTCGTCAGGCCGAGGACGCTGAGGTCATCTGTGATGTCATCAGTTCACCTGTGCCAGCCGTGTCCTGGTTCTACAAGAACAGAGAAATCACGTCCGAACCTAACAGTAAGAACTGAGATGATTCATTTAACCCTCTGGTGCTGCTCGCTTGGCAATTAAATTAATGTACTATATTTTAGTTCATTAATGTTGTTTATTTAATATTTTGTATTTTCAGGGGATTTTATGGTACTAAATTATATTTATGGAATAGTTATGATCCACTTATTACCTTTTAATCACTTTTGGAGCATAGACCTGAACATTAAACTTCCAACTTAAAATCTTGAATGCTTTGGATCACAGACTTAAGTTTGATCACTTTTTAAAGAAGACACTTGCTGAAGTGAAAAGTAAAAAAAGTTGAGACTAAAAAATAAAGTTATAGATTTTTGTGTGTATGTGTTCACATAACAAGTGCCAAAACCTTTACCAAGTTTTGTACCATTTCGATGAAGTAAAAAGATTCTACAAAACAAAACAAAATGAACAGCACTATGGTATAATATGGTACTATATGATTACCATACTCAATACTCTAAAGTATTTCAGAGAATACCATGGAATTACTGTGGTACATGTTCCAAAAAAACATAGTACTGTATTTTGTTTTGATGATGTTTTGTTTTTGGACCTATAATTCTTTATAATTGCTGTACAGATATTTTATTTAGGTTCATCTATTGGGACTTGGGAATTCTTTGAATCTTTTTCTCTTCAACTTGATTTACTGTTTAACTATTCTAATAGTAAAGCAAGTTGAAGAGAAAATGACTCTTGACATATAACATATAAATGACGTATAAATGTCTATAAGTAGATAAGAATTAGTACTCACATCGATTAATCGTGATTAATCACATCTAACATAAAAGTTTGTAAATATATAATGTGTATAAATATATACATACACACACACAAATATATACAAACTTTTATGTTAGATGTGATTAATTGTGATTAATCGCTTTGAAAGCACTAATAAGAATATATAACAAGCGTCATTTACATTTAATCATTTAGCAGACTCATTTATCCAAAGTGACTCACAAATAAGGAGAACAGTCGTTTATTGCACTGAAAGATGCACAAACACTTTGCAATGTCAACATTTTATGAAAAGGTGTTTGTTGGTTTTGAAATGCTAAAACAATAAACCACAATCATTGTCTGGATTCAGTAAAGTTCTCTTCTGAAGGAATAAAAACTTCTATCTACATTATAGGTGTCAAACCCTTAATTGGAATTCAAAGGCAGAACTTTGACAAGTTATCTGCACTTTCCAGCCTGGGAGATTAAAAGATGGAGATTTGATTATTTTTATTCTAATTAGGGAGCCGGTTATAAATGTCTCTCCTGGATAAGAAGAGAAAAGGTGTGTGTTTATCGGTGAGGGATGACAGAAGCAAAAGAAAGGACATTTAGCAAATGTCCTTGAAATGGAAGCAGAAGTCATTTTGAGGATTGATGATAATATTTTCCTATTATTGTGCTCAGATGAAAAAGGAGTCTGTTGATTAAATCCTCTGCGTTTTTTCATTTCACCGCACACAGGACTATATTTCTGTCAAAGGCTTTAAACATAACAGAATGACTTTAATTTCTCTTAAAAACCTTATGTCTGGTTTTTTCGTTTAGTGATCAATCCAAAGAATCCAAGAGGTCTGAAGGGTTCTTTGGCACAGACACATTTTTTTTTTTTTTATTAGTGCCATTTGCTCAAAGATTAGTGTCTGAAAATTTCAGCATGTAACTTGTACGATTAAACTCATGCAGTTTGTGTCATATAGGACTGTCTGTGGCAAACTGTGTGTTACTGTGTACTAGAACACCATAGCAACAGCATATGAACCACTCAGAACACCTTAGCAACTGCATAGCAACAGACTAGCAACTACTTGGAATCCCAAAGAAATTGCATAGCAACATGGTGGAAAACACTCATAACACCTTGGCAACTGCATAGCAACACACTAGCAACCACCTGGAACACCACAGCAACTGCATAGCAACATGTTGGCAAAGACTCAAAACACTGTGGCAACTGCATAGCAACACACTAGCAACCACTTGGAACACCCCAGCAACTGCATAGCAACATGTTGGCAAAGACTCAGAACACCCTGGCAACTGCATAGCAACATGTTGGCAAAGACTCAGAACACCCTGGCAAATGCATAGCAACACACTAGCAACCACCTGGAACACCCCATTAACTGTGTAGCAACATGTTGCTAAGATACAGAATATTCTGGCATCTGCATAGCAACACATCAGTGACCACCTGGAACACCCCAGCAGCTGCTTAGCAACATGGTGGTAAACACTCAGAATACCCTAGCAACTGCATAGCAATACACTAGCAACCACCTGGAACACCTTGGCAACTGCATAGCAACATGGTGGCAAATGCTTAGAACACCTTGGCAACTGCATAGCAATACACTAGCAACTACTTGGAACACCATAGCAACTGCATAGCAACATGTTGGTAAATGCTTAGAACACCTTGGCAACTGCATAGCAACATGGTGGCAAACACTTGTAACACTCTAGCAACTGCAAAGCAACACACAAGCAACCACCTGGAACACCACAGCATAGCAACACACTAGCAAACACTCAGAACACCCCAGCAACTGCATAGCAACACACAAGCAACCACCTGGAACATCCTAACAGCTGCTTGGCAACACACAAACAAATGCTCAGAACACCCTAGCAACTGCATAGCAACATGGTGGCAAACACTCGTAACACTCTAGCAACTGCAAAGCAACACACAAGCAACCACCTGGAACACCACAGCATAGCAACACACTAGCAAACACTCGGAACACCCCAGCAACTGCATAGCAACACACTAGCAAACACTCAGAACACCCCAGCAATTGCATAGCAACATGGTGGCAAATGCTTAGAACACTTTGGGAATTGCATAGCAACTAGTAACCACTTGGATCACCCCAGAAACTGCATAGCAACATGTCAGCAAACACTAAAACACACCAGCAACCACATAGCAACACATTGGCAAACGCTCAGAACACCCCCTAGCAACTGCAAAGCAACACACTAGCAACCACTCAAAACAGCCACATAGCAAACGCATAGCAATATATTGGCAACCACTCGGAACACCCTAGCAACTGCCTAGCAACACACTAGCAACCACCTGGAACACCCCAGCAACTGCATAGCAACACACTAGCAACCACTCAAAACAGCCACTTAACAAATGCATAACAATATGTTGGCAACTACTCAGAACACACTAGCAACTGCATAGCGATACTTTGGTAAACATTCTAAATACCCTAGCAACCACATAGCAACACACTAGCAATGACTCAGAACACCCTAGCCACTGCATAGCAACATGTTGGCAAACACCTGGATCACCCTAGCAACTATAGTGCAGAGAACAATGTAGCAATCACATAGCAACACCCCAGCAACCAGTATGGCGAGGAATGCTCCACTCACACTCACAGATATTAGTTTTGATGTCTGTGTTTCTCTCTTCCTGAAGGCAGATTTCAAGTGCTTCCCAGCAACAACCTGCAGATCCTGAGAGTGAGCAAAGCTGACGAGGGCGTGTATCGCTGTGAGGCGCGCGTGGAGGCCCGAGGAGAGATCGATTTCAGGGACATTGTGGTGCTGGTGAACGGTAAGAGCTGTTGTTACATGTGTGCTCTTCCTCACTGAGCTCTGAACAGCTCAGTAACCGCATAGCGCTCGACTGTACGAGTGTTTCAGTGTCACACTGTAGCTTATCGACTCACAGTTAAGAACCATTGTACATAACAGATAGACTTGTCATATGTCGTTAAAAAAAGGTTTCAAGTAGCAGAATACATCAAGCATTTTTGTTTCAGTTAGACCAAACTGTACCAAGTACTTGCATGAAAAATTGCTGCTGACCAGTGTTAGTTTTTACAGCAAATTTTGATTTAGTTTTAGTCATAGTCTTTTCACTAAAATGCCATTTAGTTTTAGTCATATTTTAGTCAGTTTTAGTCTAGTTTTAGTCAACTAAGGCCCAGGGCTTAGACAGGGCTTAGACTAAGCCAGGATTAGGCCTTAGTTTAATTAAGGCATTTAAGTAGCTTTTATAAACTTTCACTAGAAAAACACATTACTGGTGTGCATCTTGAGACAAAACAATGACACTGACATATTTTAAGAACTGTCAGTGCAAGTTGCTTTCAGTTAAAACAGTTTAAACATGTATTTTAGTCTAGGACTAGCTTAAGCCTTGTCTGTGATATACCAGGTATATCTACAGTAGATTTAGTCAACTAAAATCTAATGGATTTATTTAAACTGTAATGCATTAAGAATTTCTCTGAAATTTCCAAACTCATTATATACTCCATGGAGTTCTGTAGAACCGGTTACATTTGGTGCCGTGACCCGGATGGGAGTGAGATTTAGGGGGTGAGTAGGCCAGTAAGAGCTGTGCTGTCACCTGATCTCCCTGTTAGAGCGCCCTACTCCCATGCCAGCAGACCCGGGTTCAAGTCCCACTTAGAGCGGGCAGTTTGAACAGGAGGGGTTAAATTGGTGCTGTGACCCAGATGGGAGTGAGGTTTAGGGGGGTGAGTGTAATTGGTGTAGGCCAGTAAGAGCTGTGCATATAAACTTCACTCTTCTGATGTTAAGAGGCGCTCTAGAGGCTGCAGTCTTTAGCCTCCTTGTTAGTGCGTCCAACTACCATGTCGGCAGACCTGGGTTTAAGTCCTGCTTAGAGCAGGCTGTTCGAACAGGAGGGGTGACATTGGTGCCGTGACCCGGATGGGAGTGAGGTTTAGGGGGGTGAGTGTAGCAGGCCAGTAAAAGCTGTGCATGTAAACCTCACTTCCCTGATGTCAAGAGGCACTCTAGAGGCTGCAGTCTTTAGTGTCCTTGTTAGAGCGCCCAACTCCCACACCAGAGACCACGGTTCGAGTCCGACTTGGAGCGGGTGAGTACACAAAGCATAGCTGATTATTGTGTTTTTGGTTTTAGACTGCTAAACTATCTTAACCAGCAAGACTTCCTTGGTCAACCAGCTTTATCAGACCAGGCTAGATGACAGGTTTTGCCGGTTAAGATATGTCTATGATGGTTACATCCCTGTTAACCAACATAAACCAGCCTGAAGAGACCATTTAAGACCGTCATGCTGGTCTTTTCATGTTCAGACTAAAATGGGCGTTTCACATTACAAACCCACACATAGTTTATCATCTCAGCGTCTTTACACTCAATTTTCTGCTGACTAGATTTGTGACTAAATGTTTCAATTAACATACTCTTCAAGCTTCCATGACTCACAAGTAAACGACGACCTTATCTTCGCGAACCCTTCACAAAATCCCGCCTGTCTTTTGAACTCATTCATTTACCTTGTTCCGTGAAATGAGCCGTCCTCAGGATTTGATAGCGTCGAGCTCTGCCTGAACGGACACAATAGTATTTGCACAACTCATACTTCTTTAAACTGATGTAATAACATGCAAGGAAGAAAAAAAGTGTATTGCATTCAATTTAGCATCACCACTTATAGCTCTCAGGAAGATCCAATAAGCTCGCTCAATGAGGCGCATCCTATTATCCCGAAGACATGGCAAGCACCGTCTGCCACGGCAACAGAACAACCTGCTGCTTAAATCACTTAGCAAGCGCTGACTAGAAAGCAACAACGCCTGAGTCTCGTGTCCAAGACCAGAGATTGAATCCAGAATTTTCCCCTAGATTTATTCCCAGCCTTGGCTGAGCTGCAGTGGATCGTAACGGTGTGTTGGAACGCCGTCCGCTGTTATAATGAAATGCCCCCTCCTGCTTTGACCTTCCTTATTGAATTAACGTGGTCATTTTGCATATGCGCGCCATCTGTTTGAGGCTAGTTTGGAAGATTATAGAGACTCTTTGAGAGAAATATGATTGGTGG
Source organism: Ancherythroculter nigrocauda (assembly GCA_036281575.1). Classification (NCBI taxonomy): domain Eukaryota; kingdom Metazoa; phylum Chordata; class Actinopteri; order Cypriniformes; family Xenocyprididae; genus Ancherythroculter; species Ancherythroculter nigrocauda. The sequence goes on from VTFQ01000003.1 coordinate 60,768,859, forward strand.
TTGTGTTATTCAACCGATATGTTTTGTCGAAGACAATATTTACAGGAACCAAATTTTTTATACGGTTTAGCATGCAAAGAGTATAACAGAATCGAAGTTATGTTTCTAAATTAATTTATAGCATCATTACTAATGAATGTATATGGATATATTTTATATAACATAAATGCATTTAAATATATATAGACACTTTAACAGCATGCTTATATATATATAACCATTAAATATGTTATATGCTATATGTGTGTGTGTATATATATATATATATATATATATAAGATATAAGAATTCACATATGTGTAAGGCCCGCCCAATCGGCCCAACGGCGGTTTCCTACCGGGCGGGGAAGGTTTCTTGCGCGTTTGTCTTTTCAGTGTGGCAAAATAGTTTAATTCCAATTAAACGTTTATCTGACTCCATTTTATTATGACCTCGAATTTAGGTTTGAATGCCAATTGATAATTGACAATTTATACGATAATTTATCTATACATTTGATTATTCTATTTAACTTTTTACTCTTATTGTACTCGTTCATTCGGATTCCTATAACGCTTTGAGTCTCGCACCGGCCGGGCATACGATCTCATATGCACAATCTCGTCAGTCTTGGTCATTAGACAGAGGCGATGACTAATATTCTAGAGGCCGTTCCCACTTTGCTCATTCTAGAATACGTTTATTTAGTCCCCATAGATCTGAACACACCGAATTAAGGTAAGATTACTTTAACTAGGGGCCATGACCATTACCATAAAATCAGGCTGACCAATTTAGCTTCCTCTAGTGGTAACTTTACATAATCACGCAGTGGTTTACCCACAGACGCTTAGAATAATCTCACCATAACCAGAGGTTGAGGCCCACCCTGTTTAGATTGATCTAGCAACACTCTGTTGCTCTAAAAGGAAAAAAAACATTATTAGCCTACACAGTCTGTATACTTAACTAATGCCAATGTGCTAGTCGGAGCTCTAAAATATCAGTTGGTGTGCCCCACTGCTCCACCTAAACTGTACTTTAGTCCGTTACTAACCTGAGCATAGATTTGTGGGGTTATGGACTTAACGTAATCTACTAGAGCCAATAATTTCAGAGTAAGTCAGAATAAAGTCAAATGTAACAATTTATTAGTCAGGTAAATGTATCATGCCAATTACATAATAATCTCAAAGATGATCAATACAAACATCAAATGCTCAGAAACAGAGTAAAAGATGCATACCTGACATTAGAAAAATGCACATTGCTGAGTGTCTGAAGGACACCCAGCAATGTGGGCTCATCTGCACAGGATCGAGCCCTGAGCCTCTTGCAACATCTCTTTAAATACTCAGACCAAGACAGAAACTTCTTTCAAATGGAAACATGACTTCACAATTGGAATTTGCATTAATCAGGGTCCCAGACTGAGTAGTTTACACCATTTGGGGACAGAAGGCCATTTGAATGAAAGACCCTGTGAAGGTGGACACACCCATTACAGAGAGCAAAATATCTCTAAAATCTTTAAACCTTTATTACCTTCTGGTTTACTTCTGTGGGAATGAGATCTTTGTACCAGTCGCACTGAGACATTTCAAATGATACCAAACATGTATAATGTTGTATGATAACTGTTCACATTAAACCATATAGATTTTGGGTGAATTTCAGGTCATCTTTGCATGTAGAGAGAAGAGGGGGTGAAGGAAGGGAGATGTAGATTAAGGCATTGCTGAGGTGTGATCGACTCAGTGTGATTACGTCTCAAATGGGGATGCTAATTTTGCAAGAGAGAGTTTGAATGTTAATTTCCTTTGTTTTCTCAACGAGTAGCCCTTTCTCAGTCCAGACAGTCCGGCATTAGTCTTAAATATGCAACATCGCAGAGCATTTTTAGGCACAAACAGTATAACAGAAGTAAAGTTACATCTTAAATTCAAGTACAGCATCACTTTAATAATTAATATTAAGTTAGGGTTAGTTAAAAAAAAAATAGTTTGACATCAAGTCGGTGGTTGAACATCTTGCAAGCTGTCACATGTGTTTTTTGATGATGTTGTGCTTGTCTCCGCCACGCTTCTTTACTAGCTTAACCAGCATGTCTTCTCTAGGTTGAGCACGTAACCAGCAGCAGCATTTGTGACATTCTGAGCTTGTGTTTTCAGCAGGGTTTCTCCACATAATTGAGCAATTACTTGCGAAGTGCTTTGTCTTTGTTCTGTTTCCTTGTTTGTTCCGTCTCAGTTTCTTCTAACTATCCTGTACATTTGTGTATGTGGAATACATCTACGACGATGATTAGCATGCAGACGTGCACTAGCGTGCTCTTTCCGCGCCCTTAACCCTGACTTTCATCATCAGAGGAGCGGTTTGAGCGCAGACAGGGGTCGAATCGGCAACTTCTCTCCGCGTCTGCTTGATCCTTTAAAAGGAAATGTCACTGAGATGTCCTTCACTGATACACATCACCAAAATAAAAAAACGAGTCATTTCAACCTCTTTGAACTCAGGCAAATTCTAACAGGGAGCAAATCACAGAGCAGCGAATAATGATTCTGCTTGACTGCAGTGGGCGGCGAGAAACATTGTTGAGGTCTGTTTTATTCTCTTAAATCATCACATCAGATGGATTCGGCTCATCAGACTGACATGAAACAAAGTTGTTTTGAAATAAGGACATTATTTTGGGAAATTAAAGGGAAATCAAACTGCAGAGAGAATGTAAAGAAACGGCTGACGTGATTTGCTGCAACAATGTTTGATAGTTAAATGAGTTTAATTACAGACAGGAGACAAAGTTTAGTAGAAAAAAAATTATTTGGTTTAATTTGGTGTATATATATATATATATATATATATATATATATATACAGGTGCTGGTCATATAATTAGAATATCATCAAAAAGTTGATTTATTTCACTAATTCCATTCAAAAAGTGAAACTTGTATATTATATTCATTCATTACACACAGACTGATATATTTCAAATGTTTATTTCTTTTAATTTTGATGATTATAACTGACAACTAAGGAAAATCCCAAATTCAGTATCTCAGAAAATTAGAATATTGTGAAAAGGTTCAATATTGAAGACACCTGGTGCCACACTCTAATCAGCTAATTAACTCAAAACACCTGCAAAGGCCTTTAAATGGTCTCTCAGTCTAGTTCTGTAGGCTACACCATCATGGGGAAGACTGCTGACTTGACAGTTGTCCAAAAGACGACCATTGACAGGGCAAGACACAAAAGGTCATTGCAAAAGAGGCTGGCTGCTCACAGAGCTCTGTGTCCAAGCACATTAATAGAGAGGCGAAGGGAAGAAAAAGATGTGGTAGAAAAAAGTGTACAAGCAATAAGGATAACCACACCCTGGAGAGGATTGTGAAACAAAACCCATTCAAAAATGTGGGGGAGATTCACAAAGAGTGGACTGCAGCTGGAGTCAGTGCTTCAAGAACCACTACGCACAGACCTATGTAATGAATGAATATAATATACAAGTTTCACTTTTTGAATGGAATTAGTGAAATAAATCAACTTTTTGATGATTTTATGAATCAACTTTTTGATGACTAATTATGACCAGCACCTGTGTGTGTGTGTGTATATATATATATATATATATATATATATATATATATATATATATATATATATATATAAACATTTTAAAAGATAATTGCAACTTTTTGTGAGTTTACATATCGTAATTCTGACTTGATATAAACTCGCAATTCTGACTTTTCTCACAATTGTGTTATAAAGTCCAATTCTAAAAAAAAAAAAAATTTTTTCTCAAAAAGTTACTCGCAATTCTGACTTCATGACTCGCAGTTGTGAATTTATAACTTACAGTTGCAACTTTATATCATGCAAGTCTGACTTTATAACTCGCAACTCACAATTCTGACTTTATAATTCGCAATTCTGACTTTATATCTCGCAATTCTGACTTTGACTCACAATTATGACTTTATGACTCACAGTTATGACTTTATAACTCGCAATTTTGACTATAATTTGAAATTGCGAGTTTATAATTCACATGCATATCGTGCAATTCTGACTTTATAACTCGCAATTACGTTTATATCTCGCCATTCTGACTTCATACCACGCAATTCTGAGAATTGTGAGATGTAAACTCGCAATTGCGAGAAAAAAAATTGTGAGATAAAAAGTTGTAATAACCTTTTTTATTTTTTTTATTTTTTACTCCGTGGCGGAAACAAGCTCGCACTGACTTTACCTGCATTCAGCATATAGAGAGAAACGAAGAAACATGTGACTCTATTAAACATGCATGATTAACTGTCTGTCTTGTGTCGTTCCAGTTCCTCCGGTTCTGTCAGTGCCGCAGCAGTCCTTCAACGCCACCGCCGACTACCAGGAGTCAGTGACGTTCACCTGCATCACCTCCGGCTCCCCCGACCCTCAGGTGACCTGGTACTGGTGGGTAACAGTAACGTTTGTCAAGAGAAACTCTGAATGTTGGTACCCAGCTAACAGGGAACACTCGCAGAACTTGTCTGACGTTCTGGCAAGGTTCTCTCAAAGTTATGAACAAACGTTCTTCCATTAATATTAAAGGGATAGTTCACCCAAAAATGAAAATGAAGTTACTGACCCTGCTGTTTTTCAGAGAACATTCAAAAGTAACATCCCCTTAATGTCTGCAGAATGATAAAAATGGAATGTTCGCATAACCGAGAATATATACATTTTTTAAAAAACTGGACATTTTGAACATTCATAAATAACATTTTCATAACTTAACGGGAACTTTCTTTGAACAGATTTTTTATTCCTAAAGCTTTAAGATCTTGCGGTTGGGCATGTGTGAGTGTGCTATCTAGGGCGCTGGACATCATTGCTAGTATATAGGGCACAGTGTCCTCGATTCATTTATTCTATCTGTATGCAAATCGCAGCGGGTCTGTGGCGTCGGGCCGTGAAGAGGTGATCTGTGCTTTGATCAGCTGTTCAAAGCCTTCCATGATAACTCAGGTGAGGGCTGGAATTGCTCAAACTCTGGGTTTTCTCTGAAATCTTTCTTTTGTGTGAAGGAGAAATTGAACGTGCCCGTGAAAATGTTTGCTCACTGACCTGTGTGGGACTAGAAGAAGTTGCACTGCAAATGTTAATGTTAAAATGCATGTGAAAGTACTCTGGAGAAACATCTGAGAAGCTGGAAACAGGCTCCATGTAGTCTCATTGCTGTCTGGAGATATAAAGACATTTTCTGTCTCAGAGTTGATTTGGGTGAGATTGATGAGAAGATCAGTCTGAATATTACAAGCACAAAGTGCAGCACCATTATAGTTTTCACCGATTTAAACCATGAAAGATTGGCATGATAATTTTGTAAATGGCTGAAATTAAAGTGCATTAAATCACAGGTATTTTTACCACTTTAACAAAGTTCTCTTTAATTCACTCCAACTTCAAAATTACAGTTACGTAAAGTGTGATTGATTATGATTTCAGTTTTTTAACTTTAGTTAGTGTGTAATGTTGCTGTTTGATCATAAACAACATCTGCAAAGTTACGACGCTCAAATTTCAATGCAAAGAGAGATATTTTCTTTTAAAGAATTCTCTGTTTAAGAACTACAGCAAACATCTAAAATTTACATAAACCCCGCCCCTGAGAACACACAACAAAGGGGGCGGGGCCATGTTGAGCTGCTTTAGAGAAGAGGAAGAGTTGTTGTAGTAGAGTGTTGTGTAGTTTTACGCTGGACTGCTTCACAAACGAGGGTCAATTCAACACAAAATATGAACATGACGGCACATGCTAGTGGATGAGTTGAATCAACTCCACAGCAACTACATCAATTTATCCACTAACCATTCAGAAACGTCTAAAAGTTGTAACTTCTTCCTGAGTCTCTCCATCAGTGTCGACTCCGGTTTGAACAATGTAAGGCTGAACACCGTTACTGACAATCCTCATTTTGGCTGCGTGAGATTCTCCAGCTTTGTTGTTGTTGAGCTGTTAAAGCTCCGCCCTCTTCTGGAAAGGGGGAGGGAGCAGCAGCTCATTTGCATTTAAAGGGACACACACAAAAACGGTGTGTTTTTGCTCACACCCAAATAGAGGCAAATTTGACAAGCTATAATAAATGATCTGTTGGTATTTTGAGCTGAAACTTCACAGACACATTCTGGAGACACCAGAGACTTACATCTTGTGAAAGGAGCATTATAGGTCCTCTTTAAATCACAGATGTTCTTTTTTTAATCATGTCATATGCGTTTGCTGCGATAAAAGAGACTGTAGATTTACAAATGAATATATATGCAAGGATTTTAAATGCTGTTCAGTTGAAGAGACAGGAGATACATTATCCTGCAGGTTTCAGTAAATCATTATTAATTTGATTAATAAGCATCAGGATAAAATGTTCAATTCTATAGATTTTGCTATGGAAGCTTGTTTCTACCACTAAATAAAAAATAAAAAAGGTAATTCTGACTTTTTATCTCACAATTCTGACTTTTTTTTCTCATAATTGCGATCTAAACTCAATATTAACAATTTCGAGTTATCATTTCTGAGGAAAAAAGCCTGCCTTTATAACTCGCAATTGCATATTAAAAAATTCTGAATTGTGAGATAAAAAGTCGCAATTATCTTTTTTATTTTTTATGCAGTGGCGGAAACAAGCTTCAAGAAACATTGATATCATAAAAAGCTTTTTCCTACAAATGTATGCACTTTTTCCTGTTTGTGCATACAAATTCATACTTTCATATAAATATATTAGACCAGAAATCATAATGGAAATGATAAAGTGTGCTTTATGTGCTCAATCAGATAGATTTGTCAGGTTAATGTCACTTTACGGCATCACACTGTTAGCACACCTCTTCAGTTAAATGTCATCATTATTTTCAGCTATTAATTAGTAATTGTTTGCATCTGTTCTGCATCCTATTGAAAGGAATAGTTCAGCCAGAAATGAACATTCTGTCATCATTTACCGATTCGATTTATTTTCTGTGGATCACAAAGCTCTCTTTCATTTTCACTGAATAATGCCTCTATGCAAATGATGACAGAATCTTCATTTTCAGCTCTGGATTGCTTGCGTTTGAGTCCAGACTCGTGTTCCTGCTTCGGTTAGCTTGTTAAATCTAATTGGATGTTCCCTTTGTTTTGCCAGCAGCTAATTGTGTCGTCTTATAGCACAGAGGCCTGCGTTCACTTCCCTTAATTGTGGCCTTGTTATTGAGATTAGATTGTTTGTTACACGAATCTTCATAGTTACTATTCTTTGTTCTCTGCACTTTCTGTAGCTTAAACTCAGAAACACTTTTGTGTGTATATTCCTCATTTAAATAATTAATGAGCAGAATAAAGGGGCGGGGCCTGGTTGAGTTAGTTAGTAGTGTGTTGAAACTGGCGGTTATGGTAAGGGGCGGGGCATTTCCCAAACACCAATCACAACACACTGCTCCAGCCGACCAATCAGAGCACATTGTGCTTTCAGAAGGAGGGGCTTCATAGAGACAGGAACTAAACAGAGCGTTACTGACAGACTGGGAAGAGAGGAGCTGCAAAAATGAGGAAAATAATCAACATTTGAGCATGACAACCTGTAGAGACAAAAAGACTTAATTCAGTTAATCATCTCATCATCTTTCTCTCCTCAGGAAGGGTCACGTGATCGAGCGATCGGAGCAGTATGTGTTGAACACTATGGACGGAGGCAAAAGCACGCTGACCGTTAAAAACATCCGTCAAGGGGACGGAGGGCCGTACACCTGCCGCTCCAGCAACAAGGCCGGGAGCACCGAGGGTCAGCTGTTCCTCAAAGTGTTCGGTGAGGAAATATTCATCTTCGACAGACACGTCTGGAGTCTTTTGTAAGGTGTTTGTTGTTGTGTTGTCTCAGTGTGACAGAGGAAGGCAACAGTACAGACGGTTCTTCTCTTCTTTTTCCATTTAGTTGCTTTCCACTCAAATTCTCTTGAAGAAAATGAAGCGATGCGCCACAAATATGAGGCCAGCAGCGCAGTAAATGTGCCGCTGTTTCAAACAGGGAAATGAAAGACTGTTCAATTATCGTGACAAAACTCCAGCAGCTTCTTTATAGGACCCGGATTCAATTTATTTTTTCATGAAGCTGCTGTGCATATTCAGAAACTGATTATTTTGATTGGACCTCCTGTCTTTTGCATGGAAATATATGGAGATTTATTCTCCGCCATCAAGATCCAAGAGCCGGAGACGCTTGCTCTTCAGAAGGCACATTTATATGACGCTCTTATTGGGTGGGAGTTTTGTTGTGCAGAACATGGAGCGGCAACACAGCTGTGACTTTGTGACGTTTGTAGCTCTTGACAGAAATTCAGCAATACAGTTTAAATATATATTTATAAATATTTATTTTTTATTTCTATGTATTAAGGGAACCCTCCGATCAGCAATAATAGTGAAAATAAAAATATAGATAAAGCAAATATTGAGCATCTTTTGAAAGAAATTCATCAATACAGATTATAAATATTGAAATATTTATAAATATTTTTTTTTATTTATAAATACTTGAGGAACCCTCCGATCAGCAATAATTA